>JBAMHX010000016.1:7436712-7449483 GCA_037177515.1 Pseudomugil tenellus | reverse complement strand
CACACACACACACACACACACACACACACACACACACACACACACACACACACACACACACACACACACACAGATTCACTTAAAAATGCTCAATGTCATCTGTACTTGCATACACATGCTCACACACTGCATCCTATTGGCCTGGACGTGCATATGCATGCATGCAGTAAAGAACAGCACAAACAGCTGCTTCAAATCCAAAGCGATGATAGACTAAAAGAGGAAGGTATGTTGTTATGTTTGAGTTTGAGCCACTTTAATTGACTTCGCTGTGTGTGAGTCTGCATGTGCATGGCTGTTTGCCTGAACTGCCAGCTGAATTGTGTTTGAACAAGGTTAATGAGTTTGATGACAAAGTAGTCTGGACTGCAGCGTTGGAGCTGCAGACAGATGGCGGAAAAAAGTGAACGCCGTCACGTAGGCAAATTCACAAAAAAAGGACAAGACAAAGGAAGAGGTGAGGGAGGGAAAGAGTAATGAGGATGAGGAAAGTTAGAAGTAGAAGAAGGTTCAAGCCAGATTTAAAGCTGATAAGTAAGAGCTTTACAGAACCCAGACACATAGCAGGACATTCCTGTTTACCTGGGAGACAAACTCTGGTGATTGGAGGCTGTGTTGTTGCTGCAGGAGACCTCCTGGATTAACAAGAGAGACAAAAAGAAAACAGATTTACTCAGTAAAATACACTTCTTTCACATACCGTACAATATTTTCTGAAGATGTGTATCTTAAACTCACTCATTGCAGTAACTTGAACAAAGTTTTGTTTAAAAAAAACAAAACAACAAAAAAAAATCGATTAAAAGTTATCTCAGCTGACTGAGTTTTTGTTTTTTTACTATCATTATTATTTAGGGGGACATGATCAAAAATGCTTGAAAAGTTTGAACTGCTTACAAATGTGTAAACTTGAGGGATGCTGGTGTTCAGTAAAAAGCCCAGCTCGCTGTTTCCCTGCCCACATTCCTAGTTTTATCAAAGCCAGTAGTATTTCTGAGAAACGCTCAAGGTTTGTTTTGTATCAGTGCTGTGATGCATGAAGAGTGGAAATGCTAAGCAGTAGAGGAAAGGCAATCACACAAGTTAAACTTATAAAAGTCTGTTTAAGCACATCCTGGTTGGACCCATTCAATTCAGTTTCCTTTTAGAGTCCAAAATGACATCATTCTTTCAGGTTTAGACAAAATTAAGGTCGAGGAATGTAGTTAAATATACAAGTTACATATAAATTACAGTGTTTCTCGGTAGTCTTGTTGTAGCTTTCTTTGCACATCACACCAATGTTCATGTAAGTAATCATAAATACTCTCGACATATCCAAAGAGAGGAAGTAGACATATTCAGTCGCCTACAAATGACTCATTTAAAAGACGGAATGAGAAATAGTTTTCTGTAGACTAAAGATTTTAATTAGACATTTTTAATAATTACATTCTCTTTAACTTTTATAAACTGTTAATGTTTAAATCTGAGATTGGGTTTTGCATCAACCCCCCTCCAGAAAAAAACCCCCAAAACATTAAGCATCATCAACAGATGCTATGCATTGCTTGTTTTTTATGTAAGAACCAGCTGACGACTCCCTGAACTCCCAACCTCCTCTTAAGGGCAGAATAAACAAACTATGTGTATATTAACAAATTGGTCCACATCTTCCCTCACATCTGCATGTCTAACCCCCTCGTCTATGTGTGAGTTGAACATCGGCCATTTGGGTTGGGGTTGGTTTTATTTAGTAGTTTTTCCCGTTTTTTGTAGTTTTACCCAGTGCTTTGATTTCAGCTTCATGTTCTGTTCATTATTTCACCTGGTTTGATTTCGTCATTGTTTTCACCTGTCTTGTTCTGTTCTCAGTGTATTTATACCCTTGTTTTTTCATGTTCATTAGATTTTATTGTGTTTAGGTTAAGTCTAGTTCTTCCAGTTTTTGAAAATAAACTTTGTTTAACCGGCATCCTGGCAACATCCTGTCTTCTTCACCCTGCGTTTGGGTCCTAACCCTCCCAAGACCCCAACACAATTGTGTGTAAATACAGTCTGTGATGAAACAGAAAGCTATCTGCAACTTTACAAACTGAATCACACAATCGTAAAGGTTCTTGCTGAAACACAGGAAGGTGCCCTACATTCACATTTCCAGAAAATTGGGCTCTGCAGTCACAAATCCTCTGGGAATGATGATGCTGGAGGTGAACTGAACTGTGTCACCTTCATTCATAAATTCTTGATTTTTTATTTTTCATTGTTGTGTTGAAACTACATGTGATGCAATGGAAGCAAGCACAATAAATAGATATTGCTGAGCAGTATCTAACCATTGAGCAGTAATTAAATGGGCAAAAAAACAGCAGAACAACTTACTTCAACTTACATGAACTGATTAGTCAGATTCTGCCTGTAAAATATTTTAATCTTTGCAGCTGTTAAAGTTTGCAGCTGTTAATCTATTTATATTTTATGAAGCTGGTGATGTACAGGTGTGTATTTTGGACTAGTTTAGAGGCTCAACGGTGTGGCTGGAAATAGCTGTGACGTCACACACCCTGCACCAGCACCTTTACAGCTCAATACTTCCACCTTGTGGTAAAATAACAGCAAACCAAGTTCTCGTTCATCTTCGTCTGATTTACTTTTTAAAAAATACAATGCAGCTTTTTTTTAAACAAATAGAATAAAAATGTGACCCATACATAAATGGACTTAATTTTGAAGGGCTTTGAGTCTACAGAAAGCATTTCTCATAAAAAAGGCAGCATTTGATTAAAGTGAAACTTACTTGCTGGAGGCACACTGGACATTGGTCAGTACAGTGAAGTTATTCCTTACACTGCGAAGGCTTGCCAGAACCTTAGGGAGGCAGAGAAACAAAGAGCCAGAAGTATCAGTTGTGTCCTCTTTATGCTTCTTTACTGTACTATGCAGTTAAATGTTTTATACAGTTGTACAGCTGGGGGGATTAGTTATTTATTAATGCTCATTTAACGTGTAGCTAAGTCATTTGTGCCTTTATGCTAAATCGCTGTTACTTACTCATGTTTTATTGTAAATAAAGCTGATAAAACTCAGAGGAACACTTTGTGTAAAAATGAAAGTTTTACCTGAGCAAAAGGAGTCACAATCAGGTCATCACCATGTCTGTAAACACGAGAAAGAATCTAGTGAAAAACATGAAACTTCAAAATGCAGCACATGTCATGGTTTAAAGCTGTTTTCTGGACCAGTCAGTGCAACTCGGACGTCTCTGCTTGCTACTATCCCGTATTCATGCCTAAAGACAGTCAAACCTTTGGTTAAAAGAAACATCATGTCTTAAAGTTTGAAGATTTTTTAACTAAGAATCCCAAAACATTTAAAGGATCAGAGTTTTGTGTTTTACTGCATCTTTTTCTGCATTTTATCTTTAAGACTTTTTAAGAATTTTAACAAATGTTTAATCCACCACAGAATAATAATCGTCTTTTAGTGCATATTTTGACAGCAGTGCCTCAGATACCAAAGCTGATGGTTCAGTTCCTGCTTTGTTTCAGTCGGTTCTTTTGCAACATGCATATCTTTATTATTTGTGCCGCATTAGCGCTCATCTGTTAGTTTAGTTAGTTAGTGCTGGTCAGTGTAACTAAAAAGCACCATGACCCTGGCAGCTTCATCAGTATGACTGAAGGAAGGGGTTTCAGTGGATAAACATGGGACGAAAAGAAGAGTGGTTGTACACTGAGTGACCCTTCGTTCTGTGTCAGATATGAGATACCAAAAAACTCCTTTCTGGGTTTCAACTTCATCTTACACATGGGGATCTCCAACATAAGTCCATGTTTTAGTTATTTTACTCCTGCAAAACACCTAACTCAAACAGTGCTTCTCTCACACTCCATTTTATCAAGTTCTGTACAAGCGTATTGACCTATTGACCCTTAATGTGGGTCAGCAGGAAAGTAACTCTAGAGAGCTGAACTTAAAAGTTTCCTGATTTAAGCTATAAAGTCAGAGATACATTTTAAATGCAATTAACTCAATTCTGCCCCAGAGTACCATCAGAACATCCACTAGAGGGCAGTGCAGTAGTTCTGTCTACATGACATCCTGATGCACTTGTGTGTATAAGGATGCATTTTAGATAAGTTAAAGTGACTAATATATGATTGTCTTACTTTGCTCAACCTATAGTTACTCAATGATGGCTGTTCAGCACAATATTGGAAATATTTTAGTTAAACATCTGGATAAAGCGAGAATGACAAAGAACATGTGTGAAGCAATTTGCTCATATTTAACATGAGGGAAATTAGGATCAGATGGGCTCATATTATGTGATAATGATATGAAGTTACACAGTTAGGATACAATGATTCCAAAGCAGATGTTTATAATTTTGCTTAATGCATTTCAAGTGTTTTTAGATAATGCATAACAATGCAAAAGAAAAACGTTTGAATCTTTTTACATATTTACATATATAAATGTCCATCAGTCCACAAATCATTTAATGTGAGTAATTTAAAGCATCAAAATTGGATGTTTTCTCATACAGAAAATCTGTACAGTAACTTTAATTTTCTTTTAATAATGTTCATTTAATTTGTAATTTTATTGTATTTTTTATTTTATTTTTGCTGCCTATAAACACCATTTAATGCTTTCTTTGAACCATATGTGATGCTTGTACAAATTATAAAAATAAACCTGCCTTACCGTTATGGTGTGCCTGGCTTGAGAGGCATGGTTAGAGCCACTGAGGGCAGCAGAAAGGCTCAACTCAGGTGCTCAATCTCATTTGAACTCTGACCCCACAATATATTTTAGCTACAATTTTGGTTTTCTTATAATACACCAACGGAAAAGTCCCCATGCGGTTTTGCAGTTACAGATGTTTTGAACCACTAACTTTTTTCATTCAAGGCATCTAGAGATCCACATGTCTGATAAAGTAAACGCTTATTTCATTAATTCTATCTACATTAAACACACTTTTGAGCATTTTCCTAGCATTTTTGTAGTTTGCAGCATTTCGGAGAAGGTGTAACACCCACTCTTAAAACTACGATGCATGCTGCTCTAAGTAGCTAGCAACGAAGCTTCCACCATGGCTGTAGATCCACTGTGATGCTGATTCGATGACAGATTTATAGACAAGGGCAGCTCTGAACCAACTCCATTGTTGTGTTATTTAGTGCTCACTACTTACAACTATTGTTTCTTACTGTTCAACAGTGAAATACAGTTTTTTTTCACAGCGTGTCAACATGTTTTACTTTAAAAAAACAAACTATTTAAAAAAAAACTATTTGTTACTTAAAAGCCAAATTAAGTTGTTAGTCAATATTTGATACTTAAATACAAAGTATCTGTTTGAGTTATTTTTCAAACGTATCTGTGCTTAAAACTGAACATTTTAACTGGTTTTACTTACAGTTCAGAGGCGATGGATGAGTTCCGTGACATGGATTTGGGGGACAACTCATAATCACTGTCAGAGCGATAAAGGAAAGATTCTCTACGCTGGTTATGTCCGGGAAAGTTGGTGTGGAGGACCAAACCAGAGCCAGGGGAGGCCTGGGGGTCCAGAGGGCTGCAGCTGGCAGATGGGCCATTTTCCACATCAAAGCTGCAAACACATAAGCACAACATGTTTTTAAAGATATTTATATCTTTTTATTCTTACAAACAATGGAAAAATAAGTTAAAACATTGTTAAAATATAAGTGAAAGAAATACTTTTTCAGGGCAACTTAAGTCCTAAAGATCTCAGGTCTGCAGTCCACAGATCACATATCCAACTTTGCTTACAAAATTGATTTACAGCAAGTGTCTCCAGCCTTCCTATAATTTTAGGTTTTCTTTTGTCATCATTAATTGCTGCACGGACTTGGTTGTTTTAACAACCAAGGAGGAAGTTAAGGGAAAATAATGACTTATTTCACATAATGTCTCCTAACAACAAAGCTATAGTCCCACACTCCCACATTATATGTTGCTTAACACACACACACATTCATATATATATATATAAAAAAAGACTTGACATGACTGGCCCAGAAAGGGCAGGTCAACATGCCAGAGTGCACATTGTTCATTCACAGATGAGAATTAGTTAGAATGAGGCTCGTGCAGTCGTGAGAAAGCAAAGGACTGAGTGGAAGGATGGGCTGACTCTTGAAGGAGACATGAGTGTAAGCGAAGAGACAGACAGCAGGGAAAGTCATGAGAAGGGTGGATTTCTTAGGAAAATGGGAATCTTTCCAGGTAAATGGAAAACTGTGTGTGTCATTAACACTTCTACTGTCTGTAGAGTTTGTAAAAGTCAGTGTGGGCTTTTACTTTGTTCAGCCCTTGTTGCAACTTCTGCACACAAACACAACAGCAGACGCGTTCTGGTTAGACTTTAAACTCAACATGAAAGAGTGTTGTTACTAAAAACGTATGGGCTGCCTCTAACCTTTTCCATCAAAAGACAAAATTTGGAGGAGCTGTCATCATGTGTGCATATATATATATAAAAAACACTGACGTGGCACTGACGTCTTTTTTTATTTTATTTATATATACACTCACTGTAAATGGGGAACAGGAAATGCATCACTTCATCTATGTAAAAATATTTTCTAGAGGACAAATTAAAAAGAACAAACTGCAACAATATTATTTACCTTATCGGAATTTTAAAAGAAAAAAGATTAAGCAAGGTTTTGAGATGAAATATGCTTAATGTTTATGTCAGATATTATTGCACACCATACATGACCTTGCATTATCTCATGTTGAATGGATAATCAGAGTAGAAAGAAAAACAGGAAGGAACTAAGACAAAACATGAAATGACACAAACTCAACCTTAAGCAATATGATCGGCTTACAAGTTAAAGGAGTTTTAGGCACAACATGGAGGTTGGATCATGTTAGACATCCAGTGTTCAGCGATAAAGAATATCTTCTCTCTCAGCGGTAAGGAAAGAAAAAACACTTTCTGATGCTTAAATAGAGTCTGTCTTTCTTAACCTACAGCTGCTTTGTTCCCAAAAGTATTGATTATCTGTATAATATTGTACAAAATAAATGGTTTTTAGCATAATTCTTGTTGAAGTTTTTGTAGACAAATTTAATGGCAGGTGAGAATTTCTTTCTGGAAGCTTCTATGCCCTAAAGAAGACCCCAGTGTCCTGTAGAAGTTAATATCCTTCAAAGTGTTCCATATACTCTATAAGTCTTTGTATTTTGAATGAAGCAAAAAAGCAGTTTGTTTAATGAGGGGGTTATTCAGGTTTGATGCAACACAGACTGCCAAATGAAGCCAGTCCTGCCAGCTGCCATTGTCTTCTGTAATAACAATAAAGTCATTTTAGCTGACTGGTAATGGATAATTTCTAGTTTAAAGAAATGCACTGGAATAATGTGACATGTTCAAAGAAACTATTTTATGCGCAGCTATTACTGTATTAACAACAACAACAACAACCATAATAATAATAATAATAATAACTTTTGGTGTGACTTAAACACAAATACATATCCATGCTTCCATTATACTCTATATAGACTGCTCTGCCCTTAGGCTAATCCACTTCTTTGTGTTTTTGGTCACATGACCAGTTCTGGAATCAGTGCTGTCAAACCTACTTAATCAAATTTCATAATGGAAGCTTTTCTTCTATTTATCACCAAATATTGAAAGCTTTACATGAATTGTGATGGCTTGGATTGTATACAAAAGAAAAATTCTAAAGGATAAAATTGTCTCAAGGTCATGAATTGCCTCCAAGGCCCATTTGTCTAAAAGGTTTTCAGATAAATCAGGAAAAAAAAAACAGTCATTTTTTATGCTAGGACTGTCCTCAAAGAATTTCTGTCTTTTTTTTCTTTTGCTTTTTTATCTATATGCACAGGAAAGCTAAAATAAAAGTAGGTTCACAAGATACAGTAACTTTAAAGTGAAGTGAAGCACTTAAAGTGTGTTTACTGCAAAATTTGTAATTTTTTTATATGTACATTTTAATTGCTTTAACTGGTCTCATATTGGTCCTATGTAGCAACACATCTGTTCTCCAGGCGGAATGGACCATTACTGAATTTTTAACTTCGTCGACTATCAAACCTTTTACATATTTGGTTTTTTTTAAGTGTTGCTCTTACAGTTGGTAAGAAAGGTTTTATTGCTTAATTAACTGGCTCACAGTAATATATTTTCAGAAAAGCTGTAAATCTTCACTGGATAACCCCATATGGAACTTGAACAAGTCTTTGCACTAAAAATAATACAATAAATAATATAAAAAAACATTTTTAAGTGAATACAAAAAATACATAACCATAATATACACTACTTCTTAAATACAACAGTACAGGACTTATTGCTAGTTTAGTCCCACTATAAAGCAAATATTTACTTTTAAGGACTGTCTGGTTTTCTTGTAAATACTTTTTTGAGAACAAACTGTATTACGACTCTCCTGTGAGAGGAAGATGCCAATTTTTAGGTCCTGTTGATCCCAAGGTGGCACTGACGTCAACCAACCCGCCTTACTGATGAGACCATGGAGGAAAGCTAAATATACAGCACGAAAGATCATTTATACCTCTGGGAAATCCATTTAATGGTTTTCTTGGCATTAAAGCTTGTCATTCCATGACTCTATTATGATGATGATGACATAAATATGTCTGAAAATGGAGAAATGTCAAGAATAAAGCTGAGAACCTAACTATGATTGTAAACTAAACAAAAGCAGGTTTGCTCCGACTCTTCTTAACTGTTATCTTAACTCCTAAAAGCTAATAAAATAAGCCTGTTTGTATTACTGTAGCGTTTTAATAATGATCTATTTCACAAAACAAACCATATCCAAGAATTCAGTCCCAAAAAAACATTTAAAAAAGAAAAAGAAAAAAAAGAGGGTATAATGGTGGCGTAATGGATTACAGTGTGTGTCTGGGAAAGCACTTCAATACCAGTCACGCATGTCTTCCTTTTTATGTTGATGTCAAGGACTGCCGACACCAGTTCTTGTATCTCACACATTACTGTAAATATGTGTTAAAGCAAGTCAGAAAGAACAAGAACAATGATCAAGACAGTCACACTTCCCTGCAGAGGGGAAATGACAAGCCAAACAAACATGACCTTATGGAATCTGACCATGTGTGAACAGGGATTAAAGGATCAAAGAGTCAGTACAATCCATGACTCAAAACTGGGATAGGAATTCTTTCCATGTGGTCTTATCTGTAACTTTCCAGTGATGTGAGAAAAAACCTTGTCAGAATTGCCCAGATAAGACTTGTTTTCTAACCAATTACAATCATCTTGGTACTAAGCAAATAAATTGTGTATTTGCTTTTGTGTTTCTTTAAAACAATCAGGAAGTGCTTCGTCTGACCCCAACATGATTTGCTAAAACAAATTTTCCCATGATCTAGTTGTATCTGCCGGAGTGATAAGTAAAGGACTCCATGACAGGATGGCAGCGACAGAAATAGATGGGCTCTCACTGTTTATTTTTTCCATTTCTTTCGGTATTTCACTGTTAGATTAATCCACATATGAAGATCTTCTACTTAGAAAATATAACATAAAACCATTGCAACCATTTCATTTTCTAGCCAAATCTAGCAGCAATGGATATTCAGAGCCATGAATGTTGAGAAAAGATCACTACACTTTTTTTGTATTTATGCCTATTTGGTTGTTTATTTTTTAATGTATATGGCAGCTGTGTGTATACTAAAACATAAGAATTAAAATTGATTGTTTCAATCATATAATTTGATAAATTAATTTCTGAAAACCCTTTTTTTATTTTGAGTGTTTTGCAAAAACCATGATCAGAAATGTGGATGCAATAATTGTTCAAACTGAATGGTCAGAGGGGAGAACTGCTGTCAGGGTCATAACGTTGAAAATATTTGTGAAAATATTCTTCCGAGGAAACGACTCCACTTCTCAGCTTTGAGACAATAGTGTTGTACTTACATTCCGGTCTCTAAGGAAAGTAGGAGTGGTGGGTGGGGTGGGCTGAAATTGGCATTCAGGGTAAGTAATTCAAGAATTTTTTGCCGCTTGACATAAATTCTAATATGACAAACACAAACAGTTTATATGCCGACGATGTTTTACTTTTCCTCCAGAACTCATCTCTTTCCCAGAAAATTACATTATTAACAAATACTCATCAATGTCAGATTACTCTATTAACTGGTAAAAAAATCACAGATCTACCCATAAACTGTAACTTATAAATATGATATATCTGGAGACATTAGATATTTAGGTATAAATATTTCACCCTGATTAACAGAATTAACTCAACTAAACTACGACAAACTATTAAAAACAATAGAGAATGATCTTTCGATTGAGGCGCTTGCCCATATCGCTGGGGAGAGTAGCCACCATTAATGATGATTATTGATGATTTTACCTAAAGTTAATTATCTGTTTTCAATTATACCAAATAAACCATCTTCCGGTTGGTTTTAGGCTCTCAAATATTCCTTTGGAAAAACAAGCCATCGCGTATCAGTCTAAAAACATTACAACAGGCTAAAGTCAGAGGCGGACTAGACCTGCCCAACTTTAATAATTATTTCTTATGCAACAGACTGCGATACATCTCCAAAATGGCTCAAACTAAGTTTCCTGGATGATCCATGGCGATATAGAGCAAGCATTGTATGAGGATTTGATAATCTCTGACTTGCCATTCATCAGCTCAACTATTAAAACATATAAGTGTTTTAAAAGTATTAATATCAGCTCCTCTTTAATAGATTGGTGGGAATTTCTGAAATTAAGTTTGCACTTATTCCATGTACGCTCACATTCATCTGGAACAACCCAGACATCCTGCAAAATAAAGAAAAAAACTGATAAACTTCCCTCAATGGAAAAATAAAAGAATAAAACAGTTGGAACATATAATAGAAAATGGAAACTTTCTACCATTTGATGTACCAAACTAACAATATGAAATCAGCAAAACCACTTATTTAGAATACCATCAACTTAAATCTATTATAGGTAAGAAATATACTACTAATCAATTAAGCTTGCAGCTACCTATCAGGACAGCAGATTTTTTTTTTATCTTAATGCACCAAAACTAATATAAAAAATATGTAGATAATTATCTAACCTAGACAATTCCATCTGTCTACCAACATCAAAATTGGAAACAGATTTATCCAGAAACTTTAATGAAAACAAATGGTCACAAAAATGTTTAAACACATTTAAAACTATAAAAAATTCAAATAATCTCGTTATACAAGATGTTCTGGATGGCCCTGTCACAATCCAATATCTGTTTACATTCCACTGAGAACACAATTGATGGCTACTTACACGCCTTGTGGTCTTGTTTACTTGTTCAGAGATTCTGGCCTTACTTGTCACATTGGTTTAAATGTAATATCCCTGCAAGCCCCACGATGTGGCTACTGGGTGAGTTGGGTGAAGTTAACACAAGGTTAATCCCTGCAAGCTTGATACTCACTATTTTATGTAGCGCAAAGAAAAGTATCCTATTAAAAACTATTAGATGTATATGAAGAAAGTTATTTCGAGTGCTATTTTCGCACAGTGGCGTCACTGCTACAGCAGAAAAGGAAAAAATTATCTCAAAGTTTTCTAAACAGGTATTAGATTAATTAAATATGAACAGATTCAAATGGACTTTTTTATCTTTAAATTTAATCTTTAAATATTAAAAAATATCCCAACATAGCTGAGAATATTCTGAGAAGAGTGTTTGCTGCTACTAAGCAAATTGAGTTACTGTGGTGGTAAAAGATGACGCTTCAATTTCCTACCTATTGACCTTACTCCTGCTTTGCCCTCATTCTTGGCTACTGTATACTGTATTGGCTCACTTCCATGTGGTATTGATAAACATCAAACCACTCATTAGGATGATGTGTCACTCGACACAACTAACACCAGCTGGTAAACTCAAATCAGCTATTTCTTTCTATATAAACAACACAATTTACCCATCAACATTTTCTGATGCAGAATTATTCCAACATTACTACTAATTATTTTGTATATTATAGTAAACGCAACAGTATATATACACTAAATCAAAATGCTGCGTAATTTAACTGGGCCAATTAAAACTGAAACGGTCCGGTGGAAAACAAGATGCCTGTTTGAAAAATAAAACGGTTTGTGCTTTTCCACCAGGATATGAAAGAGTCAGTGGAAGAAACAATGCTCTTATTTAGCAGGTTTATGGCTTGAGGAAATAGACTCCTCCTCATCCTATTTCTCTTTGAGCTTTCAAGGTGCTGCAGTGACCTTCTTCCTCACTGCACACATTCAGTGAAATTAATTTCACTAGAGAAACAAAATAAATGCTGACAAAACTTGATAGTTTATTTCCCCTTTGCAATAGATACCAGTTATGACAGGCTTAGTGCCCATTATTTTCTCATTGCAACAGTCAATTTTAGCAACTGAGGAAATAAAACAAATTGGACACTTGTGATGCTTTCAGAATTTCATTATTTGCCCAAAGTCCAGTCAAAATGTGAGCCTGTTCAGTTCAAAGTCTTCTGTTCCATTAGGAAGACTGGAGTGATCAAATCATTTTAATTTTCCTGTTTGGATCATGTTCTTTCTGGATTGAGATCATTGAGGATTCAACTTTATCAAATAAATGCCACAGACAACTCTGAGCTTCTGTCAGGTCGAGTGTTGACAAGCGTTTGATTTTGTGCTTGTGTTGTTCTTATTCTCAGATGTAAGTCGCTTTGGAGAAAAGCGTCTGCTAAATGACTGTA
>JBAMHX010000016.1:7417338-7433051 GCA_037177515.1 Pseudomugil tenellus | reverse complement strand
TCGAAGTCCAGACACTCAAGTTACAGATGTCATCTGATAGAAACACAACGCTACAAAACAACAATTTCTTTGAGATTTAATGTGTTGTTTAATTTGTAGAATTGAAAAAAAAAAAAAAAAAAAAAAAAAAAAAACGTTCGCCGAGATACCAAAGAAGAAGACAGAGACAAGATGGAGGGCGGTGAAGCAGCCTTTTCTCCTGCTGCTCGGGTTATGGCTTATAATGAGTAATAAAATCACGGCACAAATCAGGAGACGTCGTCGTCGGGCAAGACAAGACGACTTGGAGAGGCAGTAATTATCATTGCTGTGTACATTGCTGTGTAGTGACATCATTCACTGCAAGCCAGTCATTGGACACCAGCCTGCAGACCTCACGCTACCTGCACGGCACAACAGGCCTGGCCCCACATTGAAGTAGGTCCAAAAAGTGTACCAGTACTGTCCTACAAATCGTAATGGAAACGCTATGAGGCCGGGTGGACTGGTGTAAGGCCGGGTAGACTAGGTCCGTATGGAAAAACACCTTTAGGTTCAAGTATGGCTGTTGAATTACTTTCATTCATTTGTTGAGTTGATGTTATTTTGCTTGCAGTTCTGATTTTATGTTGGTTGTACCTGGACAGATGCCCCTCTGCTGTTCTGTGTTGAAATGAGTGACCCTTGAACTAAAATACCTTATTGCTGTCTAAACTGCTCACTACAATGCTCTACATATCTGGCATTTGCATCTCCAGTCCTGTTCTGCAGCTTTTTACGCATCTCCCTGCTCCAACATGCCTAATTCATATTAAATGGAACAGCTTAAGTTCTGTACAATGACCCATTTATTTGAGTCAGGTGTGTAGAAGAGGGGAAACATGTAAAAACTGGGGACATGAGGGCTGGAGTCCATGATCTCTGGTATACATATACTTACTTTTTAGTCTAACTTTAAAATGATCTTTTAATGTTTCTCTGATAGGCTAACAGCTTTACAGTCATTTGAAAAATCTGATGAAATAACATTTTCCTTGTCCTGTTGTTGACATGTGAACTACGGTCTAAAACTACTCACTGCTTTTGTAAAATTTCAGAGGCCAAAATGGTTGAAACCTGCTTCTTTAATGGGGTTTTCCTCTCTGAAATGTAGTAGATTAGATGTATTAAGTTACCTAAGACTAAATGAAAGTGCAAGTGTATACTGAGAGTGTGTACTCAACATACCATTATTAACCATTCACTGTTCTTGTAGACGGCATTTGTTGACTGTGCATGTAAACTACTATTAAAGTAAGAATTTTCTCTTCATTTAAAACACTTGATTTTTGCAAACGTTCACTTTTTGTCTTTTACACAGAAATTAAACATACAACCTCTTTTCTTCTGCAGCCCAAATAAAAAAATAAAAAGGAGAAGACTCAGGAGTTCAACTAGATACAGGATTTATTAATAGAAACCAGGCCACTAACGCAATCATGGTCTGCGCCGAGTCATTATACATGCACATTTAGGTACAAAGTCATCCAGCAGATGCTCTCATGATTTATAGTATAAAATACACAGCCATCATGTCACATAAGGAATAACAAAACAGAGCTGACCAGAGGTGACATGAAAGTGGTGATGACGAAGGCACGGGGGGGGGGGGGGGAGGGGGGGAGGCGGTGGGGGGATGCAGCTGGCTTCTGTGTGCGTGTTGTGTAAGTGAGACAAGTGAGGTACTGTACTATGTAAATCGGCAGGTGACAGCGGTTAGCACATTAGCTGCTACATGAGATTTTTCAAAAGAAATTAAGAGAACATGAATAAAAAAATTATAACAGACACTGAATGAAAAAAATAGGTGAGGTAGAAGTGGAGACGGAGCGCTAAGTTGTTGCTTTAAAAAGAAAACATTCCTGGGTTGGTAAATAACAGTGTAGCATCTGTGCTTTGCTACATTCCCCACCGTCAGGCCGTCACAGTCCCTCACCCAAAATTCTAGCACACACAAGCGTTCAAGAGATGCTGTGTGGTGGAGCCGAAAACAGCCAAGGAGAGGAAGAACGTTTTTGAACGGACGGACCCAACAACTGCACTGCTGCAGTATAAGCTCACTCCACTATGCTTCATATGAAACACTACTGACTGATGATGCGACACCTTCAGAATTATTATATGCCGAGTAAATAATGGTTTAATAGTTTCATTACGACTGTCACCACCGGATATCCTTCGTGTGAGTGCGATAACTCAAACAGTTTTCATAATTGGAATTCGATACTCATGTACCTGTTTAGGTCCCAAGGGTATGCCCTGCATCGAATTTCAGCATTTTGGAATTTATGGTTTTCCCACCAGGTGGCGCTTTAGGCATCTGATTTTTGGCTATATCTCTGGAACTATTTTTCTCATTGACCTCAAATCAAGTGCAAATAAAAGGTCATGACCTCAGGATGCATCCTGTCCTGACATCATAACGGGCTGGTTCAAAGTTTCCACACCAGCTGGAGCTTTGTGACTGTGCAGCTTTATATTATTGTATTGTGTCTATTTGAGGATTTGGGAATTGGAGGAATGGGGGCGTTCAGCGATATACCCCTAGCTGTCGCTTCCGGAAGCATGGGCCTTGTTTGGTTTTGGTGATAACATCATTTCACTGTGTTTGCATTCCACTGGTCATATATCTATCATAGACCTTTTGCTACAAAGAGCACATTTATCCAATTACATCGAGATAAACTGTAATTTTGTTGCTTTTTGGTTTTTTTTTTTCTTTTTCTTTTTTACATAGAAGTAACTGCAATTCCTATTTTTTCTATGTGAGCATTCAGTCCAGTCAGGTGGTCACGATTACTACACAGATGTAGAAATGTAGAGGTATGTACATTAAAATAGGTTTAAACTCAAGAGAAGTTACTCTTCATGATGAGAAAGACAATTTTTCCAAGTTTCATTATCAGTTATTATGCTGTTATTTCACTGATCAGCCCACTGGAGAGAAAATTGTACCTCAACAAAATAAAAATGAACACTCCTGCTTCTAAGCTTGGCCCAGATTTAACCCCTTACCCTCCTGCCCCCAACGATAACAACTGCCATCATTACCAGTAACAAAGTCTCTGTTATTTTAATTCTTGTGATCCTCCCATTATTATATCATTATTACTACATATTATCATCTACTTGTTATTATTTTAATTGGCGTAATCACCATCATCATCCGGCCCACTTCACAGGAGCAGCACCTAATTTCAGCTTCGGTCAGTCATATAAAAAAACTAAGGCCTTAACCACGCAACCACAGCAGAATTCTCATCACATTTTTGCATCTCTATAAAAACATATTATTCTGCAAGTGAAGTCCACTGTAAACAAAATACTCATAAGCCACAAAACTCTACAATGCAGTACTGTACTCCACCCATGGGCAAGAAAGCACACAACACAGCTATTCAAAGTCTTGTCTGGAAAGGAAACTGGGTCACTAAACTGAAAAGAAATATGTCGTTAAATACTGACAGCTATTCAACATGTAATTAAATATAAGATGAAGCTAAAGAACAGCCTATGGGCTACTGTTGCTCCCTTAAGATAAATATATTGTCGGATTGTAACCTTTCTAAATGGGTCCATGCCACATTTTGAGGCAGGTGAAGTCAACAGCTAACAGTTCATGTATTTTAAATGTATTTAATTACTATCATGTTATTTTTTAAATCACAAAATCATTGCATAATTACATCTGATGTGATGAAATCGGTCTGTTTTTACAAAAGGTTACATGAAATAAATTCTGGCATTTGAAACTCAGGAATGCTTTTCAAAGACAGAAAATAATTACTTTATATTGATGTTAGCCTGAAAATAAAAATCTAGGGACCCCACACTGACAAAATCTTTTGTTTAGATCAAACCAGCCCGGATCTGTGTTATTATCCCGTATGTATACGGGTCACCGACCAGATAGCTAAACCCTTTTCTCTGGAAGATAGCATGTACTGGCTGGAGTACATGTGAGAAACCGTCCCACTATGTAGGCTAATGCATACACACAGGCAACAGCTTGTGTGCAAATCTGTTATATATATATAAACAAACAAAACCACATACGTCCTCACACACACCACCATGTAAGAGAGCAGTCATATAAGTAATTATTCCCCAAAGCTAACGTGGCTCTTATCTACCTGTCTACTGATTCAGAAATGCAGCACAATACATTGTACCATCTGTGTACTTCTCCTTTCATTACAGCATAGTACTTTCCACAGGAAACTGTCACTCGCAGAGGTGTAAGGAAGCCGACCTTAGGTGGATGTTTGACTCTAGACATCCATGACTGTGTATTTAAGTTCTTCTTAATGCCTGAAAGGACTAAAGAAACAAAGTGTATGTTGACACAGGGAAGCATAAAGGCACCCTAACTTTTGAAACTCATTTTCAGATCATCAAGAAGTTGTTCCCAACCAGTTGAATGTGTCCTCAGCTCAGTCACGATACTAGCAGTTCTCCTGGGAAGAAACTCGGCCTAGTTTGCTTTTTTTTTCTTTTTTTTTTACACAACATGTGTTATTTTATTCCACTTTAAGACCCTGGAAGGGAAATTAGCTCTTGTAAAATTCCTTCTACTGCTTTGCCATCCTCCATGATGTACTTTAGCATGACATTTATTTATTTTCATTTCACTTAACGCAGTGTCAGTTCACAGCAGAAGCTAACCATGCTGCTAAGAAAGCAAACAAGTTTACTATATAGCGTCTAGTTTACCCTTTTTCAATTAATTTGGTTCCTTCCAATCTGATTTAATGAGTAGCCCCGCAAAGCTAACCAACGAATTTGGACTGAACCTCCAGACCTGAGCAAGCATGATGAGGATCTTGCTTTTAATAGAAATAGACCTCCAGCAGAACTCAACTCAGGGAGACCGACCATCTGCCCTGACTGGTCGAGGACTGAGAGGATGGGACACAGACAAGCTAATCCAGATACGATCATATGGTATAACAAGTGAAGGCTATGTGTAACCACATTTGTATATGCACTGAACTATCAGATAACTGATCATAGATGAAAATAAACTCTTAAAAAAACCTCAAACACACAAGGACGTGTTTTGCTTCATCCTATTCTATCAGTCAGTAGAGAAAGGGGTTAGTTATAAACCTAGAGCTCAGATCATTAAATGAGATGTTATTTTACAAGTATGAAACTACGTACAGGAAAGAGAAGTATGTTTGATGTACTTTTAACATGACACCATGTGCTATGCACTTATGTTTCTCTAGTTGTAACTCTACTTTGTCTTGGTGTGCTGATACTTTTGGTAGAGTTTAAGCTTAGGAGTAAATTTACTACTTCTAGCTGGATAAATTCACAACGTGGAATCATTATCAAGTTATCTTACTGAGAAACTCCAACACTTTCCACCCCAGTACCCTACACTGGTAGCATGGTTCAAAAATGTTTTACAATACTGGGTTGAAGAAATGACAATGGCCATTTTTAAACTGTATACTTATCTGTATGACTTAGAAGTTTTATTTTAATGTTTTAATTCCCAAATGTTGGGAATATTTCTAGCGTTATGGATGAGCTCACCATTTAATCATCCAAACATCAGCTGTTTTGATTTGTGACCCTTTATAAGACAACAGTGTTTAATTAATAACCCTTCATTAATATAGTTTTTTATATGTTAGTTTGAAAATGTTTAATTTGACGATATTTCACAAGAAAAAGCTTTAACAAATCTGTAACTGTTCAGGTAAAGAACAAAACCTCTTCTATAACCCTATACTGCAAAATCTTAAATCTGAGTAAGATTAAACGTCTTAAATCAAGGACATATATGCTTATTTTTTTAAACGTAAGATATTTATTCTTACTTAGTAGGTTTTTTAAAGATTTTTCACTTGCTTTAGGAATTCTTGACAGATTAATGTTCCTTGAAATAAGATAAAATTTCTTGTTCTCTTGGCAGATAATTTATCTTATTTCAAGGAAAATTAACTTAATTTTTGTAGTTTTTTTCTTGTTTTTTAAAGCCATTTTTTTGTAGTGTATGATGTTCTTACAGTGACCTAAAGCTCAAGAAAATTGAATGAAGCTGGATGACAAGTCGTGCATGGCAACAATGTCAAATATAAAACAGTCGCTAACGGCTGAGGCTATCACAGAGCACCTCACTGTCATTATGTGTTTTTCTTTTTGTATATATCCTTCACGAGTCACGTGGTGCTACACAAACCAGTCTATGTTTAAACAGCAGCTAAAAAAAACATAATGACGACAAACAAATCCATCATAACACTTTGAAATAGATTTGCATTGCAGACTGCTCTTGTTTCTGAAATGAAAATAAAACAGCAGACAACTACTTGTGCAGTAGCAACCCTAAAACCACTCAGACGAAACTAGTTGGACCTTCTCAACCCAACATTTGACAGCACATCTAAATCCCATACCAGACGATCAGCAAATACATGCAGCAACAAAACATGAAAACATTTTACATGTGTGTGTGAGTTTATAAATTGGACAGAGTCAAAGAACAGCAAGGAAGCTAGATGAATGAATGAATGAAGGGTGTAACAGAACGAAAGCATGAAATGTGTGTGTGTATTCATGCGTTTGTCCTAACCTGTGAGTATGGCCATGATTGCTGGCGTGAAGTCTCCTGATGACCTCTTCACTGAAGTCAAAATGAACCCTTCCTCTGGCACAGGGTGAACGCCGGTACATTTCCCCGACACACACACTCAGTCATGCACACGCTACCCAGCACACAACCATCATTTGTGTGACCACAAATACATCACTCTAAAAGTGTTTGTGTCAAAACAGAAGCATCCTGGACACGCTAGTTACAGAAATGTCACACAATGTTCAAAATAGCACCATTAATGAAGCAGCACAGGCGCACACACTCCTCATTCAAAAACTCATTCACACTTTATCACACAATCTGCTGCTGCTGTCCTCTTGTGTAAAAGACAGAACATGACCAATTCAAGCTATACAAGCTATAAAACCTCTGTTAAAGAAAAGAAAGTTACTCAGCAGGTTATCCATCAGCAACCCAAATAAAAGCAGCAAGGTATCCGGACTCTCTCTCCCCACACTTGGTCTCATGTTACACACAGCAGCAATATCAGCAGCGATTCACACGTCACATCACGGAACTCTTCCAGCCTTGTTCACACTCTGACACGCTACACTCTCTTACTGCTCTCTCTTTGCAGACTCTTCTCCTTCTCGCAGACTATACTTCCTCTCCATGCAGTGTGAGTGTGTGTGTAGGGCTCTGTTCCCTTCAGGGCAGCCCAACAGAGTTAGAAGGAAGATTTAAATTCTGGAGTGGAGTTCCTGGAGTGGAGTCGTAGCTCATCACTCCATCACAGGCATGTTGGCTCTAATCAGCTTCTATGTGAAACACAGAGGATACCATGTCCTCAAACACACACAGCTGCTTTTAAGATACACCAATAACTAGATTTGGTTAAAAAAAAGAAAGAAAATGCTGCTTTATAAATGATAAATTGTGCAAACTAGAGTGATACTGTGAGCTTCCATTTAAGGATTCAAAGGTGATTTCTAAGGTAGGTGTTTTAAGTGACACAAAGATCAAATACTAAGACCAACTTTCGTACCTTTTAACAGAAATATCTGATAAAATGTAACCAATAAGCAGGAGTCTGGTGTCTTGTGGACCCAAACAGACTATGCATGATGCGAAAATGTAAACTCGTGGGTGATGAATGTTAGGATAAAAATAATGTTGCTATAATGTCTGTCATTTTAACACCATTAACGGCATAAAAAGCTATACATTTCTTGTTTTGGAAATCAAACATGGACCTTTGATTTCACATCCAGGTCTACCTTAAATGTCGGAGTGTGTCAGTGTGAGAGAGAGAAGGCATCTGGTATCATCTCAGGGGGCCACGGTGCCCGCTGACATGGTAAAGTATACTGGCATCTCAGCCCTCCTTTCATCATAACTGATGACACATTTTGTATAAGTACAATGTAAGTTTTAGATTGGAATAAATAGATACGAGCAGTCAGTGGTTTGTTGTTTTGCAAATTGTTTGCAAATGACATACACTAGAGAAGGAATTTGCCAGTTTGTGTACCATTGGTATGTCATATTGTCTGCATTTACTCAAAAAAGCTCTAGAAATAAATTCATTTAACATTTAGCAGTTTCTCTGTAATAGCATCAAGACATTTTTAAAAAGAACAAAAACAGAAGATGTTACATTTTAATACCACATTTAGAAAAACAAAGTAATCAAACCGTAATCATGATTCTTTATGGAGAATACATTTTAAATCTGACAATACTCTGATCCTTGTGATGTAGATTTACAAAATGATCATAAAAGTTAACATTAAATAGTTTTAGCTCCAATTGCAGGTAATTTTTTTAATGGAAATAAAATATTTTTAAAACAGTTACTAATCTATTTTTGAACAAAAATAAAGCTAAGACTAAATTTTATGTGACTTGCATAAGAAATTAAAGTTTTACATTTCACTTCTTCTTTTGACCCAAATGAAACTTCACAGAAAAACTGTCCTGAATGACAAATGGAAACCACCAACATGGTAAGACAAGAAAGCACCATTATTCAACTGAACATGACTCAGAAATACGACAAACCAAGCAGGGACTTATAGACCACATAAGGGGAGGAGTAAGAGCACAAAACCTGAATCACTACTACGTTCCCACACTGCAACACACCCCACTGCTTCTCAACAAAAACAACAACGGGGAGAGAATAGGAAGATGTGGTTGTCAGTGAGGGAACAAAAGGACGCCATTTGTATAAAACACAACTCTCAGTTCAGATCTTAATGAGTTAAGCTAAATTTAAGGCCCCTTAAAATGTAAAAAGTTATGCTGCACTGATAAATGTAGGACATATAAGTAGAATCATGTGATGTTAATCCATTTCAGTTTAATCAGTGGTAAGTATATTACAACAGAAAAATGGCAATATCTTAGTAACTTGTATTAGGTGTCGACTTGCTCTGATGATGTCTAGATATGAACAGGATGATGAATAACACTGTTTGGATATTAGCTGTAATTTAATCAGAACATTTACGAAGCGATTCATAGTTCAGACATTTCTGTCCTTTTAGTGGTTAACCACCTTGCATGCTGTGCAGTTAGTAACTAAAAGGTTGAACAGTTGTACACTTGCATTCAAAACTGTTTTACGGGAAATAACTCTGGTCCTTGTTCTCGTCCTGCAACTGTTGTGAGTTTCCTTCTCTACTCAAATCAATGGGTGATTAGCAGACTTTGATGTCAAGCTCTGTACAAGTCTCCTAATTCAGTCTGATGTGTCAGGTGTGTTGCAGCAGAGAAACTCATAACACATGCAGGCTTGTGACACTCACGGATCGGAGGTGACCCCCCGCTTTACAGAAAGGCAAACTAGGTTCACAGGTAAAATTTATATTTCATTTTAGGTTCATTCTAATACTTTTGGCAAGTGCAGTCTCCCTAAAGTTTTGCAAGAACAGTTTATTAATGACAACAAATCTAAAGCTTTGATTTTCTGACGTGGCAAAAAAACAGTGAAAATAGCTGAATGGCTATGGCTTGGAGAAAAAAAACATATTAGCTTTATTAGCTGTCCAATAGGACATTTTCTCTGTTAAAGTTTTTAAGACAGTCACACTATAAAACCATTTTAATGAAATAATAGTTCTAATTTGAGTGTGTCAGGATAAAACCAGATTTGCTAGAACAGCTGTATATTCATTTCAACATATTTATACAACCTTCTCATCACACTCAAAATCATTGTGGCTTTAATCTTCCTGATATGGCAGCCAATATTGCAAACTCCATTCCAACCATTAGAGGGCATAGTTCTACCCCACTCAGAAACAATCCAGAGCTGCATCCTTTAAGCTTCAGGCTCCACAAGATGGCAGTGCTGTAACATGACTTTGTCCAGAGTCGGAGTAGACAAGCCATGCACCTCACACATACAGAATGTGGCATATAAGATGTGACACCAGATGATCACTATGCAACCCAGTTAGAACCACAATGTGAACACACCTCTCTCACATGTTATTTCATATAGGATCAAAACCAAAGAGATTATGATTTTGAGATGTTATGCAGGATCTCCAGTGCAAGCACTGTGACAAAAGGAACATCCCAATTCCCACAGCCTATGACCCTATGATCATAATATTGATAAATTAGTAGGTAGGATGGGAGTGTTTGCTCTTAATAAGTTATCAAAATGCAGAAAGTCATAATATATGTGTGAGAACACAGAACTAAAGAACAATAACCTATATGCTGTTATATCTTGTTCCGATTAACTAGAGATAAACCTTTTCTCTTTCATCCTGAGAGTGTGTCTGCAATACGAATGCCAATGATGCCCAAGTCTGTGTGCAAGACAACATTTTTAAAAGACAGCATTTTGCTTGAAGCAGAAAATATAATTAGGATTTGATCAGAAATTTACTTAACACTCAGCGAGAAGCCTGTCAAAGTACTGTGTCTCTTGCTAGGTCTTCTTGTTTGAATAGCAAGCTGAAAAAAAATGTTAAACCTCTCTAATCTCAGTGAAACACAAACAAGAGGTGCAAATATTATTTCCACTGAGTTTAAGTCAGAGAACATCTCTGATGCAAATGGCTTCATTCTTACTAATATCTTTAAATCCAGATAAAACAATGTGCACAACTACAGAAAGGTATTTAAATATAAACTTTAAAAAAGAGAGGACAAAGTTCATACAGAAAAAGACATTCATCAAAACAGCAGAGGGACAGGAAGGCCATAAAGGGATTTTTGTTGATGGAAAAATAAGATCCATTAGACAATCAAATCTCTTGTCAAGTACAGTGTCCCCAATTCCAAATAATGATTTCTCAGCTTCAATAAAATCATGATTTCCTCTTAAAGCCCCACTGTCCCAGTTCATTAAAAGGTAGGGTAGGAGATGTTATCCTGGATAACATCCTGCAATCTCCTTCACGCCATGATTGCAGCTAAGTCAATTGTTGAACTGACAGGCAGAGTTTAAAAACTCCACAGTAAGAAAGTAGCTATTAGCTGCTCTAAAAGATACTAGAAGTCACTAAATGACATCATCATAAAGTGGTAATAGATAATGCTGTGTACACGAATAACTGGGGAAGGCAAAATATATGATATGACACTCTAAATATATAATTAGAACATAAAAAGCTTGTTTCAATTTTTTATTTTTTATTTTAGTTTTGCTATGTGTAGTTTGATTTTTAATTAGGGGTCTATATCACGTTGCAGGACATTCATTTTTTTCTTGTTCTATTTACATCCTAGACATTAATATCAGACTATTAGCCTGGGCAGGATTAGACAGTAGCAGCTTCAAACTTTTCATTTTCAGTCTGGTGGTGGAGCAGAATTAATGCTCATAACTTAAAAGGAGGTCTGATAAATAAGAAGACCCAAGACCATTAAGACATTTAAAAACAATTAATAGAACCTTAAAATTAATCCTAAAATGCATGGGCAGCCAATGCAGAGATTTTAAAACTGGTATAATGTGTTTCCACCCTCTGGTCCTTGTCAGAACTCGTGCCGCCGAGTTTTGACCGAATTGTAAGCTTGAAATAGACTTTTTGGGAAGACCAGAGAGCAGGGTATTACAATAATCTAATCTACTAGAAATAAAATCATGCATCAGCATCTTCATACTGCCATGAGACAGACATGGGCAACTCTGCCAATGTTTTTTTAGATTATAAAATCCTGTTTTTGCTACATTTTTGATGTGTGTAATAAAATTCAGCTCAGAGTCAAAAGAACACTTACACACTGAAAAGGATTTAAACTCTGCAGTTTGCGGGAAATGATCTCTCTTTTGTCTTCAGGACCGACAATTAAAACTTTAGTCTTGTCCTGGTTGAGCTTTAGGAAGTTTTCTGCCATCCATGACTTTATGTCTAATATACAATTTAAAAGGAGATCAACTGGCCCTGGGTCATCAGGAGACAAGGCAATTTTGTTTTTCTCTTTTTTTTCTCTCTCTCTGCTCTTCTGCAACTTATTTTAAGATCTCTAATGTCCTTATTTCTCCAGGGTGTTGTGGGTTTGGATCTCATTGTTTTAATTCTAACTGGAGCTACAAGGTTAATGGCTGAATTAAGTTTGCTGTTAAAATTGTCTACAATAAAATAACATGATGTTAGTAAAGTCAGAGCAGGAGTTTCGCTTAAAATATCAATAAAATGTGCACCCACATCATTTCCTCACAGTTCTCACTGGGGCCCCCCTTTGGGTAAAACTGGTTATGTTAAAAAATACACAAAAATGGTCAGACACAGCCAGGTCAACAACAGAGCCATGTGTTATGACTGGTTTAAATGAGACAGTCAATATTATTTTCTAAAATTAAATTATTGACAATGAAAGATTTTTTTGACAGCGCCCTAACATGTAAAAGAGCCATCTTTAGAGATCCTGTTACAGTCTTATCAGATGATGGCTGATTAATATGAATGGGATGAAGATTGTTGGGATTAGAGAATTTGGTGGGATACTGAAAACATTTTCGGCTGGTTATGATGACAGGAATGGGGTGACTATGGGAGAAACTGGATAAATTAGGCTCGGGACATGATGTAAGATAACTGATTTTGATCACAAGGGGGAACTGATGGAAATTTTAGGTGAATGTCCGGTTAAGGTACTAGTAGTTGGATGAAAAGAAGAAACATCTGAGTCAGCAGGGAGAGGGGTCATATAAGTCGGTCAATTAGGCTGGAAACAATGAATAATGTAAAATATATTGTCTTTTAAAACCCAGCTATCCAACCTTTATTTTGTTTGGGTTTAAACCATCCATCTTGGTGGATGGTGTCAAAGCAAGTTGAAATGGTCAATAAAAACAGCGCTAAAAGTTGGACAAGCGGACTGCAGCCAGGTGTTGAGGCTCAGCGTGCAGCTAAAACGATTATTGCCTCTTCTTAATGGAGCAATCAGTCCTGCAACAGTTTTTAAGATTTAAAAGCATAACAAAATCGTGCTTTAAAATCTCTGACTCTTGGTCAGGAATGTAATTGCACCTGATATGGATGACCACATTGTGAATGTACTGTAGGAGAATTTTTCCAGCAGGTCAGGAATAAGAGCCATGATGAACGACACCTTCGCGCCAGGCAAACACCCATGTACAGCGTACCTGCTTTTGATGTTTCTCACCATGGAGTATCTGATGATCAGGGTTGTTGTAGAGTGCTCAACCAGTGGAGAAGGACAACATGGTGAGTATGGATGCTCCTGAAGTCAATGCTTGGTGCCAAGACTCTGCTGTCTGGTAGCTTCTGGTGCCAGTGTGAAGTTTAACTTAGCCCCCCAAGTTTTCACATTGGCGTGACAAACCAGTGAAGGAGCCACCAGGTGGGACTGGACAGCAAGAGGTGGAAAGTCTTGGAGTTCAAGGATGTTAAATCTGTTTTCCAGCAGGGAGGGGACAGGTGGAAGATGAGTTGTGTCCCTCTTGCTCTTGTTGTGGGACCCGATGTTAGCCCATATCTCGGTTGGCAGCCAAATGTGGTGAGGCCATGCTTTAGGTTTAGCCACCAAACCAATGCCAGGGGCCCTCGCTTGGCCCTTGTGAAATTCCAGCACAAGAGTTGGCAAATGGAGCGGGGCCAGACAACGCATATCCTAATGTAAGTAGCTACAGGTGGAGCAGTGCTAGAGCATCTGTCGTGGTGAAGAAGGAGCTGAGCCTCGGAAGCCTTCCCTATGAGCTGGCAGATGTGGCTGGGGAGAAGGAAGTCTGGGCTTTGCTCCTTAAGCTGCTGCCCCCGACCCGACCCCGGATAAGCAGAACAAGACGGTACGGTACAATAAAAATCCATGAAAGAATGAGTAATCTGTCATCATGTTTGGAGTATAACGACTTTGAAACAGGAAAAGAAATAGCCACTGTAACCACTCCTTCTACTCCCATCTTATTTGTTATTTCAGACCTTGAAAATACATTTTAGCGTTTATGTTAGTCACTTGCAATAAATCAAACACACAGGAGGAGGATGATGAGATAACTGGTAGGGAACTGAAATATCTATCTATCTATCTATCTATCTATCTATCTATCTATCTATCTATCTATCTATCTATCTATCTATCTATCTATCCATTTATCCATCTATCCATCTATCTATCTATCTATCTATCTATCAAGGCTGTGTCCCACCCTGATGTCGGGTAGCCTAGACAACCCTTCCCCTTTCATCACCCCTGCCTGCAGCAGCGTTCCTTCGTTCCTTCCCCATCACCACTCTCTAGCCACTCTTTAGCCCACACTGGCATTAACTGCATGTAAATACTACAAATAAAGATATGGGGTTGAGAATAAGTGAAACTTAATAAACCCCATGATCCTTAGCAATGCAGCTGGTAAACCAGATGTCAGTGTGTCACATATGACGGTCATTTAGATAGGAAGTAAACTGCAAATATCTTTTGCTCTATTTGGCCACTGCTTGTCTAAAGGTTCAGGAGTCACTGATAGTGTGTTTACACTTAATACGCAGATTAGGAAACAGAGTTGTGTATCTGCAAGCAAATCACGGTGCATCTGGGGATGTATTCAGTCATTTCACCATTTATAACACTGCACTTCATAAGGAACCTGCACCACAGATGAGGCTTCAAGTAAAGTGACTCTTCAGTAGAGAAGCATTTTTAATACCATTATCTCCTAAGATTGCCTCACTTAGTTTGAATTTGTTCATGTGTTTTCACTTCTACATCACAGGTGATGCAGTTATTGAGTTACCACGGAAACCTCCCCTTGATGTGCGAACACATCTCGGCACGGAAACACACAGGAGTATGAGCTCTGGTTTCAGCGCGAGCACTGCTCTGAACAATTTATTCATTCTCTGACATATCTCTAATAGCTTCCAGCACCATCCATCCAAGTTGAGCACAGAAGTACAGAAGCAGATATGGTCAGAAAGAAGATTGCAAGTACTTCTTGTGTATGTGTTGCTAGATTTAAAACTCAGATGAAGATAAAATAAGATACACAGGTGTCAGTGTTGTAGGTTTGCTACAATAGTCTCTAGAGCTTTGACCACCCCCTCTATCTCTCTCAGTATAAAATTAATTCCTCTCTCTGAAAAGAGGGCACAGAGTCATTCCCTTCTGTGATTAACCTAATCCCTAGCAGAGTGGTGCTCCTCTCTGCGCCTGCACCGTAACATATTTGACGTCAGCTGCACTCATGTCATGATAACCTAGGATTTGATCTGAAAAAAATGTGCAAATTTCAAAGAACTTAGCTAGCACTGCTACCACCATGCACTGCCTGCAAAAGCCTATAAATATAAAACTTATAGTCACTATTAATTAACAGTGAGAAGACAGTAAATTTGACTTAGAATTAAAAAGTTGAAAATGTTCACCTGTAATAAAGATTTCAGTGCTTTAAATGTGTAATTCACTTCTGACTGTCTCTTATTTATATGACACAACTACAATAATAATTACAACATTAATAATAATTAAACTTATATAGTGTAATAATGTGAATGCAAGACAGGTGGGCCTGGAACCTTTTTGATGCACAGCTGGTCAAGGAGCAGCTGTAGCTGGCAACATACAAGCTCGCCCTAGCAAGTCTCCTAACTTCTTTTGACCTCTCCCAGGTATAATTAACACAATTTTTCGAAGAAAAAGAATCTCGAAGAATTATATA
>JBAMHX010000016.1:7403659-7414482 GCA_037177515.1 Pseudomugil tenellus | reverse complement strand
TGTTAATCAGCAATTCAAAAGTGATGGCTGATTTTGATTATTTAATTTTCAATAAATTTTTATTTATTGTTACTTTAGTTTTGTAAGTTTCAAGTGATTTAGGTGAGAATTGTGGGTTTTTCCTTGTTTAACTACGGAGTACCAACAATTTTGTCCACGACTGTATATATTTTTAAAGTAGTTGGTTGAAACAGGAAGAAATAATGACCTTGATAGCAGCAAATCTAAACCTACACAGAATAACGTGTAGGTTTAGTTATAACTAATGTGGTCACCAGTTAAACAGCCCCATCCCCAACCCCCACCCCATCCTCTCACAGACTCAAGTCTTTGTGTATACTATACGTGATGTATAAAGTCATGTTCAGCATTAAAAATCAAAAGTAGCAGCACAATAAAATACTCACACTGAAGTATATTTAAAAAAAGGAATTTCTTTTGTTTTCCTCTAATTTATACACGATACACCAGTTGATGCTTTTTATGGTTGTGTTAAAGCACTAACACTTCTGTAAGTCCAAAGAAAGAAGATATAGTATTTTGTGTTTTGTGACCCAGTTCTGTTTTACACTATAGTTTTTGTCGTCTTAATGTATGCACATCACAGACCCCGGGAAGCCCACCACCTTCCAGCAGCTGGTACAGTCATAATCATAATACTGTCAGAACAACACAGAAGAGAGCTGCAGCTGGTACAATGTGACAAGAAAGAGTTTGGAATGTGAGTCTCCAACCTTCTTCAGCATTTACGTACCAAACCCAGGAGTGGCGACGAATACAAAATGGGATGATGGGAATTTCCAGCCTGGCTGATGTCATCATCCCTCGCTTGTTATCAAAACTCTATTTGTTTTTTGTTTGTTTCCTTGAAAGTCTCAATTTAATAACCTTCTTGATTTGATTCATTGAAGATGAAAACATGAGACTGGTATTACTGAACAGATCTTCTTAAGCTGCAGAATCTCAACGACGGTCGCATCCTGGAATCCCTCTGTGGAATGTCGCAGGAAGTGTAAAAAAACTCAATATGTCAATTTAATAATCTGAATGAACACAGAAAATCCTCTTCATGCTCATTTACCTGTCAGGTCATAAGTCCCCTGAATTCCTGATAATTTCACAGTCAAACAAAATATCAAAAGAAAGGAAAAAAAAGCTCATAGAAAAATTAGTGTTTCCACAACGTTCCATAGTCCTACAATCCAAATGCCAAATCAGAGCATTTGTTCAATTCCAGTTTTCCTTCAGCATCTTAAGCCCTGTTAAGCGTCTCAGTCTGTCCCCGTCCTGATGATATTGAGGCTGTTATACTTGCTGCCTCAGTTCAGGCTTGCTGGACCACATACAGGTCGCATTTCATGGAAGATCTATTATCCCCCAGCCCAGAGTAACCATATATTTGTGTGCACCATCTCAACAGCTGCAAGACAATCCCGCTCCTTGTAAATTAAGCTAATAGTTCTAAACATATTGACCTAAAACTAACAATCTTTTCCTTAATGTTAACTTAAAAACACACCAAGGGAATCACCAACTTTATCGTAGTCTGGAACAATAAAAGACAAAATAAAAGATGAAAACTGTACATTGAACTGTAATGTTGTGCCAAGCCCCCAGGGATATTTTCTTATCTCTTTGTAAGAAAGAGCAAGAATGCATCATCAATTTTTAAACATGCTGCAATGACACCGACTCTGACAAACTTTTTATATCTTATCTTAGCTTTCATGAAGTAAATGTGTATCGTCCGAGTTCTTTTAATTCAAACAACACTTTATCCTTTAATAACCAGATAAAGGAACCACTCAACTGGTTTTTCTATTATATTACTCTGCTTCTATAATTACACCCTAAGCCTGCGCAACAGCTATACACATCTCCCTGTAAATGACTGGCAAGCACAAGATTTGATTACACATAACAGCACAGTTTGAACCAATAAGGATAGCAACCACTCAGACCAGTACTGAAGGAAATTGAGAAATAAAGCCACTGGCTGATTTTTAGCTCGAAACTTCAGAATGTACATCAAATAGCATTTAGCAAGCACACACACCTGCAACCTGAATAGAAAACCTGCCATTGCAATGGTACCTACTTTGTTAGGCCATTCAGTGTGCATCATATGACAGCGTGTGAAACTGCCCGGCAACAACTGGGTTCAAAAGCACTTGACTCGTGGCTGTGTGGTTGGCAATTGTTCTGAAACCCATTGCCTTTCAGTACAATCAGTACATGTTTTTTCTCCTGACCATGATAATGATGGTTTGTCCAGCAACGGCTTGTCAGTGCCGGTAATAATAGGGAGTTTAAGATATTCCACAATATTTATTTATTTGTTAAACACAAATATAGTTTATTTAAACTTCTAATTCAATTAATTAACAAAAGAGATGAAAACTTGGAATGTTTTGATTTTTATTTCTATTTCTATATGCAAAATGTTATGTTTAATGTTAAAGGGGAAAATGGTACAGCAGGATTTCATTGCAGCAGGCATCTCAGCTCTACTCTGGTCCTTTGCTGATCCGGTATCAGATATTTACTGTTGATATAAGACCATCCACTAGACCCAAACTGCAAACCAGACTCCTTTCCTCTCCTTTTAGCTGAGAGCAGCACCTCCTGCTTATTAGTGAAAGTCTCACAGATGGAGTGTTATTTATGACATACAAAACATGTTACTCAGTCTGAACAGGTTAAAGACAAATTACATTAAATACCCCTGAACCAGGAAGCTCTTTAAAATACACAAAAACAGATGTACACACACTCAAAAGCTCTGAGCTGGTGTGACCTTAATGTATGCCAGACAATTTGTTGTACAGCTGAAGTAGTGGCTTGGCAGCATGAGGGTGCTTAATATTTATGCAGACATAATGATGACAATATTTCCTACTTTTAGTTTCAAACAAATAAATCGCAGAGAACTAAGATTACAAACCTTTCAACCTCGTCTACAAATGCTCTAAAGCTTAAATAAGAGCAAGTTTCCCTTTTATAACTAAAATCAGAGCCACAAGTTTGCTATGGCTGTTTTATTCAGCAGAATTTTTTTTAAAAAAAAGTTTAATTTATTACGAACAGATGGACACTGTCGGAACATCCTGCTCCTGAAATCTTCAAAATTCTTTCTGCATCGCGGGGCAAAAGTAAAAATCTAAGGAATAACTGTCCACATTCACATTGTACTATGTAGTCATAGCAAATTCAAATTGAGTTTGAAGATGTCACAATCATGTATCTTCAGTGTCTGTGCTGGCTGACCAACTGAGAAGACTGCATAGTAAAGAATGAACCAGGAGAAATGATGTGAAAACGTATTAAAGCTGTGAAATCACTAAAGCTGTGAAAATCGTGTCTGGATGAAAAGAGGAGGAGTTAAAACTTTAATAAAATAATTTTACTTGTGAGAAATCTAAAATTATCTCTGATTAATAGATTTTTTTTGTTTATAGTATTAAAAAAGATCAAATGAATCTCTTCTGTAGACACTGTAGTGAGGAAAAGCCAATCTGCCAAAAACTAAAAAATATGAGCCAAAAAAGTGAAAATCTCAATTTGCTTGTTAATCTGCATTCCTCTCCTTACCCTACAATCACAAACTGTGAGTAGTGAAAAGAACGTGATCACATATACAAGCAGTTTTCTCTGGAGGGTATCTGGACTCTCTAGATACCCTCTTACTGGTAAGATGAGATGTTTGGTCATCTGGGAGGAGCTCAGAGCAAAACTGCTCATCATCTGCATTAAAACATGCCAGAAGAGGTGGCTGGCCCACCTGCTTAGGATGCAGTCTGCAGATCTCCCTGGTGATATGCTCCAAACCCGCCCACCAAGAGGAGGCCCTTGAAGATACACCCAGGACATGCTGGATGAGGATGAATGAATTGACAGATTGACGTTCATCTCAGAATTAACGTGATACGGTCAGAATATTGCAAGTATTCCTAGAATAAAGAAATTAATTCCACCCACCCAAATTCTTCTGTTTCATCTTAATGGAAGGGGAAATCTTCCATATAAATTAATAATATGAAACATTAAAAAAAAAAAACATTTTAATCAAATTTTAGAATAGCCCATTTTGTCTAGCATGATAAAAATAGCAGCCGATACTTTTGCTCATCATCTATATTTACTGAGCCTTAATACATTTATTTTACTGCTCATTAATATGTAATTCAACAAGGAAAGAACTTGCATATTTATTTTCCTCTAGACAGTTTATCAAGCTTATCAAAGAAACTAGAAGACCATTTTATCTTGAGTATATTCAGAGTAAATCCAGTGAGTGAAAATAAATAGCAACTGTATTTATAAATGTGGAATTTACAGGCTGTTCCAGTTAAGATATTATTATTAGACAAGACGCCTTTCGTGTTCCTACTGTCAGGTCACATACTCAAAGAAAAAATAAGAAAAACATGCTGCTCAGCTTGCTGCCGCCACCACCGCTGTGGCTGCCAACGCATGTCACTGCCAACCACCGCCCCAGCATCGACCTGTGGGCTCTGAATCTTCACGCTTCCCCATGGGGGGCCGCATTGATCTTGCTCTGCACTTACTTTTGCTGACTTTAAATTATGCTTCACAGGGAGCAACATGAAACCTTTAGACCCGACACAAAAACACAAATCTATGAAGTAGTTCTGAATCATTTTAAATGTTCTTAGTCAATATGTTAAATGACTATCTCCCATTAATTTAATGTGTCCAGTTTTCAAATAAATGGACTAAAATCTCTTTATTATTTCACTTTTTTTTATCATTACTGAATTTAAAAAATGCAAAACAGATGCACAATTTCAATTAAGTCCTAAATATATTTAATGATCTGATTAGTCTGAATGCATTTACTCTTTTACACCAAAACCCAATATGAAGAAGTTAAACCTGTACAGAATGTCAGAGTCCCTCTCTGAGATAACGGTTTTATTATCACCCGCCCGTCTCACCTCACACGTCTAATCTCATGATGTGTGTTTCCACAAAGTCGGTGCATGTCAGTGTGACGCACATATAAAGCAGCAAACATTGCTCTCTGGCTGTCCAGGGTGTACCCTGCCTCTAGCCCAGTGATTGCTGGGATTGCTGCAGCTACCTGCAACCCTTTGCGGGAACAAGTGGGCCAGATAATGGATGGATGGTTGGATGTTACTTTCTCTTTCACATTTTCATCTTGGGTTTTCTTTGCTCCCGTTTACTCTTGATAGTTGATGCTTAACCCAGATCCTCTCCCCGTTTCATTTCCTTAATTTGTCATTATTGTTCATGCCACTATCCTATTTCCTATCACTGTACCAGACTCGCATTGCATATCTGTTTTGGTGCAGCTGTGCTCAATGGCTGTGTTTATCTTAGTCTTTAACATGATAATACCAAGCCTTCTTACCAAGGCTGCATGCTTATTTTTGGCTTGTCTGAGTTCATCTCTCACAAGACACTACTACTAAGTGGGCCACCTGAGAATTTGCTTCCTTCTTATCATTTCTCCTTTATTCAACCAGATAAAAATAATATTGAGATTAGAAAAATAGTTTTCAATAGTAATCTGGCAAGGTCGTTCTTCTGTAACTATTGTGGGGTTTTTATCTGCCTAAGCAGGAAAAACCCTGTTGATTGTCACAGTGATCTGAGACGACATGCCATCGCAGAGCTCGCTGGACATAAACATCTTTATAGCTCATTAGGACCTGGTGCAACATATGTATGTATGGCGGCTTCTTTAATCTCAATACCTAACTGCCTTCTTATTTTCCCTGCGACATGCATGTCCTCCCATTATTTACTTGTATGTATTTGTATGTATTTGACTAAAGTTATTCTTGTGCACTGAGCAGGAGGGTAATACAATAGTCTTGACCATTACCTGGTTATTCCTTTTTTCAGAAAATAGCAAGAATCTCTCTCAGGCAGACTTTCCAGCATTATAGCTTGATATTTTCAGTCTTTGTTACAGGCACACAAGCAAAAATCTGTTTCCACTTACCTGCCAGACTTTTAGCTCCACACAGTTTTAAGAAGAATACAAGTAACTTAACAAGATAAGTTGAAGAGGATGGATGTTCATGCAATCACCTTAACTGCTTTTGGATTACTCCTGGGATCCATTTCTCTTCTCAAATATTCACAAGTCATTGCTGACAAAGTGGAAAACACAAACTTTTCGGGATAACTGTCACCATCTGCAACCTGGCTAAATGTCCAGTAAGAGTCATCAGTTAAAATCATTGCCTTGGCAACAAGCCGCCTCCCCCTCACAGGGCATGCAGCTTCTTCAGTTCATTACATGCCAAACTATTAGCTGTCAGAACAAAAGCTGGTCCCACCATCTTCAAAAATGTTTTTCTCTCTTCACAAGTTCATAAAACTTCCTTTAGTCCGTTTTTCTCTCAGGTTGCCACCACGGGCACAGTTTCCTGTTACAACTCAAAGCTTCCTAAATAAAGGATCTAAACTCCTAAAAGCGAAATTTTATGGGTAAAAATCCTAGTCAGATTTCAGATTAACCTTTGATATATATTTTATTTCATGAAAATTGATAAAAAATATAATATTAATTTAAATCTTGTTGATCATAGCTGTCAGATAAAAAGGTTTCATAGTGTCCAAAATTCCTCTTTTGTTTGCAAACTGTGGTGCAGTTGTATGAAAACATTAAAGCAGCTCGGCACACAGTCTAACTTGCAGGTCAGAGGATATACTCTAGATGGAAGCTGTGAGCTATGTGGGCACTCCAGGGTCTACAGGCTATCCTGTGTCATTGACCAGTGACATCACTAGTGACACAAACAAAAAGGGGCCTATGTGTGTGTTTTTGTACATCATGTGTGAATGAGTGGCTCCTGTTTCTTTGTGATCATTGTGAATGAAGGCAGGCTTTCACAACCCCTGGAGATGCGTGTAGACACAAAGCACATCGTCTGCAACCTGAGTCAAAGAATCAAATTCCAGCCTCTCACTCAGATACCAAGCCTCTCTATCACATACACTCACACACACAGAGCCTCTATCCTACAATAGGCCTAATGGAGAGCCGTATAATTTATAGGACACAGGAACCACTTTGGAGGCAGACTGGAGGGAAACCTACGTCACACTGGTTCAAACAAAACAAAGAAAGTCCAGTCTTCTTGCAGCATCAGCACGTAGAAAAACAAGCACCTTCTCTTTTTTTACCCCTCCTCTGCACATCCTCCACCTCTCCATTTCTCTTGCTGTTCCTGCACTCGCATTCACTTCTCTCAGCTCTGTCACTCACTCAGCTGCTTTGTCCTGTCACCTTACCCTCCCACTTTTCTAATGTTGTATTATTTAAGAGGTAATGGTGCACTGTGTGTTGTTTGTGCATCATTCCTGGAAAATGTAAAATGTTGGGCTATGCATGCCACTGAAAGCTAAAAGATGAGTGCTTGAGATCATTTTATGATCGCTTCAAACATGAATTTTAACAAATGGTCCAGATTTATTGGTGCATCACTTCATTGGATCCAATCATGCTTGTTCTCAGTATGACACATCTCAAAAGGTTACAACCATGTGGCATGGATTTAAAATTCACACCTAGTCATTGACAAGACGAGGGGGAACTGCAATAGGGGACAGGCTCCGAAAGTCCACTAATGGGGCTGCTCTATGTAGGTGTCACAGGATCATTTGGAGGCTTTTGCTGCTTCCTAGAAGTTGGCAACAGACCCAACATTCCCAGACAAAACCCATCTCCATCAGGGAATTAAGCCCTGCACAGTGAGGGATCACTGCTTTCAAAGTATGTCTGTAAAAAGAAAGAAGGAAATTAAACTAAAGGAGATTAGATGCTATAGTAAGTTTTTTCTTAAAAAAAAAAAAAAAAGAGGAAGGGACTTCAGACAAGAAAAGAAAGTAAAACAAACTAAAAGGCATTTAGAAGATGAAAGAAAAAAAAAAAGTCCCTCATCCATGTGGTCCAGCTGAGTCACTTCACTGCAGAGCGACTGCAGAGTCAAGGCACACCTTGTCACCCCTGCGCTCATTTCACATCACAGGCTTTGATAAATTATCAAACAAGCACAGTCATTACGGGAAGCTGCAAGGCTGCATGTAGCAGGGCTGTCTAACAAGCCAACGCAGATAGTGGCACATGCTAATGTAAAAATCTGTATTACCATATCGCAGAAATAAGTGGGGCAGATAGTTCTTTAATCAGGCTTGTACCTAAACAGCTTTATGGAAGTAAAGTTTTCTCTCTTTTTTTCACAATAGTACTAAGGAGCCTATCTATTTTCTACTCAAAATTACATTGACGATTTTAGGAGACCTGAAATACAGCCATCATATTTTAATATAAATGATTGTATTATAGATCCCCTAAAATCTTTATGTAATTTTAACATTGTGAAGAGCTATGCATGTTAGTGCTATTTTAATTTACTGGCTGTAACAATGAGAGTTCTTCTATCTGTGGGATTTCAAGCTGCACTGAAGTAATGTTTGAAGTAAAAAATCAGAGATAAATTCTCAGCATGGGAGTAGTTGCATGTTAGTCACTACAATTCTCCTTTAAAGACCAAAAATTTTCAGTAGCATGACACATGGACTGCAAATCAAATCTTATTTGATTAAAGGAAGACATCAGTTATGGCTACCTTTTTTTCTAAAACCAGAGAAAAAAGCTTTCAGTGCAGATTAGCAGAATAAAATAACAAAACAAAAAAAACTTGTTTCAGTGATCTGGAACATCTCTAACATATCTTCTGTGTTGGAAATAGTACTTTCAGAGTATATATATATGGGGCCTAGAATTTAGAAATTAAAGCAGCAAAAGTGGATTTATTAAATATAAAAGACAAAACATGGGTTCATCTAACTAGCGATGCCACTCTGACACACTTTTACTGCCTCTCTGCCATCACCTATATCCATGACACTGGGGAATTAAGGAAATAAGGACAGTCGGTTGAAAATGGTTCAGTGGTGTATGTGCTGCAGGGCTGTTTGATTTGATTAACTGAACGCGAAGCCTAGAATGGCCATTTTTTCAGGGCTAAAAGGCGACGTCCAGCAGCACTCCACAGGCCTTAATGGTAACAAATGTAATAACAGCCATTATATCTGGCTTAAGGTGTCCTGCGGAGGAGAAAAATGGGGGTAACTTGGTGCCATCTAAGGCGAATGTGGATGTCAGTTGATGATATCTAACAGAATAATACTGACCAAACCAAAATTTTTTTAAACCCTGGATGAAAGAGTATAAAGCGCTGTGCAGATGGTCCTTCAAGTCTTTTATTTATGTATTCTTTTTGGGGATCAGACATTACTTCCACTGCCTCTCACAGCTTAACGTCAAATTCAGCTAAACACCTTCCAAAGAAAATCACCCGGGAATTGAATTATACATGCAAGAAGTCTCCAAGTCTGAGGGACTGTAGGTGTAGTACGTGTACAAATTCATGAGACCAGTGAATCTACTATGTATAATGATACTGTAGATGTCCCTAAATCATGAACCATTAAGGACGTTCCCCTCTCTCAGTGAATATCTCTGTTGAGCACTGCACAAAAACTGGACCTTCTTCCAAATCCCTAGGCATCATTATGAAGGTTCTTATTTAAATGCATTCACAGGGTCAAATATTCACATGACAAATCTGTCATATCAGTAATACATAGATGAATCATTGCTCCCGCAGGTGGTTGGCAAGCTTTCATAGTGCTCATATAACCAGACAAGACAGAAACTTCAATGTTCCACAGCAGTGAGGGAGCATAAGGAATATGGGTACCAGTGCAGATGGTCCAACTGTCTGCCATCTTCCCTTTTTATGAGGATCTGTTGCATATTTGTCATGTTTTTGAGCAGAAATGTGCCTGATAAAACCCAAGCTTTATATTGCAAACCAGATCCATGTGTAAATACTTGTATCTGCTGCAGCGCCGAGGCTGGGTGAGTGGTTTGTAATGACAGATGAGACAGAGTCAGGCCGATAACCCCTGAGGGACATATTTAGGTGATAAAAATGACAACAGCAAACAAGTCTGTAATTAAAAGCTCATCACTTTTTGTCTCCCAGGTGGCAGGAAGTGGACTGTTTTCTTCTCATAATTCACTCCTGGGGCTACAGAACCACCAACATTCCCAACTATTCAGAGTAGATGAGAGGAAGTATTTGTTTCTTGTTTTGTCAGGCACTGTGCTAAATTTATCCACTGCACTTCACATCAATTCTGCAAATGTTCCACGTCAGCCAATGAGCATTTGTCTTCTGTTAACATGATGTAGGCATCATGGTGTCACAACGGAGTTTAAATGTCAAGAGGAAGCGAGCAAAGATTTATTAATGTGGCAAAATCACAACTCCCCTGATCTCTAACTGATGTCGTTGGTCGCCATTGTTATTTTTTCCTCAGCGGTGTGACCTCATAATTACTGTTACTGTCATCATTAACCATCACTGGACTATTAAGGCTGTTCATCCACCAGCATTATTATATTCACCCCTACGAGTCCATTACTCCTGACAGTCACTGAATGCTAATGAGCAGGAGGTGTGAGGACATGTCAGTGAGATGAATCGATGTGTGTCAGTAATTTGTATGCTCACTACCGTGTTCCAGAAGGGTCTGTTGTTTTTGATCAACACTCTGCCTGGACTCATCATGAGGAGCACTGCAAGGACACTGGCAGATGGCAAGTGTTGGCAGGACACTGGTGTTGTGCTCTGTCTGCCAGCAGGCAGAGTGGAGTACAGCAACTGGGAGGCCTTTTAGCCTACACACACACACACACACACACACACACACACACACACACACACACACACACACACACACACACACACACA
>JBAMHX010000016.1:7322016-7336279 GCA_037177515.1 Pseudomugil tenellus | reverse complement strand
GGTTTGACTATAAGGCTCCTAAACTGATGTCATTCTGACCTTTAGTAAACCATCTGCTAAGACCTTGGTTGTTGTACTCAAAGCAAGACCAGCATCTCTCAATCAGGGAAATGTTTAGAAACAGATTGTGACCATGTGACTGAAGTCTTTAAATAAAGCTTCACTATCTGGCGGGGGCAGAATAGCTCCAGACATATTTGGGACCCACAGATCTTTGGGGAATATTCTCCCCCGGGTTATGACCTCGTACCATGTCTGTATGTCTTAATGTTTTGTCCCTTTATGTTTCAATGTTAACTGTATGTTTAACTTCTTTTATCTTCACTATTAAATTTATATTCTTCTCAATCTAAAGAAACCAGTGTCCTCGTCCTTGCAAGGAAAAACGGTCTCCTACACACTTGTCCCTTGTTTTTTGTACCTGTTTACTCTAATTTTTTTTACATAGATCTGCATCTTTTGGGAATGTGAAGAGCCTTAAACTTTCACTGTGGGAGTTTAAACATCTTGCAGCCACGCAACGCTTCGGCATCTTGTAACAAATCTGCACAAACACAAAAATATTTAAGATCTGAATACAGTTTGTTTATATTGAACATTGGAGTGGAATGTCTACTCATGATGTCATATCCCACAGCCCACGAGTTTGCATTGCTGCATGATGGCGCACAATTTGAACTTGCTTAATTTTTTTTCACTATATTAGTATTCGGTTTGAATAGAAACCGCTATGTAGTTAAAAATTATATATATTATTCTGACTATAGCACAAAGTTCAAACATCTCATCACAGACACAGACACAGCATCTATCTCTGGATCACCAGTTAACTATCATCTTATCTCAAAATAAAGAAGCTTGCTCACAGCAGCTTCTCATTTCCCAAGAAATCCCTAATATAAGTGGTTATGATCTTTGTTCCTGATTATCACAATACCAACAAAGCAAGTTTGAGATTGTTTGATATGTTGGCTCCCAATTTTAATTGGTATTGTTGCAGAGGTCAGAAAATAACAGTGAGTTTAGGCAAGCATGTCTTATTCTGTTCACTTCCTGGCATTGGCCCAAATTAAAAAAAAAAAAATGATTTGACTCAAATTTATGCAGTTTCACTGGAGTAAGACAAGCATTTTATCAGTTTTCTATGGTGCAATTTCAAAAGTTAACAATGTCTGCTGAATAATTTTCAACTCCCAACAAGGTGCCTCTGACTTGTGAGCCTTCGAGAGAGCGGTCGCCTTGCCTTGTTTTTCTTTTACATAGACTATTTTATTTCTAATCATGGTTTTCTGGATGTGCCATGCACTAACCCTAAGAGTGTATGTTTACAGCTCTGTACAGCTCAGTAAGTTCTGCAGTGCCCTCTCAACGCCCTGCAGCAACCAAGGTGAAACTTTCAGAACCATTTGTTTATCTGTGCAGGATGTAGATACAGCATATGAATCCTATTACATAAAACCTGTAACCTTGATGCAGATTCCATCTGCATCTTGGACAGGACAACCTTGAAGTCTTGAGGACACAACTATACTGCATTAAATCAAAACCATGACATCACCTTAAGGCAGCTAAATCCATTTCACATGAAAGCACATGAAATGTATTTAACATATTTATCATCTATTTGCTCAGCCTTGTATATAAATGGAATTGCTTTTGGTCTGCAACAGAAGTTCATTACAGCTTAACATCTTGGAGGTAAATCTTTTTGTTTTTTATTTCACTTTATCATAATAACATGTCAAAAGTGACAGTTGAAATGTTGGCAAGATGAAACAAACAATAAAAAAAAGTTATTTCCTTTGTATTGTTATCTTTATTCCCCTCTCTCTCATTTGGTAAGTCTCCAGAGGGAAAAAAACTGTTACTATGTCACAATGGTTAAGCCCATTAAGTTGAATGCTTGAGATATAATTGAAGAATTCTTTTAAAAATGTCTGATTTCTTTTTCATAGTGGAAACCATCAACTACTGTGCTTCTCCTGGGGTATGGCAATCATTCCCAGTAATCACCATCAGATGATAATTAGTGGGTACAGAGGAAATTTGTATTTCAGAGTAGATCTTGATATTGTGGTTGGGAGCACAGATGTAGAGCTGTTCATGAGCACAGATTAGCACTGTAACCTCAGGAGATGAAGCTTGGCACTAACGAGAAAGATGGTGTGTGCATTTTGGGAAATACTAATTAGTGTCACGTCTGTCTAATTTACAGTATTAAGAGCATACAAGTGTAAAGCAGTGAACAAGTTCACACACCAAACATAATTTTTATAGTAATTAAAATAATATTTTGCATAAAAAGGTATTTAAAAACAAGGCCTATGACTTCAGAGGCAACGGTTAGGAGTATATCCCCAAACGCCCCATGCGTCCTATTCCCCAATCCTCAAATAGACACAATACAATAATATTAAGACGCACAAGTTAAGTCACAAAGCTCCACCCGTTGAACCAGCCCGGTATGACATCAGAACAGGATGCATCCTGAGGTCATGACCTTTTATTTGCACCTTGAGGTCAATGAGACGAATAGTTCCAGAGATGTATCCAAAAATCCCATTTATTGTGCATAAAGCGTTATCTGGTGGGAAGACCATTGATCCAAAAATCCCCAAAATCCAATACAGGTAGTCCCGTTGGGGACCTAAACAGAGTATCGAAATCCAATTATAAAAATTGTTCGAGTTATCACGCTCCCATGAAAAATACCAGCCGCCGCTGACGGTCGGGGTAAAACCATAATATCGCCGGCACTCCGTGTACAGGGATACAATAAACACATAAAGAGGACAAACAGGAAGACAAACAGCAGGAATGACAGCAGCAGTAAATAAAGAAAAAGAAGAGTGATTTTTCTTTTCTTTGTGACATGGCCTTACGTTGGTCTTAGTCATACAACAGAGGTGGGAACCCTCAGCACAGAAGTACTACTAACACAATACTATACTCTATAACAGAGTGAAAGTTACATATCATCGAGTTTACTTATTAAAATGAAATACAATAATTGACTTGATGAATTTCTGTCTTGTCTCGGCATGTTGCCGAGGCGACTAGGTCTGTATGTTTTATCTTTCTTTAGCAGCAACCACCACTTTGTTTTATTTTGTTAAAAGCAGATCATGTAAATAAGCCTGTTGTGCAATTTTCATTGAACAAATATAAACATTTTGCTTGACAACTGGATAAAAGATAGACATAGAAAACCAAATAGGAACAAATGGAACATTTTAGGTAAATGTGTCAAAACTCAGTCTTTAAACTTAAGATTCCAATATGCTGCACCTCACATGCATCTTGTCATTCATCACATACAGTATTTAAGGAAAGCTTCTTAACACCAGTCTGCTTTTAAGTACAATCGCTTTATCATTTGACATAGTTTACTATGATTATATTCTAACTGACAGTAGTGTTGTAACACATTGTCCAAACTAAGTATACGTGAAAAGAAATCTCTTCATGGCATCAGTCAACAAACAACACAACCTGAAAAACTCACCTGCTTCTCTCGACTGCACTTCACAGGTATTTAATTTTATGCGTCACTTAGAAAGATGATGTCAGGCTTCATGGCAAAATGTGACAAGATGTTTTGTCACATCTTTTCTTGCACCTCAGACATTGGTACAACACTGTCACTAAGGGTGGCTCCAGTAGAGCATGTTGTGTGTCAGCCTAATAGAGCAAAGATAACAAGCTCCCAGCTTGTCTGTCTAGTTGACTGACTTATACTCAGTAGGACACCTGCATTAAAAATAAATAAAAAAATAAAAAAGTGGGAGATCTTAGAAGCAGACTGTCTACACTTTCTGGTCTGCATTTATTTACTGGGGGAAAAAAACAAACAAAAAAACAACTGTAGCCATCTTTGCTATCAAAAGAAGACACTGTATGCCAGCAGAATACAGATATTTAATGGACTCTTGACCCAGTTTTGTAAAAAGCATCAGCTTTGGTGACTGCTATAATTCTGTTCTCCCCTGCAAAGCACAGCGTGAATGGTACAGTCTAAGAGAAGACTCCACACAATTACCTGCAATTTTGGCTTGATGAGATATTACATCCAGTGAACAGAAGTGAGAAAGTAAGCTGTAGCTGTTTACAGAGCAGAGTGCAGATTTTACAGTGCCCAGCCTGTCTGGGCATGTTAAGCTCTAACTCGAAAAGGACATATGTAGATACATGCATATGTTTTTTGCTTGTACCATTTAGTAGAAACATTTTGATTAGACATGAAACTATACAATTTTTTAAACTAGTAACTTGTTAAAATCATTGTCATTTTCTAAATCCAATCTTAACTGAGCAGTTTAGAAAAGGTAAAAGTCCAACGAAACAGCATATGGATGCAAAAAAAGCATTTGTTAATAAAGTTACTTGAAAATAGTGAAAGAGAATCTCTGTTTTGAAGGCTGGTTTATACTCGAGCAATGTTTGCGTCAGGTCAGGTCTGCGTAGCTGGAGCAGAGGCAATGTTTGTTTATACTAGAGTGTATGGTAAAATAGTTATGTTGCAGTTTCTTTTCCACATCTGCAGGTAGTATGAAAGGTGGTAAAGCTGGTAAACTCCACAGGGCAGAGTTTTTTTATGCTTGAAGTATATTATATGCTAATTATATGGAGTCAAAGACGTAGTTTTGATTTCAAAAATGAGGAGAACAGAAAGAAAAGTAATGGTTCAGCTCAATATGTTTTCTAATAGTTATTATAGCTTCCATTTATGCAGATTTCAGGCAAAAAAAATTTGTTTCATGAGTTTACGGGCACATGAGCCGTTTCATCACAGAAATAGTGGCAGAACTCTTTGACAAAGCAAATTCATTCAGCAACAACACAGCAAATAGAACATCATTCTGCCTGCTTTAATACTGGACAAGACAAGTTAAAAAGAAAAGAAGAAAACTTCTGTGTCCACCAAAGTTTTAGCATCTTCCATCTTACACTGAACAGTTAAGATGTGAGGTTTTAGTCTCATGAATGTGCAAAACCTGGAGATTACCTGGCCGCAGACTAGCTTACTGATAGGTATCAGACGGTATAGAGGACATGTGCGTCCAGTGCAGGGTTGCCTGCCAGTTCAAGAAACAAGCTAATTGTCAGCATGTTCCTCAGTGTGTGTGTGTGTGTGAAATTACTGTGATGTGATTATGTGATGCTTTTCACGTAAATGGAAAGATTCAGGAAGGAGTCATACATGGAATGAAGTAAGCCCAAAAAAATGCAACCCACCCCATAGTTGCTTATTATAAGTGGACCTGGCAACACTGGACTCCAGCGATAATCACTACGAGCCTTGCATGTACACACGGATTAAAGTAGGTATGGAGTGGAGTGACAGCCAAGACGCACTAGTTGAGAGAGAAGAAAAGACAAAAGAGGCTGAGCAAGAGATATCACAGGAATCATCTGACTGGTTGAAGAGCGGTTAAAGTACTAGTAAAATGCAAGATGAAAGCAGAATTAGCAGTCATGAGAGGGCTGCAAAAGATCATATTAAGCAGCTTTAACATTTCAGTGCAATGTTTTTGATCAGACTGTAGCATGTTTTGTTGCACACATATATAATCTGCCAGCACTAGAAAGCAGCTCACCAAATTCAGAGAATTTGTACAAGGTCATATGTTGAGAAATACTTGCATATTAGTGAACATAGTTTAATCAGTTACAGACTTTAAATACTATTAAATCCTTGAAGCTCACTAACTGTGCAAGATTTTCTTTTAAAACCACATCCTTGAGAGACAAACTTCATCCCACTTGTACAGTAGTTTAATACAGAACCGGGATACATAGAGACCATGTTGAGGGTTGTCATGTATATTAAAGCCATTTCTGGAGGGTTTACAATTGCAAATGTGTAACAGACAACTTATTTTTGTCATTATACTTTAGAATAGGTCAGCATTAAAAACCACCCAGACTCCGCTCCAGGAAAGCAAGACATATTCTCAGTATTATTTCTCAGCGTTCTGTCCTTTGGTTTACTTTTCATGCTATAAAGGTTTAATATAGATATAAAAATAGCTAAAATCTTTAACATTTAGACACATCTTTCTCTGAACTTGTTTTGTTATTTATCCCAATTAAAAAATAGAATAAAATAAAAAACAAAAATGAATGAAAATACCAGAATCTATTTTCTGGCATTATTCTAACCCTTGGGCCTCAGAGTCTGCCTCATGAGATGTATGTCAAGCAGAAAAACTGTGTGAAATAGGGGACAGCAGCAGAAATAGACAACACCTGGGGTCTCCAAATCTGGCCGGTATCCCGCAGGTACTGGATGTGTCCCTGCAGAAACACAGCTGGTTCAAATGAAAGGCTCATTAACAGACTCATGCAGGACTTGACAGCAAGCTGTGGAGACCAATTTTATTTAAATCAGGTATGTTGCAGCAGGGAAACATTGACTGCCTTACAGGACACCAGGGTCAGGGACCAAATTTGGAGATCCCTGGACTACACCATGTTTTCTAAGACTGCATTTTCACATTACTGTGTTGCAAATAGGGATGTCATACTTACCTTATTTCATAATAAATTACTATATTAAATATCACTATTGGCCATATTCTTTCATAAAGAATCAGTCTGAAACCATATCAGATCAATTCAGGTTCTGCACATATTGGAAACAAAGTTGCATTTTGTTTTTGTTTTGTTCTGAGTGAGGAGTAATTCCCTACAGACGTGAAAAACCAAGATACCTCTTTTGTGGATTGCTTCGCTGTACAAACAATATAACTTATCTGTTTAGGCATTATTTAATCTTGAAATTAGGCATAATTAGGGGCGTGTCCTTTTGATTGACTGGTATCCAATATCCAAGAAAGAAAGCGCAGTGTAGCGCAAATGTGGTTTTTAGCTGGCTAACAGTATGGCTTAGCGTTAGCCCACACACCATTAGATCAGAGTTAGCTATTAGCTACAGGCAACTCGGAGTTTGACGTCAATCGTGCACCCTCGCGCTCACAGCCCCCAGCTCCAGATCTTTGCCCGTTTTTGTATTTTTTGGTAGCATGACGCTGTCAAGATGGCGACGGTAGGAACCAAGCTTCACTTTTGCTCTCAGAAACCTTCTGGCAGACTTCCTCTTTTATGGTCCTTTTTTTAAAAAATAATCTTTTCTTATCAAGAAACTGTTTATCTAATCATCTTTTTGAGCAAGTCATGCATGCTTTCATTACTAACAGTCTTGCTTAGATCCAAACTGAGCTGGATCCAAAGACTCAGGTCAACTAGTCCAGACCAGAGTCCAGACTAAACATGGAGAAGCAGCATTTAGCTGTTATGCTGCAAACAAGTGGAATAAACTGTTATTAGAGATAAAACTTTCACCAAATGTAGAAATGTTTAAATCAGGGAAAAAAACTTTTCTCTTCCAGCTATAAATAAAATCTGCATGGTAACTTTTTAATTATGCTCTTATCAATTCATTTAAATTAATTTATTATTTCATTATGATTCTTGCTCTGTTTTTATCCTTTTTTATTTTTATTTCAACACCTGTAATGCTTTTAATGTTTTTATGAAAGGTGCTATACAAAGAAACTTGTCTTGCCTTGCACCTTTATGCTGGCATCAGTTAAAAAAGTTCTGTCCTTGCTGCAGTTATTCTAGAAAACCATTGTAAGACTTCACAGGGCCAAAAAACATGTTCATGTTATCCTTGCATCTCACAATTGCTTGTTGTGATTGTAGAGTTAATTCTAAGTTTTCAATACTTGTTTTTATCAAGTTACATACATACTAGCATGTATGCTGAGGTTCTTCTTAAATATGATTGTAGGAGCCAATTTACACTGATATGTGGAGTCATTTCATATTTCGTTTTGTAAGTTGATTCTTTGTAGCAGGCCTGTTTGAGTTTTTGTTGTTTCAGCGCAGTTGTCTACAGAATGCTACTAAGAAACATATGTTAACTTATGTTTCCAGATGTATTCTTTAATTTGGAATACTCTGGGTATTCCGTGTGCCTGTCGCTTTAAGAATACCGTGAGATTCTCAGCAGAAAGAAAAAAAACACAGGGTAGTGAGAGTGACGGAGAATTAGAGAGACGAGCCATACTTTTTTTTTTTTACCGTAATTGTAAGTGAATTGTTTTGACATCACTCCTGTATCAGGAAAAGTGTTGGAAACATAAACAAAGTTTAATATCCTGTTACAAACGGACTACTGTGGAGCTCATTTTTTTAACAAAAAGAGTGAAGAAACCAACAGGCAGTGGATCATCGGCCCTCACAATAGCTAGGACGCAAAACCAGGAGGGACAGGGCTTGTTTAAATGTGCTAAATAAAAAAAGTGATGGATTTTTTTTATGTAGTTTACAAAAATAAGCCTTCCAAGCTTCCAAGTCCAGAGTTTATTTTAAGTACTCATTTTTTACATAACTAAAGATTTTTTGTTGGAATAAGAATTTGGAATTACTTTACTATCTTGTTATTTTGTCATGTCAGGAATAAAGAATAGAAATGGTCAAAATTAGGCATATTAAGGTTCTGGGATTTTGCAAATAGTAAGTCATAATAACCATGATAATCCATCATTTGACAATAACACTACCATGAAAAAATGTGACAAAAACATGGAAATCTATTGTTTATCAAAACATTAAACTTTCTCAAGAACATATATATCTTTAATTACACATCACGCTTTGCAGTAAGTGATGCCACAGGTGAGTTTTAACTTTTTGATTCCAACTCTCATCCAAAAATAGGCCCTGAATCAGCCACTGACAAACTTAATTGTTGGCTCTGGAGTCTGGTCCTTTCTATCTGGGGACTTAATTTGTTTCCACACAGACATCAAGCAGTGCGACAGAAAAATGTCCTCATGGAGATCCTAATGAGCAGTCTCTTTTTTTCTTTTTAATTTTTCACTCCCGCATGACAATATTGTCACTTCACGGACACACAAACACAACTGTGCTTCATTTATTTGCACATATGTTGGAATCCCACACTCCAAAAAGTTAATTTCACAATGAACCCATTATATTTTATTTATAGAAGCCAGAAACAGCAAGAGGAGAGTCAAAGAATCCATTTTTACAGGAAAAAGGCCAGTCTGAGGCAAGAGGCAAACCAGTAATATCCCAGATGGTCGTTGTTTAAGTGTTTTCACAAAATGTTAATTGTTAAATTACAGTGTTCCCAGTACATTAACTCAACCAAACGAGCCACCACACCTCTATCACCACGCCTTCAAAATGTAGAGAATTTCACATGGATGATTTCTGAATTAAATCTGCAATGCTGCCTCCAAAAACGCAGGAAGCTCTTCTGCTGCAAGACATCTGCTCTGCACATGAACACAGCAGGGAAAGTGTGGCGACAGGGACAAGGGCGAGACCCAATCAAACTTCATTAGTTAAGCCCACACCCAAGGCACACTTTGAGGGCAACCTACAATCTTATTAGGTGTGGAGTCCGAAGAGAAGAGAAGTAGCTTTAGATTAAACAGACAAACCAATAAAGATAAAACAGCAAATGTGATGCAATTTAATGTGAAGTTATTGGTTCAAGCATCATCATGGCTAATGAATTTGGCTCTGGTTAGCTTACAACAACATCAGTAACATTTACAGTGGTACCAGTTATTGGTATATGTCCCCAACCCCAACTGGTTCCACCTCAGATACAGAGTTTTGTAGGGGAAACACTGAAAAATATATCATAGCTCTTTATAAAACTAAAAAAAAAAAAAAAAAAATCACTAACCAGCTTTAGAAATGTGTACCATGATGTACACCAGGCAATTTCGGGAATAACTTAGTGCATACAAAACATGAGACAGACATTTAAATAAAGACAATGAAGTACAGATGATACTGGGTGCAGCCATCTTTAAATGTGGGTCCACTGCAACTTACAGGTTCTCTGTTCAGGAAAACAAAGTTCATTTGTAATTTCCGAAATTCGTTCAGAAGGTTTGCACCATTATGCCGTAGGTGAGAAGATTCAGACCAATCTTTGCAAATGAAGCGTTTAGTCAGACACTTGCAAAATAAAAACATTTTTCTTGTGGTAGACTGAAAAGAAAAAAATTAAACTAAAACCAGAACTAAAAACTGTCAATATTTGGAAGAATTTGACAAAATATTATCAGCAAAATTTGACATCAAGTAAATATCTAACAATAGAGGGAAAAATGCACACAAGCACCTTGGAAGCAGCAAACTGAGCACAGATGTGGCTGGACTGTTGGTATTGCCAATAAACTGATCTTTTGGCCCAAAGTAAAATATACTATAGTACAAATCACTGAGTTTCTATTCAAACACCTGTGAATCCCTGACGAGAAAGAGTTTGATGGACCTCCAATTTTTTCATTCCTTAACTTACAAGTGATCTAGTTAAGTTAGAACAAATATTTTTGTACTGCATAAATAATTTGTCACTTCTGAACTCCAATCACTGCAAAGCAAAAGCAATTCTTTCAGTTTAAGCTACAGCATTCTAAAAACTATGGTCTGCTTTGCCTAAATGCAAAACAGTCTGTTCTATTCAGTGGAGTCAGGTGACTTAAAAAAAGAGAGAACTGATGAGTCAGTATTCCTTCAGAGAGGGTTAGCTGACAGAGAAAATATCCTAAATGTAGAGTCAACATCAATTGCTCCTGGAGTAACACTTCTGACACCCACAAGCACATTATATTAGTCAGTATTGCTTTTGTACATAAATCATATTAAACTACTGACTTATAGTATACCTACAAACTATTTACATTAAATCGTCACCAAGATGACTTATGTAGGGTTAAAGCATTTTTGTCTATAATTCGTAGCATGCATAGTGTTTATACACCCACGATGCTGGCAAGGAGTAAGCAGAGACACAGAATCCTGTCCTTTTTACTGTCATTGTTTCCAGGTCAGAAATTCAGGTTTCACAAAAACAGTATTTAAAAAATGGCAAGCAAAGCAGCTGACATTCAGCAGTATTTTTTTGACTGCTGCAACATAAAAAAAAAAAAAAAAACACCAGTGTAGACACGGCAAGAGATTCCAAGTATTTTGTATTATGTTTACATATAATTATATCCCTGAACGCAGAGTGTCTGGGATATTATGGTTTCGCCCCAAACGCTGCCAGATATCCTTCATGTGAGCACAATAATGCAAACAATTTTTACAATTGGATTTTGATACTCGGTGTATCTGTTTAGGTCCCCAAAGGGACGACGTGTATACAATTTCACGACATTTATGGTTTCACTACAAGGATGGCGCTTTATGCACCTCCTATGCATTGTGGTCTATATTGACCCGTCTAGTGACCATCGATGCTCACTACTTTTCAATATGCATTGTAGGTAATTTGAGTGCACTACTTTTTTCCCCAAAGTACATTCGGACACCCTTGCAAAATGGAATGAGCACTATATAGGGCACTGTGTAGGGCATAGGGGGCACATTCAGACACAACATCAATGACTGGATAGTGGCAAAACAAACTACCCAAACAGAAATCGGTGTCATGACAGGTACAAAAAAGCAAATCTGCAGTTTCAGTCTTGGACGTAGGTCTTCATTTTGCATTCTTGAACAGACATTTGAATAAAAGCACTTTCATTTCATTTACAAATTCAAATATGCAAATTCAAAGTGATGCAGTGATGTCACTACATGCATGTCTTGCGTCCTCGATTCATTAAAGTGTAAAAGAACGCAAACCATTATTGATCCGGTCTGGGGGAAAACCCCATTCTTCTCATTCTTTATAAACAACTCGTGTTTAAAATCACAGTAATTAGCAAAAGAAACTTTGTTGTCAGAATCATACAAATGTTTTGTCCACCTTCTGCGTGTCTATAGAAAATGAGGACATGATCCATGTACACACAGAATCGCAACATGCTGAACAGGTAACCAGTCACCGCAGATTTCATTTCAGCAATTAAAGATGCAAACTTCATCATCATTCACGTGGATGCCTAGGAGACATGCTGTGATGAAACAAAACATACTCCAGGATAGTGATGAAAAGCACTTTTGTTATTTCCTCATTTTGTTCGGACGGCGTACATCCTGCTTCCAAAGAGATCACTGCAAAAATGCCACGAAAGAAAGAAAAATGTATTTTTGCTGGTCAGCAGACTACTGCAGCTCTTTCTGCTTCCACGACTTCTGCACTCCTTTCTGACTGATCAGCCTATCAAGAGTACCTAATGGAGGTTACTCTCCTGTAGAGCTAAACTACTCGCTACACTATAATCCTTTCAAACATCACATGCACGCGGAGGTCATGCACCGTAAAAAAAGAGCCTCAACTGAGATCTAAACAGGGAAGCTGGATGCTTCATCTCCAAGCTTAAACAATATTTATGACTTGATCATTTTTTATTGCAAATTAATCTAAAAGAAAAAAATCTTGAGAAAAGTGCCTTTTGGGCTTGCTGTAAACAAATTAACATTTTTATCTGACTTATCATTAGATGTCAACTTTATTATTCTGTGGCATGTAGCTAATGTTTTATGTCCTTGCGTAATGTGAAAAATATTACTAAATACCTCCATGTAACATTTTGAATCAGCAATTTCTCTCCAGCTCATGTTCTCTGAGAGCTTTTTAATCACTCAAAGAAACAGGCTATTTGTTAAATCAGTGCATTAAAAACTTCGGTACTTAGCCAAAGTCTTACTGTCAGAGTGAGAGAGCTAGGTCAGAGGTGAAAAAAATTAAATAACAAAAAAATTCAATAAGAATTCAATGATGACTATGATACAAAGCGCTCCACCTTCCCGGTAATGAAATCCATTCAAATCAAACATTGCAGTAAGAAGCAAATGTTTAAATGTGAGAGTCTTCTCTTCACTTTCACTAACTTGTTGGGCATTGTGATTTTGGAGCTAAATGCAACTTGCTTTGGGTACTCAGGGTTTTTTGGGAAAATACTGTACCGAAGCAAAAATAAAAAAAAAAAAAGATTATACTTGAGGGGGGAAGAGAAACCGGCTCCTGTTTTCAGAGAAGACATGGTGGAAAGGGTGAATGATTTCAAATCCAACCATCACTCAATATCCTCATTTTATCCAAATAACTGCACCATGACAGACAGAAAGGCTCTGAAGTAAGCCATAAAATTAGCAAAGGACATTACGAGGACACAGCTTCCTTCACCAAAAAGGACATACACGGCCAGATACCTGCAGAGATAGCACCATAATTCAGCACAGCTCCCACCCAGGAAAAAACCTGTTCACATGCTGCCTTCTGGGAAGTGCTACACGTCCATCAGGGCTTGCACCACTCCAGTTTTCATCCAAACTACTGCCATGGAACTCAACTCCCAAATGGGACCGTGCACCAAAGTAGGGAGTGTGCACCAAAGCAGGGAGCGTGCACTGATACAGGGAGTTTGCAATTTATTGTCTAACTTTTTATGCTTGTTTTCGTATTTGCTGTTGCAATGCTTAGTGCTTGAGTTATTTTAAGCATCATACTTCATTCTATTGATAAACAATATGCAAAAATATTCTGTCATACATGACAGAAGCATTCAATTAAAATTTTTCTACATTTTAGATCTGACTGAAAACATGATAAATGGGCAAAATTGTAGTTAAAAAACATTTTATAGTTTAAGCTTAATAATAAAAAGAAACTTGACTTTGTCTCAAAAACTTCAGAATAGAGAAATGTGATTGTGTGCATCAGCGTGTGGTGAGTCAAGTTAGACTGCTGGCGAGTTCAGTATACAGCGAGTATTAAGACTTTTGTTTATTTAAAAACAAAAATTGCCTTCAAGTTAAATTCTTACCATTCTGTTTACAGAATCAGATGACCTTTTACTTCCAACTAATTCTACGTTTTTTTTGTTTGCATACACACATAACAACTTTATTTTATTTGTCCTTGTCATTCTTTGTATTTATTAAAGACTAGTGAAACCTCACAAAAACGTTCAAAGAAAATAAGGCAGTGCCTGAAAGGTCCAAACGATGTTTAAAAAATTAAAACAATAAATAAAAACACATTAGTTTATCTACAATCTGGGAATATCTGAGTTTTTCAAACTAGACATTTTCCCCACCTCAATGCACACTCAATGGTAAATTATTACCATATCATATTCCAGGCCTCAAGGACCGGTATCCGGCAGGTTTTTTTTTGTGTCCATGCTCCAAACACACCTGATCTAAATAATTAATTCTCATTCTCTCATACTCTCTCTCATACTCTCTCTCTCTCTCTCTCTCTCTCTCTCTCTCTCTCTCTCTCTCTCTCTCTCTCTCTCTCTCTCTCTCTCTC
>JBAMHX010000016.1:7255637-7277790 GCA_037177515.1 Pseudomugil tenellus | reverse complement strand
ACACACACACACACACACACACACACACACACACACACACACACACACACACACACACACACACACACACACTCAGACCCAACAGTCATCCTTGCAAAGTAATGAAACCTCTTTACACTGTTGTCTGCTTAGGCATACCAGCACTGTTGTTGTTCTCTCAGTTTGAGTAACATTATTACTGCAGGTATGTGGATGCCACCGCAGAAGGTACGGACCTCTGTGTCTCTGTCTGGCTGCAATAGAAAGAAACACATGAAGGATAAAAGATTAAATAGTCTGTGTTGGATTGTAAAGATGAAGTATGTGGTGTCCGGTCTAAGAGAAACGGGTTCCAACGCTTAATGTTTGTTTTTAAGATTTTAATTTGTCTGTATAAATAATCAGTTATCTGTCAATTTTGAGTTCCCAGTTATGTTTTCTTATCTAATCTCAGTTATTTCATTAATCACACATCTGCAGCTGCAGCTGTCCACATCTACAAGCATTCCTCTTCATAACACTGAACCACAAGTTGCTGCTTCATCATGTGTGACTGGGAGAAATGTGGAGCCAAGTAACCTTATCACTGTGGGATGCATTTAATAAAAGAATTACGTTTCCCTCAGTTTTATTCACCCATTTGGTGTCTGAAAACTATCTTACCATGGTAAGGCCATTTCCAGAACACCTTCACCTGCAGTTGGTTGTCATGGTAATGAGGAGCAGCAGCTTCCAGCCGCAGGTTTTCTGAGACTGGGACAGGCAGGTCAGCAGAGGAAGGTGGGGAGGATGAAACAGGAAGGGACAGTGAAGATGAGGATGAAGGAAGTTCATTGGAGAAGTCTTTCCCTTTAGTGGTGGAGTCCAGTTGAGGGAACATAGGAGAGGAAGAAAAAAATATTCAAACATTTTACAGCTAAGCTGGTCTGAAACTCTTTGACAAGAAATAGAACTAAAAGAAGCCAGAAATAAAAAAAAATAGTAAAACAATCAACCATATCAAGCTTATTTCTCACAAAGGAAACTTTAATCCAAAAACTCCAAAATGCAGGTGAGATGTTCTCTGTACTGTGTGCACATGTTGAAGAAAGCCATAAGGTATATGTAAGAATTATATTAAAACATGGACAGGAAAGAGGAAACTCATAAATTAAGCCTTTATTGTTGTGAATTTGCGTTTTCAGCATAATAAAAACCTCATACACAGCACATGGAATTCATAATTATATTGTCCCTGAAACACCATAAACTGGCAGGCCTGTTAGCAAACTTTCCTGTTTGTTCATTCATCCAGAAACGCTGACTGGCTTCAGAGGACCTAACTGACCCTCATTAGCTTTGAGCCAATACATGGACTGTGTCAAATATTAATAATGCTGAATTGAAATGCTAGTATATTTCATATAAAGCTGCTGGTATGTGGTTTAGTTATTAACCAGCAGCTGGCTATAATCCTCAGCTGGGCTGACCGATAGGTCACCCATAAATACTGCCGTTTCCCAGACCATCGTTAATATTGCTGCTTTCCACTGTACTCTATGTTTCTGTGGATTTAAACTGTGCAGCTGCATATAGATAGAAAATGCAGACAGTCAGCAAAGCAGCAGCTCAAAGCTAATGGGAAAATAGTTAATTCTGTAATAGCAGCAGTGGACTGTGCTCTATAACAGAAGTAATTAGTGTCATGAAAAGTTAATGACATGTTTAAAATAAGTCATTGATATTTATTATTTGGGTTAAAGCTCACTGGCAGTGAGAAGTTTAGGTTAAAATAACCATTTGGCTCAACATAAACTAAACAGTCACAGTTGCTGATTGTACTCAGGCTTCAAGTTATTCTCTGATCTTAAACCATGAACCATAAGTTAACCCCCTTTAGCAAAAACAACTAAACAAAGAAAAGTAGTACTTCTTTTTTTTTTACCATGCCTTTTGTTTTTATAGAGCATATGTGGTTTCCACCTTATCATTTACTGTGTTATGTAGATTGTTGTAAATATAAATGAATCTGCAGATTTATGAATCCAAGGAAGCAAATCTCCAACACACAACTCTGTTCCTGAACTATCTGAAATGCTCTATTTCAGTGAAAACCTCTCTTTTTCACTGGAAACAAGATATTTAGCCCTGACTGATGCAGTGAGCAGCTTCTCCTACCTTTAATAACACCCCGCGGACAAGATCTGCTTCAGAAGTATCAAATTACTGGTTTGCTTCAAGCAAACTAAACAACATAGAGATTGTTGAAACCACTAACGTGCTATGTCAAATGAACTGCCAAATGAAAAATCAAAATGATAAAAAACCTTAAAAACTTTTAAATATCTGGTGGATTTCAAATTATACAGTCTTGTTAATATTAGAAAAGTTAATCAGTGAAAGATATTGATTTACTATGGATCGTAAAGATTGGATTGTATTTCTTCTACAGTCCTGTGGATGAAGTTTTTATGCATAACTCTGACTCTCGAATCATTAATAGAATGTCTTTGCAAACTCTTCAATGAAAACAAAACTTAAAAGGTGTTAATTTATTGTTATTCTAATATTGTATCACAAAGAGCAGACAAAAAAAATAATGATTTTAAAAAGGGTTGCAAAGTGTGGCAATGTTTTCCCAACACAGCTAAGAGTATGGCTTTTTTCCAGATATAAGAGGAAAATGCTTTGTTTGTCTTTACCTGTACCAACAATAGTGGTGAAAACAAGTTGAGCTCTGTGACTCTTCAGTCTCTTCTGGCCCCAATAAGCCACCGTCTGTACAGACAGGATGTAGGTAGTGGCAGGCAGCAGGCCCCGCAGCCACTGCTCACACTGCGCCTTAACACATGAAGCAATGGGATTACGGATTATCAAAGCAGAAAGTCTGATCATGCTTCATTATTTTGTAGAATTGAGCAGATTTTTAACTGATTTACACAACATGAAAGCAAAATCAGTCTGATGAGGATACGTTTAAGAATCACACAAACTGAAAACAAAACAAACTGATATATTCTTCATAACATTAGCATCATCACATTTAGCGCTACAATTTACAGCATCATTACTATCAACCTCATCTTCATCATGGTCAGCCTGAGTGTTCTGCGCTTTGCTTTGGGGACGACGGACCAGACCTGCTCTACATTAGTGTGCTGTTTGAATGACAGCTTATTAACAGACTCTTAGTCAATCAGCTCTGTCTGTCCGTGTAGATCTGAACTAGTCACAACAAAGAGATGCTTGAATGATAAGTCAGCGTGTGTGTGTATGTGTGTGCAGTTTCCTTTGCCTGTATACTTAAAATGAAATGAGACAAAAGCAAGTTAAAAGCAGTTTCTCAATGACCTAAAGACAAAATGGAGGTTTAAGTATTTCCATTACCCTCAAGATAGACAAAACACATGGCCTGTACAGCTCTGAACGTGTGTGTGTGTGAGATGGTGTATGTAGTGGGACACAAAAAGCAACAAAAGCCTGGATTTTTATTATGGTTAATAATGTCAGTGGGCATTATAGGCTGAAATATGTTTATAAGTGCTGATTCAAAAACAGCTTTTTCACTTTAAATTCTTCCTCTAAATTAATCTAAGCTTGCATCACATTCCATGCCTAAATTCCCTAGTGCAGCATAAACTCCTGAATGACAGGATATGTGCTTTATACACCTCATGAGAATATTTTGGGCTTTGCTAAAGGAAAGGAACACATTATAATCACTTTCCATGACATGAAAGTCATCTTCCACAGTGGAGTTATGATGTTCTGGTTCCTTTAGACCTGTTGTGATGCTGCTGTTTGTGATGCAGCTGTAAGTTAGAAACACTAGTTAGAGAGCTCATTTAAATTCCAGACCTTCCAGTCATGCAAAACAGAGGACCAGACCATAGATAAATGGCTCCGTCCAGGTGCAGTTTGGCATTAACGTCACTACTTAGGATAGCGAGGTCCATGTGAGTGTTTTAGCATTTAAAATGTTTTGGTTTTTTGTCTTTTTTACATGATGTTTTGTGAAAATTATCTTGAGCCACTCATTTTTAAAATATTTTCCTTCCATAGAACCAGATTTTCTTATTCCCATCTAAAATAATCTTTAACAGTTGTCTTTTGAGGTTTTTCAAAGTTTTTCTTTGGGCCTTTGCTGCTTTTTCCTCCAAATTTCAGTTCAGTCTTTGTGGGTGACTGTTTTCACAGGAATCCATTTGTATCTATGCCACTCAGAAATGATCTAAAAAATTGAAAACATTTTTATTGAAAACTTTGTATTTTTCAGCAGGGTGTGCAGTGCATCCGAATATTATTTAGGGAAACTGGACAAAAGGAGGACAGAAAGAGGAAATGGTAGACCTAAAAAAACAAACATTTACAGCATAAAAGTATCTGACAGTGATGTATTTAAGTAAAATGAAAAAATCCAGGAAAGACCTGACAAGGGACCTGAAAGATGCATCTCTCAATTGATCTAGCAACTGCTCAATGAAGCCTCATGAAAAAAGGTCTCCATGGATGGGTCCCTGTCATGAAGCCGTTCTTAAAAAAGTAGATCAGGGGAAAAGGACTATGGCATGCCAAATGATGCAATATTTGGACAGAAAATTAGTGACAACAGGTCTTAAGGAGTGATGAATCCTCCCTGAAGGCAAGACCTCAGCGTTATTGAAGGAGTCTGGGAACATCTTGACAGACCAGAACAAAAGGCAGCCAGCATGCAAAGAAGAGCTTTGGGAAGTCCTTCAAGAGGTCTGGAGAGTTATACCTGAAAAACTAAACACACAAAAAGCCTTGTCTAAGAAATTTCAGAGTTTCTTGAAATTAATGCAGTTGGTTTGAGAAGCAGTAGTCATACCAAGTCATACCAAAAGGACCAAGAGGCTCTCCAAACAGGTCACAGACTTAAATCTTAAGAAGTTCAAATCAAATCTGGATTCTAAGGAAATACCCAAAACCTTAAAAATTCAATGGAGCATCATTAAATCCAGTATCACAAAACGGAAAGAATATGGCACCACAAATCGCTTTAGGAGGGCGGTCTACCAAAACTCATGGACCAGGCAAGGATGGCATCAATCAGAGGCAACAAAAAGGCCAAAGGTAATCATTAAGGGATGTTAAAGCTCCACAGCGAGAAATGTGCATCTGTCGATAGAATCACTGTAAGTTACATACTGAACAGAGCTGCGGTTTATAAAAGGATGACCAGAAAAACATTGCTTCCAAGTAAGATAAGAATGGATTTATTTTATTAAAAAGTTTTTCCAATAGTCTTGAAACATATGGATGAATAGTCATCAAGGAAAACTCAGTGTAAGGTTTAAACTCACCACCTCCCATCACCCATCCCATCACACAGTGTTATGCTTTAAGTAATTTTTTGGGAAACAAGCCACAATTGAGGGAGCTTGAGCTAAAACCAGAAAAATTTCTTGAAGAAAAGCAAGTTCAGTCTTCTATAATTTAATACAGGGATGAAGGTTCACCTTTCAGAAGGACAGTATTATTCTTAGTTGTAGAAAACACATATTTTACGTTTCCAGGGTGCTGACATGTAAAATCAAGTGATAATATAACCATTTAAATAGCAGTTTTTAAGTTTCAAATAGAAAAATCCTTTTCAAGCCACTGTATTCTATTAGTATTTTTACATGTTCCAAATAATCAATGTACAAATGTCCAATTTCCTGAAAATATCTATTAAAATATCAAGAGATGTGGGCAGCTCATGACTTTTGCACAGTACTCTTTTTGCAACAGTCTACACTCGTCACTCACTACATGACTTATTAATTAATTCACATGTGAAAGCAAAGGATATCACTGTCAAGTTGTAATATATGTGTAATTCTTGATGATTAAGGGTAATGATGTTGTACATATATTACATCAATACCACACCTATAATCTGAATAACAAAATCCTTCCTTTTTGACATAAGCTAATTAAAATAATTCCACAAGTACATAACTTGTAGAAGTTAGAAATAAGTCAGTGGAGGGAGTAATAAAAAGAAATAAAGTATTTTGCAAACACTTTTTAAATTCCATCAGTCGTTTCTCATCACATGGACAGAATGTGCTTGCTGCTATCAGTGCTGCATCAACATCTAAATATCAAACAACACTCTTCTGTTTCACAACCATGATAACTGATACACAAAGGCACTGATGTCCTGGACACTATCAGTAGATTTCCAGATGCTTTGAGTCAAAACATATTATCCAAATGCAATAAAGCCATTAGCTCTGTTGTCAGTTAGTCTACACAGCTAGGTTGTCATAAGCTATTCGAGCACAGTAATGTCCTACCTGCATGTTGTCATAGCACTTTAACAACGTTATGTCCTATGGAGATAATTGTGTATCTACTTCCAGATAAGAAACAGATGCTAGAAGTCCGAAGAGGCCTCGGTAATGAGGACACATGGCAAATTACAATTTAAGGCTAAAGTTGTTTCATTTGTCTGCATGCTACGCAACATGAAGTATCTGTATAAGTATTTGACAGATTTTTCTAAATGCCTCATTTTTCTCATTCTATTAAATTCACATCTTGCAGCAAGATGTCATAGGAGCTCCTCTGTGTCTCCACCTAAGTCTTCAAAATGAGACTTTTATTGTCAACAAGGGCTTCAGCAGGACATTGTTTAAGTTGAAGGATTATTACATGTCTAATTCTTAAGATGAATATTTCAGAGAAGTAAATGTGAAAACCATCTGTTCCAGTGCTGTCTGCATGTGTGTTATTCCTATTCACCTTTATGATGTTCTACATTCCTGCCCCAGAACAATAGAATACATTGTTATTAAAAATAAACTCCAAATTGTTTGAACTTTATATTTCATTGTATAGAAAAAATGTAGGCAATTTGTCATTTATCTCATCCTATTATAACAGAAATTAATAAGTGTATAAAAATGTGAAGATACTAATTTACTATAATATCTTGGCTAGTTCAGGCCTCCCACTGTTCTGCTCTTTGTTACCTCCGCCAAGGAGGTTATGTTATCTTTAAGTCTGTATACAACATAACTCAAAAAGTAATAGACAGATTCTCGCTATATTTTCAGGATATATTCAGAACGGGAAGATGAAAAAGTGATTACATTTTGGAGATGATCCGGATTACCTTCTGGATCCAATATTGTTTTGAAGGTTTCTTTAAGACTGTGAGTTAGCCACTCATGTTATTGCAGCCGATGCCTAAAACAGGCCGTTTCTGTCTGCTGTTTTTTGCTCTGACAAAGATCGTGTGTGACAGAGTAATATTTTGGGATGTGAGTCAAAATTTGAGGGGGAACTGAATGCTTAAATAATTTTTAAAATAATTGAAATCTGATGCTTTTATGGGTTACACACTGGACTGCAAGAGGGACAATTTAACAGTTAAATAACTTTTACAATAAAAACAAATGTAACACGTGCAGAAATTGTTTGATATCGTTATGCTGAAAATTATATTATCTACATACCATAAGTTGCCTAAAGTATTCTCCAATAAATTTATTTTAGTGTCTTCATATGTGCAAGTTTTCAGTGTCATGTGCACTAATTCAATTCAATCCAACTTTATTTGTATAGCGCCATTTCACGACAATGTGTTCTCAAGGCGCTTCAAAGAGATTGGCCAATTCATAAAAATAGCCTTTTATAGGGAACCAGCTAGATTGCATTGACTTTGATCCAATCTCCCATACTGAGCAAGCATGAGGTGACAGTGGGAAGGAAAACTCCCTTTTAACCGGAAGGCAAAACCTTAAGCAGAACACTACTGCAGTTGTTTATTTAACACTGACCCCCATCTCCACAAAGAACTTTGATCTGCCTAAACCTGAGACGGCGTTTTGCTTCACTTTATCTGCAGTTAGTTTGGAGAACTTTGCTAAATTTCTCAATAATGTTTATGTTACTTTTTTTTTGCTTGTAAGAATTTTATCTTTTCAGTTTTCGAAACAATGACAAACGGTGTTCCTTAACACAGACAATGGATGTTTTATTTAATCTTTCCACTACAGAATTGTGTCCTTTTTTTAATGCCTTTAATGTCTCCAGTTACAAAAGCATAGCCATTTAATATCAGTTTTACCTGTATGAAGGGGACAATGCTAAAACCAGTTGAGAATGGTTAGAGTTTTGTATCTACTGCAAAACTTAAAAAAAGACACAATGTAATGGAGAGAATCAGAGAAATATATGTATGTAGAGAATAAAGCGGTTTCTCTGAGATTCACCAGAGTATTTTCAATGATAAATAATTAAATATCACATTTTTTGCCATTTTATCATGATATTTGTTGGCCACAGAGATACTTAAAGACTCAACTCTCTCAGGTATAAATTTATTCATAAACATCCTGTTATGACAGTTAATTCTCTATTTTATAATTTTGTTGGTTCTGAATCAAATCAATGCATTCTTCTTGATAAGTTATAAAAGTTTTTATGCACTACCCCAGCCTTTTTGGAAATTCTTCGGATTAAAACAGACATATAGAGTTTTATACACATATTAAAGTACCGGTAATTCTTTCAGTTTGGACCCCCAGTTGCACACAGTAGGTGTTTATAGCACCTGCTCTATCTTGTGAACTGCCCCAGCTGGAGAAATATTCATTATATTAATCAGAAGCAGAACACAACAAAGAATGTATGGATGGGCGTGTTTGTGTGTGAGGTGCGTGGGTTTACAGGTCTAGTAAAACTGCTCAGGTGCAGCAGCAGATCATAAGTACCACCACTGTATTTTAGGTGGTAAACAAAGCAGCAGTGTTTAAGTGTTTTTGCATTCATTTTTACGCTTTAAAGTCCAACCACATCATTTTTTATGTTTTCAGAGTGACTTTCAGCAATTCAGTTTCAAACCAAAGTAGCAAGAAAACGCTGGCAAAATTATGCTTGCAGAGATTCAAACTTATACTTGTCCTAGTTTCAAAACTTATTATCAGATTTGCTAAATTATTTCAACTTTTCAATTTTCAGAACACTGACTTTCAAGGTTTTAAAATGTTTTCTTTCAGTTTCATATAGTGGCAGGGTTCTAATCCAATTTTTCTTGGCCCTGTGACGGACTAGCAAGCTGTCCAAGATGTACCTCACCTGTCACCCAATGATTGCTGAGATAGTCTTGAGCTACCCTGAATTAGAAAAAGTGGTAAAGAAAATAACTGTCTGACTAACTTCTTCTTTTCTATTTTTACTGAATATTTACACACTGTTTGATTTGAACCTCTGCGACTCAAAGCACTTATGGCTCAGTTACAGCACTGGAAAGTGTTGTATGGGCCAGAAGTGGACTGGACATCAGTTGGCAGCCTTGCTTGGATTATGACCAGTCTTCCTTGGGCCACATGTGGTCAAGATGTTGGACTAGATGTGAATAACAAATATTTTTTAGGCCAGAAGTGATCCTAATAAAGAAAGTCTGCCTGGAATTAGGTAATGGCAATTTACTTTGAAACATCATGTGGTGGTCCTGAGTTCTGGCAGCCACATTCAGATTTAGTAAACACCTTAAGTCAAGGCCAAATTCTGAAACCACATTTGGGCCATATTTGGGCTAAATGTTGTACCCTCATATTCTTTTTCCTACCTTAATAAAGTCTACATGAACAGTTGAAATAATTAGCATATTTCACCTTCTATTCATTTATTTGTTGTTATTTAGGCCTCACTATCCTCTCATATTACCAATACATCAATCCAGAAATGATCAAATCCAAAAAGTGTCTATGGACACACAGGTCTCTGAACCTATAGTTTCAGTTTGTCAAACAAAAAACAGTTGTAACTTAACAAAACCCCACTGTTTCATGTATACTTTTAATATGACCATAATGAGACTTCAGGAAACCTCAAAAACTACAGTATGATTTTTATAGACGAGGTAGAAATGTTTCTTACCCCCTGAGTCAGGATGCTGTTGCTTTCCTTTTTACCCTGTTCCTGTGTGTGTCTGTGTGCAGGTCGCATGTACTTGTTGTTGTGCGCTGTATGCAAGTGTGACTGAAGTGTGTGTGTGCGTCTGTGCACTGAAAGAGTGTGTCGAGACATCCAGGTGATCCGGTAGTTATGAACAGGCAGGTCTCCCTCTCTGGGGGGCTCCCAGTGTAATAAGACCGCCACATTGGCTCCACTTTCCTTTGACCTGAGGAGGGAAAGCTACAAGTCAGAAAACATGACAACACAAATTAAAACAAAGTCATGGTGATGCTGTAGAGCAAGCAGTGAAAGCATTTCCTTGCAGTCATGTGGAAGCAGAAGTTTGTCAGTTGCTGTCAACAGTGAGTTTACAATCTTCCATTAAGTCCATGTAAATACAGCCGAGGCGCCTTCCTAAACATTATGTTGAGAAGAAGCTACAATTTGAGCTGTCACCTCTGTCATTAAATACTATTAGAAAATCTGTGTTGATCCAAGACATGGTCTGAACTTTATGTGACCTTGTTTTGCAGCCTGCAAAGTTCAAAAGCCTGCAGTGTGTAACTGAAAAAAGGATTAGCTGTAATTTATATGTATTTAGATGAACTGCTCATCCACCAGACCACAGTTTATCACTGATTTCCTGAAATGCTGAAAGGTTGCCTAGCATCTATCTCAGCAAAGATTATAACAGGCACATCAATACATTATTTTCTTTAAATACCTTTCTGCGAACCGGGGTCCCGGTTGTGAAACCGCCCAGTCAAGGGTCTGGTTGCTGACTCTGATGTTAATGGGAGGTTCTGGAGGTGAGGGATCTACATAAATAAACAGAAACATTAAAAACATGAAAAATCAACTTCTACATTATTTAAACTGCAGATTTCATCCATTATGTTGGTTACATACTTAAAACAAGGCTGGAGCTATCGGAAGCGACAGCTAGGGGAATATATCCCTGAACGCCCCCAATCCTCCAATTCCCCAATCGTCAAATAGACACAATACAATAATATAAAACTGCACACGTTCTGTAACAAATCTCTACTTGGTGTCGAAACTTTGAACCAGCCCGGTATGACGTCAGGAGAAGATGCATCCTGAGTTCATGACCTTTTATTTGCTCTTGATTTGAGGTCATTGAGAGAAATAGTTCCAGTAGCTAAAAATCTGAAGTGCCACCTGGCGGGGAAACCACAAATCCTAAAATCATGAAATCCGAGCCAGGTCGTTCCCTTGGGAACCTAAAAATGTATACTGAGTATCAAAAGTGTTGAGCTTCCTCCACACCTGCCTTAAATCAACGGGTAATTAACAGATTTGCGTCGAGCTTGACATCAAGCTCTGCGCAAGTCTCCTAATGAAGCCTAATGTGTGTCAGGTGTGTTGCAGCAGGGAAACTCACAACACTTGCAGGAGTGTGGCACTGGAGGATTGGATCTGCCTGCCCTCGACCTACAGAATCTACAGGTTCCTTTTTAAAAAAGTTTAAGCTTTAATCCACTAAAGAACAAACCTTTGACCAGCTTGAGTAAATTGCCAAATAATTCAATATTCAGTGAGTTGCAGCAGAGAAAATAGTTCTCAGTAATGAAGGCTAATTTCATTCTGCTCTTATTTAAGTTTATAAAAGTCAATGAGATTCATAGCATCAAAATCAGTGATACTGGAAGAGCCTGAAGCCCTTTTCAGTAGCCAAACCGAGGTCTAAAGGTTGTCACAAATAGGTACTGTTTGCATTCAGAATGAAATCTTGAGATCACTGGTCTTTCCGCAGAGTCTGTATCATATTAGAGCCTCAAGCCCAAATGCTGTATGTGATTAAGACTACTAAATGTATCTGATTAGAACTACACCCCCTATGGCCAACCTCCCACAGGCCCCAGACTGCTCAGCTGACCCAGATGCAGACATCAAAGTTAAAACAACATATTTCGAGCAGTTAGACCTGTTTGTGTCTGCATGCCTATGTGGTGTTTTCTGTTCTACAGTGTATCAGTGCCAAGGGTAATTGTTAGATCAGAAGAGGCATTCTTCTCCGAGTATCTGTTTCTCACTGAGTTTGTTCCTTCTTGCTTATTGTTTTGTAAACTAAAAACTTCAAGAATTAGTTTTCTGATCCAGACATTCAGTTGTGATTACTGTTGGCAATGAGCAGAAAAGAGTCTTTTCAAATCAGATTATTTTTCTGGTTAGCATCAGGTCAGTATCAGGTCATTACAAAGATCCTGGCATCTGCCAGCTTCCTGATTTATGACCTCTGTCCTTCAGGCCCTGACTAATCAGACAAATGATCTAGAAACACAAAACCGACTGTGGTCAGGTTGTATTTGAAATGTTTAAGTGTGTATTTAACCTTTAACCCAGCCTAAATCTGACATTAAAACACAGTCAGTGTCCAAAACTCAAATTAACCAGCAGCCATAAGTGTGTACATTTAGAGTTTAGTGGACAAATAATTTAGAACAAAATACTGTTAAACAAGCACAAAAAAACATAAATTAAAGTGTCCCCCAATGTTCACCCCACCAATGGGATGTCAATGAGCAAAATCACTTCAGTGAATAAAAAGCAAATTAAATCACATTCTGCGCATTATACCGATTATGGCAGACAAACCTCATATTAAACTTTAAATGCCGGTACTCAAAATTACATATACAGCAACACTTAGATTATCAGGACTATCTTTCTAGTTCCTGTATGTAACCAGATAAAAGTTTCCAGACATACTGTATCAGTGTGTTCAAAACTTTTTTATACACGTAGGTTATTCATAATGAACACATTACTGTTATGTGTATATATTAACCACAGATACATGGAGCCAGATTGCTGCTACAGTGGTGTTTTTTGTTTTTTTTTTTTGCACAAAACATTGATTCTACTGCTGCATATCAGATTAAAACATGTGTTATTATGTGTTATTATTATCTTTGAATGCGGATTGTCGGCTATATCTCTGGAACTATTTACAATTTGATTTTGATATTCAGTATACCTGTTTAGGTCCTCAAGAGGACAATCTGTATCTAAATTCACTATTATCTGATTTATAGTTTCCCCACCAGGTGGCGCTTTATGCATGAGAAATCAGATTTTTGGCAAAATCTCTGGAACTATGTCTCTCACTGACCTCAAATCAAGTACAAATAAAAGGTCATGATCTCAGGATGCATCCTGTCCTGACGTCATACCGGGCTGGTTCAAAGTTTTAACACCAGGTGGAGCTTTGTGACTGAACATATGCATCTTTATATTATTGTATTGTGTCTATTCGAGAAGTGAGGAATTGGAGGATTGGGGCATTCAGGGATATACCCCTTGCTTTCAACAGCATAGGCCTTGTTTTTATTGTTGCTGTTACGGCCCCTGACCTCTGCCTGCAGCAATTCTGTCTACATTCAAATGGACTCTAGCATCTCCCATTTGTGATTTGCTGGTTTCTTCATCCGAATAGGACTATACCATCTGTGGTTGGCTTCTTCATTCAAATAGGACTGTGTCCTCCCTCATCTGCAAGTGGTTGGAGCTGCCATACCTCATCCATGATTGGTCCCATCATCTTCCATCCACTATAAAGCCAGACTGATTACGAACATTCAGGGCAGCTGTGTGGGCCCTGACCAGCTTGCCATTAGAGCAGTGGTTCTCAAACTGTGGCAGTGGACAGGTCGCCAGCCTATCACAGGGCCACACATAGACAGACAACCACACGCGCACACACTCACACCTATGGGCAATTTAGAGTCCCCAATCAGCCTATCATCAAGCCTATCCTTTGGACTGTGGGAGGAATCCGGAGAGAACCCACGCTAATACGGGGAGAACATGCAAACTCCGCACAGATAGGCCACCACCCGAGCCGGGGATCGAACCGGCGACCTGCTTGCTGTGAGGCTGCAGTGCTAACCACCTCGCCACCGTGCAGCCCATGGGAAATCATATCTTGCAAAATCCTCGACTTAGCGTTCTTCAAACAGCAATATCTCTGCAACGGTTTAAAAGTTCGGTGAAAACGGTTTAAAAGAAATGCTTGACAGCATTCACATACTTACTTTTTTGTGTGGAAAAGACTAGACATTTCGTTAATCCAAAGCTAGCTTGCTGATGGAAGAGCGTCATCTGATTGCCCAAGTAAATGTCCTATCAAATAGGCTTGCTCTGTCACATGTTGTTACACGTCCAATTGGACTGCTTTAGATCATCACGTGGTGTGTCAAAGATCTAAATGGAAAAAGAGGCCCCACTACTTACTACTTTGTGTCTCAGAAAGAACTACAAACATGTTTGGGGTTGTTTTAGGTGGGAGAAATCAGTCACACTCCATCTTTGGCAAAGTCAATAGAAACGGCCTGTAGGCGGTGTCAGGTGATGAGTGGTTATTTTAACAGTTTTTATACATATATATCTATATATAATAGTTAATAATAATGTTAATAGTAGTTAACATGCTTCCTTTGTATGTTGTAACTTGATATATTTACTACTGTGCATTTAGGTCGGTCATGGTGGTGGTACTTCGAGAGCTTCCTATTTTCTCAGATGGTACTCACTGTTTGAGAACTACTGCATTAGAGAATTGGTTACTCTTGTGTGTTTTGGTGTTCAGCCATTATATCTTGGACTGAGAATATAAACTTTCTTAGTATTGTGTTTGATAACCAGGCTCTGTTGTAATTGTCCTGGCTTGTTTGTTGGTAAAAGACCTTTTGGTGTCAAAGGTGAAATCGGGCTCGGGGGTTGGTCTGTCTGGGTTTTTGTTGACAATAAAAATATTTAATTGTACCATTTAGCCTTTTCTTTTAATTAATGTTAATGCCCCTTTCCCCTAGCTACATTGGGGGTTGTAACAGTCTTATTCAGACACATTCAGATAAACATGGCAATTAAATACCAGATCGTACCTCTCATTGTTGTACATGATACAAAAATCAAACCAAGAACAACTAAGTGTTTAACAAGTGAGCAAACAGAAAATGAACAAAAAACTTAACTGTAGGTTTTTTACTGCTCAGATGTGCAAGTGTTCACTCCACATAGAGGATGGGAAAACACATCTGGAAAGTCACGTGCTGCAGCTCGTTCATATACCCCAACTTTTGTTCTCCTTCAGATCTACACTGTACATTGTTGTGAATGCACATGTGTTACAGAGAGAGGGCATAAGACGAGCAGAGGAAAATGATCTCAGACGCCTCTTTATAATCTCCCAAAAGCTTTCAAATGATAAAGAGCTTTTTTTCCGCAGCTAGGTCCAAATTTAAGCCATTACTCACAATCAAACATGTTCTGGCCAATCCTCGCAGTGGATTAAAATCACAAGCCAATCCTGGCCTGTGACCAGTATGACCTAAGTCTGTTAAACATGAGATCAATAACCTCATATATATGTTTGTTTGTGTGAGTGTGTGATAGCCTAACTCTCCCTTTCACCCTGTCTCGCAGACCCAACCCAGGGATTTGACTCTGGCACTAAACCAGCTGAAAAAACATGTGTGTGTGTGTGTGTGTGTGTGTGTGTTTGCCATATGCTTAAACCTATCTATATGCAGTTGTGTGTAATATTCTGTTGTCTGTCAATGTTTTGTTAAACACTTAGTTATTCTTATCCATCAGTTGTAGGTGAGAGGGAGAGTCAGGACAGAGAAGAGGAGTGAAAATATTCTTACAGCTCCAGAGGGAGGTGTCATATCTCCCATAAAATGACAAAATGGACATGCATGTGTCTCATAACAGGATATCCAAATTCACTGGTTCATATAGGAAACATTCAGGAGGGATGAATTGGGTGGGACTCAAACACAAGTTGTCTAAAGAGGACCAAAGTATGTGTTTGCAGTGTTTCTGTTACCTTTACTGGAAATGTAGTGTTTGCTGGGTGTGGTGAAACCTCGGCTGCCATGGCTGTTGATGGCTGCTACCCTGAACTGGTACCAACGCTGGGATCTCAGATCAGACAGAACCACATCTTCTGACAGGGTCTAAAAAAGTAAGATGTATTGCTGTGTATTAAACACTTAATATTTACACTTATATGTACTAACTTGAAAAGCATTCGCGGAGCGCAGACCTGCACATGGCTTATTATTTTTTAACAGAAGATCGTGTCCTGTATTTTTTTTGCAAGCAATCTGGGTATTTTTTATTGAGTTATATACACATATGCTGAAAATGGTTTGTAATGATAAAAATCCTTTTAAAAAATTCCTGGATCCAGACAGTGATCCGGATCACTTTGTCATCTTTCCATTCTGGATATATCCAGGAAATTTAATGAAAATCCATTCATTACTTTCCAAGTTATGTTGTTCACAAACAAACAAACAGACAAACTCTCCCTAAAACATTACCTCCTTGCCGGAGGTAAGTATCTGACTAGAATCAGAAACAACTATTTCACCATTATTCAATTTGCACCCTCGTTTTGTGAACCAGTTTAAGAAGATAAAAAATTCCACATGTGAGTGGTTTAATCAGTCTCAAACTGAGTTTATAATGCGCACGATGGACAGCAATAAGCCCTGACGTCAACTTACCAAAATTATCTAGTTTCCTAAGTTTATGGCCATACACATGAAATGGCAGTAACAGTAAACTGCTGCTCTAATTGAACTAAAATACGTACATGCATCTCATGAGACTTTTGTTATATACAGTACCAGCAAAAATGTCTAATCGAAACAGAAGTTTTGTAAGAAAGCAGGGTGTTTAGCCATTTTATCTATAAGAGTAGGGGTAGGTCAACCCTTGAAATATTCCTTCACACAATGCAGCTGTGGAATCACAAACACATTTATTATCACTAAATATTATGAATACTATTATTTGAGCTTACCATTATAATTTTGCATAATTGTTTGCTTTATTTGGACCCATTTCTGTAAAGACAGCTGGACAAAACTAACAGAAAAATCATATGATTTGACAATTATGAGGACTGGTCATCATTACTATAAAAAACCTATTTCATTAAAACGCAATATAAATAACAGGTATTATAATAACTGAAAAAGAAATCCACTGTTATATCAGCCATCAGTCTAACCCATAGACTGTATATAAAAGAGGTCTAACCTCAGCATTTATTAAACAAATTGGTAACTCACAATTATACAGCAAGTAGAAATTCTTAATGAAACCAGATGAACATGCTCATTATTTAATTAAATTAAAAAAATATGGTTAAAATACGCCCAAGATTCACATGTTTTGTCTCGTTGACAGTACAAATGTAATCATTGCCTAAAAGCTGCTCATCCACACTCAACATGCACACACAGACAGGAGCTGCCATCTATTTAAGTCCATAATGAGCGTTCAGTCATTCAGAGTCAGCCGGTGGAACGACTGTGGCTGCCTGTGGTTCTCTTTTAAGCTCTGCTTATTTACCTAACCTCACACAAGCACACATGCACGGGTGTATGGTGCATGCACACATTTAGTCAAACACACACACACGCATACACGTAACTTGGGGTTTACCCTGGCAGAGTGGGAGACTGGCTGGAGTGGAGAGGTTTAGACAGCAAGGCAGCAGACTGATGAGGTGGAAACAGAGTTTAACATCCATCTCCATAGCTGAGAAGTTTCATCATTCAAGGCAAATTGAGAGTTATGAGGCAATGATATGTTACAAACTGTGGAGTTGCTTTACTGTTAAAGGTACAAGAAACTTTTTTTTTTGCTTCCAGGACTCCACGGTCATCTGGTTTGTTAGACTGAATCTAACTGTAGAACTGTATGCTGTTATTAAAAGCATGTTTTCCCCAACTATCAACATATTTATATAATTATGCTCCAACACTAAGCTCTGAAAAATAAGTTATTAATGGACAAACATATTTTCTGTAACAGTCACTATATTCCTCACATAAGCTCTAAAGTCGGAACTGCTGTTACAGTAATTATTTACCAGGGTAACGGTAGCCCACGGAGATGCGTGGTCCTCACTAGGGTGAATACCGATGTTCCAGCGGGATTGAAGCATGTAAATGACAGGTTCCATGCTGACGTTAAACTTCGACACCCATGCGACCTTAACACGACCCTCTGAATCTTCCAAAAAAGTCATCTCTCTGCGGGGCTTCAGAGGAACACCTGCAGGAACAACACAGGAAAGGAATGTAGTTTGTGATTGTGCCATATTTGCAGGAGTAAAACTGAATTTACTGGAATAAATGTGAAACTAGGAACAGATGGTATAGACAGTTCACATAGAGCCATGAGTTTTGACAGGATGCATAAAATTCTTTTTGTCTTAACTTCTCCTGTCCAGCATCTCAGTGGGCTGAATGATGGTCTGGCTGCAGTTCTGTACTGAAGAAATGTACAGAGGGAACACTTCATGGATACAAAGCCCTTTACATGCTTTGTGGATGTAAGGCTCCCCTTGACATTTGAGTATAGTATTTTATTTTGTTGTTTAACTTGTAATTAACCAATAACCAATGTAACCAGAAATAGTCTTATGGCCTACAAAAACAAAGCAAAGCAGAGAATCATCAGGATTTTTTAATCGCTGACCAACTGTTAATGAAGCTTGTAATACACCGATGCATCAAATAGAATGAAGATGGCCTTTTGCATAATGCTAGTTTAAATAGCACAGAAAAAAGCCCAGTGTAACGTGGCTCCAGCCAGTCCTTTATGGGTCCTGAGTGCACTTGCAATTTTAGGGAAAAGTATGATGTGACCACTTAAAAAGGTAAAAAGTTCTGAAGGCCTTTTCTAGAGCCAACCAAGAGGTAGGTCACAAGCTTGTTTAAATAAAAATAGAAATGTCACTGTATTTATTTTGTGTTAAATTATTGCAGAAGCCAAATCTTAAACACATGAGGCTGTTGAATCTTGATGGGAGAATTCTGATACAGTCAAGCAGGCAGTACTTAGAGATCTTTATTGCATTAAGATTTAATTCAAATCATTTGTGAGACACTTTTGATCAAAGCAATTCACAATAAGCATGTTAAAACAGTACAGTTACCAGAGCCAGATGTCATGACAAATATTGGAAGTGCACTCTAAACAAAAAGCATGTTCATTGCTTTTTATAATAAGCATAACCAGCAAGAGTGAGCATATCACCTATCAGAGGTCTTGTCTTAAAAAAAAACCCCGAAAACTCTAATCAAGTTATTTTAAAACTAATTATTCTTAATCAGCATCATCTGTGCAGAACAGCCAAATGTCTTACTTAATCAGATATTTTTTTAAAATGCTTTTTTCAAGCTCTTAATGGCTGCCAAGGACTTGCCTTTACCTTTATATAAATTGGCAGGAGCTTGACAGGTGTATCCACAGCCATTAAAGCAGCATTTCCTGGAGGATGGGCAATGCTGGTCGGATGAGCAGCTCTCTACACAGGCTGCAGCGAATCCTGTGGCCCGTTGGGGCGGGGGGCAATCTCCCTGACGAATCGACCTCAGAGAGGCCAGAAACTCCTTGCTTGTTGCACACTCTGTCTGCTTCTGAGAAAGGCAGAAGGCAAAGAGGGCGGGGGGTATTATTAATATTATTACAGTTTACACACTGCAGAAATAATATGCATCATATTAGAACACACACGAGGCCATAAAAAGACTCAGGAGGGGTGAAAGTGTTTCCTTTGGTAAACTCCTTGAAAGCTGCCCTTGAGGTCTGAAAGGTGGGTGTGCAGGAGTGTATATTTGTGTGTATCTGAGTCTATGCACATGGCTGCAGCTCAGCAAGATGTAAACACAAACTTAAGCTAATAGCTCTGAATTACCCTGCGGTCCCAACCAGCCAGTCAGTCAGCCATCCAGACTGTAACATGCTTCAGCTATTGTGATGAAAAACTAATCTATCCGAAAACCACAGAAACTGGCTCTACAAATAATCATTTGGGGCCACACACAAACACAAAATACACATAAAAAATGTTGAATACTCGCTCGTGTATTCTTTAGCAAAACTCTCAAAACATTATCTGCGCTACACATAAATAGCCTAATGAAAAAAAAGCACAAGAAAACATCTTTATTGTTGCCACGGAAACATCATCATGCCAACAGGACCATATTTCTAAAGCAGAAAGACAATGCTCCCAAGGCTTCATAAATAAAATAATGCATTGTTGTCTTACCTCGCATGACTTTGAATAAAGCATCTTTTTGGTTTCCCATAATTCTTTGCATGGCTGAAGGCACTGTGCATAAAACAAAGAAAATAATCATCACTAAAAAATTTTACATTTTCATTCAAGCTTACTGTATCATCATATAAAAAGAATTAGCACAAACAATAAAAAGGTGACATTAGTATCTCCTTATTTAACTTGCAAACTGATATTAATCATCACTTTGCCAACAAAGTCACATTCTAAAACTTCTCTCTCAAAACTGAATAAGGCTAAAATAATAGAGAACAAATAGCAAAGCATTTCATAGTTATTAGATTTGCAGCAAGAGATCTCAGTGTCAAAGCCAGACAAACTCAAAAGAAACACACACACTCATCTGGTTTGCCACCTCAGTGAACTGGTGAATGATGGCTCTTACCAAATTAAAACCAGACAACGTATAAAAACAGCGGTTTCACCCTCAACCTCGTCTCTCTCCCCCTCCCGCTCTTTTTCTCTGCTTGTCTGTCTCCCTCACTTTCCCCATGCGCCTGGCTTCAATCATTGCTCCAATCTATTCCACCCCACTGTTTCCAGAAGAAGAGACATCATTTTTAAAAACTGGTATTAAAACTTGTCTTTGAAAAATCAAAGTATGCTACTGTTGGATGAAAATGGCCAAAATGACAGGTAGACATGGATGTTTAAAAACAGCTCATCTAGAAACTGGCTGGATTAGAGTGTTTATAAAATAGTATTGCATTGAAAAAGAATTTTAGTAATTACTGGTATGCAGCTAAAACATTTTCATATCTTTAAAAGAAACCAGTGAAGTCATATGTGCAACCTGTTGGAAATAAAAGGAACTCTGAATATTGTTTAATGTTGTACAGTTTTTTTAGTCACGGAAAACAAAGCTCGACCCAAAATCTCTCTGCTAAGTATGAAGCACATTTATCTCAGGCTTGAAACGTGGCTGTGTGTTTGCAGTTTATTTCTCCACAGGGGAAAAAAAGCTGCACTCAGTTAAGATTGACAGCTTACAATGGAATTACAGAAAAATGTCCAGAACTCCATTCTGCCATAAGTATGTGCCAACATGTCATGACAGCCATATATTTTTTTACAGAAATATGTCTGTATTCATCACAGCCCTCACGCATGTGTCGTTTCATGAGCAGATGGTTCACTAATTTGCAGAGTTAAGTCATTTCTATTTAAACTCTGCGGCTCGTGTTTATCAGTTGAAAATATATTCCCTTTTGTTTGTGTTTGTTTGCTTCTTTGTGTCTAATCCCACTCTTGTGTATCACTTTGACTAGTACATACCAACTAAACTCCTCTCAAAAAGGTAAATAATATGAAATTATAGATTACTATAGTAAAAGTAGCATTGTAATGAAAACGGGTAATTTAGTTTAGTTTAGAAAAACTAAACATGTCGTACACCTCTACACAAACTGTAAGTTTTCCAGGATGTTCTAAGAAACTGCAGCAGACATTGTCAGGAGCACAAGAAAAGGCTAATCCGTAGAATTCATAAGCAGCAGCAAAAAATCCATGTGTGTGTCTGCATCTGAGTAAATATGTGTGCATATGTGCGTACTTAACATTAGTTTTTAATCTACGTCCTTTAAAAAGAAAAAATATGAGATGTTACATTTCCTGCTGCTTGGTGGAGCAGCAGACCTGTGGATTAACGTTGACATCATATTTCTGTGCCCATCTTTATGAGAGGTGTTTTACTGCCACCCGATGTTTGTTTCATGCTGCTTCACAATCATTATAGTCACTGAAATCTGGTAAGCATTTGTTGACATTAACTTTATGGAGATTATTTCAAAGCAAAACATCTGTTATGGGAATTTAAGCCTAATCAGTAAGTACAGCTAATTAAATTATATGAGCTGATTTGATTTATATGCAACAGTAAATTGGTGGTGAGAAGATCTAATGGCAGTAATCTGAAAGAAAAAACATTTTCACACCCACCACCTCACCTAATCTCACTTTTGGAATAAAAACCACAGCTGCAGGTGGCACTCAGCAAGTGGTTTCGGCCAAAGTAACAAAATAAATAGCAATCCAATGGTACCCTTTGCAACCCTGAATTACATTTAAGTGTTATGAAAAATGAATGAATGCATGAATGGTACCAGTGGATGGAGCTCAAGAAATGCAGCCATTCAATGCTGTTAA
>JBAMHX010000016.1:7218162-7241150 GCA_037177515.1 Pseudomugil tenellus | reverse complement strand
ATTATATTATATTATATTATATTATATTATATTATATTATATTATATTATATTATATTATATTATATTATTATAATAGGAGGCTAATTGATTTCATGGAAATATCAATATGTTAAAAAGATCATCCACATGGCTTAGTATACATAACCACAAACTAATATCTGTCTTATATGAAGCACATGATGCAAATGGAGCAAATTCACCAGGAAACCTGAACACACTGACATCTGCAAGCATGTAAATATGCATTGTTACTTATTATAACCTTTCATGTCCTCACAGTTCTACGCATCAGCCATTTATTTCTGATTAGACAAAGGAAATAATCGCACATTTAGAAAAAGTCTGACTGGTTGTAGTTTTATATATAAGCTGCACGATATGCACCATTCTCGCTAAGTTATTATGCAATAAAAAGCTGCCTTACAAAGAAAGAAGAGGATTGATTTAAGGTATCGTATGTAATGTGCCAATCCAGTTTTGATGTGGTAAAAAGCATCTCGCCATCCATCTTTCTTATTGCAGCTAAAGGAACAAAGCACCTTTCCATTCCACATGTGATTTACTGCTTTGGACTTTCTTACCCGGTTTCAGATGAAAGACGGTTCTACATCACCACAGTTTTATCACCATCTGTCGCTGGTTTTACTGATCAAATGACAGAGTGGTCACAAAGCTGTGGGGGCTTAGTCTCCCAGGTGAATCACACAAGCCTTTGTCTCATGGTGCCACTCACCACTATACCTGTCTCTCTGCATGCCTGTCTGCCTACACATCAGTCTAGTCTTCCATTCTGCGTATCACTTTGCATTAAGTTGTCTGTCCACATAAATGTCTATCACAACTGTCTGTGTGTCTACCTGCCTGCTCTCTCATCTTTCCGGGCCTCCGCTTGTCTTCATGCTTGATCAATTTTGCCTACCTGCCTTTACCTCTATCCTTTCTTTTCTCTCTCTTCCTCTCTCTATAAATATATCTCCTAATCTGTCCCCATGGAACCTGAGCTGACCGTTGTCTGAAGTCTTTCTCAGAAGATGACTGACCTCTGTACTCATTTGAGTTACCTACCGCAGAGAAGCATGGACACACAAATACACACATATAAATTCAAATGCACATAAACATGAACGCACAGGCAGTTGATTCAGCCTCCCACTCTTTTCTGGTTTGGACCTCAAACCATCCACACATCAGCCTCGCAGACTTTGCGAGTGTCTACGACAAGCGGTCTGACCTGATCGACTAAGTATACGCAAAAAAGATCCAGCTTTGCAGGCGAAGCTGGAGTTTTTTCTTTAGTATTCTTAGCAGTTTACATCAAGGAGGAATTTGGGAATATGACAACATACCAACATGCACACATGTGCACCCTCTCACACACAAAAGGAGCTATAATTACACTATTACACCATACAAGGGAAAGTAGTGGAAAACCCAGAGACGCAGCTGAACGAGGTGTAAATACAAAACTGGTGATTCACATTCTAGTGGTAACACACTAGCCACACACACACACTTATAGAGAGAAAGAGCCAAAAACACAGGGCTCACCCACATGAAGCCAAAGGAAGCAATAAGTGTGTTTGTGTCTTAGTGTGTGGTGACAGAGGAAGATGAGCACAGCTGTTTGCCCTTACTGGTGGTGCCATTGCTGGATCGGCTATCAAAAAAAATTTGTTTTTCCTTTCAACGTCACTCTTTTTAAATGACTGAATGCTCTAACATACAGTCCCTCCCACACATCAGTCACTTTGGTTGTCTTCTGAAACATTCTATAAAAGAATCACGGAGTGATGATGCACTCCAGGATGTGGCTGAAGGGAATCTTTTTTTCTGTCTAACTTGACTTCAAATTGGATGAGTCACATCTTACACTTAGGCTTCCCTGCTCATTAACTGAACCCCATGTTAGTTTAATTTACGTGTTATAATCTAACTGATACCTCAGCTGGAGTTTTGTATCTAAAGATGGAGGCGTGAAATCTCAAACGTTTCTTTATTAAACACATTGATTTTGATTTCGTGAGTTAGGCTGAAGTTCTCATGAGTTATAACAATTGTTTTAAAAACAGAAAGATTTGCACCCAGGCTGCTCCACCAATCACTTTAGAGATGGAAATTCTAGGAACCACAATCAAGGCTGTGTTCTGACTTCTGGTGCGATTAAAGGGGACAATGAGATCTTACAGAGAGCTATTCTATTTAGAGCTTTGAAAGTCATAAGGAGGATCTTAAACTCTATTCTAAATTTTACTGAGAGCCGATGCAGAGAGGGTAACACGGGGGGGGGGTCAACTGGAAGACTTGAAGAGAGTCATTTGAACTCCAAGATAAAACTGATTTGCAGTAATCCAGTCTGGATGTAATAAATGTGTGGAACTTAACTTTGCATCAGATTCAGCCACTTGTTACTGATTTGGCCATAACTCACAGGTGGGGGGAGATTGATGTAGGAGCCTGTTTAATAAAAGAGTTAAAGGGAAAAAACTTTTCAAGAGTAACTAAAACCTTGGTCACAGTCGCATTGGAAACCAAGGCAAGAAATGCCATCAACATCCAATTTCCAGTTCCATCATAAAGTTTTTAGGGCAAAAAAAGAGAATTATCCCAGTTTAACTTAGGTTGAAATGTAGGAAACTACAGGTAATTTTAGCCTTTATAACTTTTAGCCAGGCATAACTTTAAGAACACAACATTTTCATAAATGCAGGTGGTTTCAACAGCATATCAGTGTGTTGCCTTTTGCTGTACTTCCTAAGGGAATCATTTAGAGGGGGAACACATTTGATCCCAGTCCAGAACCCAGTGAAACACCAAATTTACATCTAGCATCTGTAGAAAAAAAACATTACCATAAAAAACTGGAATCTGTCAAAAAGGTAACTTAAACCAGTCCACAGCAGCACTGTTGCTTTTTGGTGTCAAAAGCAGTGATGAGGTCTAACAAACCAGCTGTCTGACCCAATACGCAAAGCATTTCTATCTTTAGCTAAAGCAGTTTTGGTGTATTATTCTATAAATTGGTGCATGTTCAAGTTAAAATAAATGTTTTGACTGTTTTAGAAAGAAAAAGAAGCTCGGCTGGTCTGTAACTGGCATTGTCATGATCAACAGTGGTCTTTAAAAGCAGTGGTTTAAACTGATCTGATGGGGCATTTCTGAACAATCTAGGTGGGATGAGGTCCAACATACATGTTGATGCTTTACAAGGCTCAGACAGACATATGGGCATATATAAGCAAAATATGAAAGTATTCTTACTTTCATATCCTAATTAATATTTGTTCTTTAAAGTTTTGGGACAGAAAAGAGACAGGAAAACTGTCCAATTGCTGTATCACTCATAAAAAGGAAAAGATAAGGTAAGTAATGACAACTAAGGGGATGACGGTGCAGAATGAAGCTGTTTTTCCACAGTAATGTACAGACCACTGTGTAAACATGTGAAAAATGAATAAATAATGACTCGAATATTCCCTTTTTGGTATAAACGTATATCCAAGTTAAAGTGAGGTTAGTAAAGAGTACATTATAAAAATGGCACCAAAAAAAGTGAAAGCAGAGTTTTTAGGTGATCAAATAAATAAAAATTTAGACTTTCAGAGATGAGCAGCCAGCGTTGAAAAATCTCTGTTCAGTTCTACTCATATATTAGCTATACAGAGTGAAATGGTGCATGCGTGTGCCCTGAACAATTTATGCTACAAACAGAACATTTTTGGTGAAATTAGTTGCACAGAAAACACTGTATACGTTCCAACAAAGTATTGCAAAGGTCAATTTTTTTTTTTTTTTGCTTTTATGCAAGCAACATACAAGATTTCATCATTACCAGTCTCCGATCTATCCCCTCTGCAACCATGCAAGTGCACCCCAAAACAATGCAAACGGTGTCATCCTTTGTCTAAAGATTATGCAAATAATATCACACCCCAGATTTTTTTAGGGTAGACTGAAGAGATTTGTGAAACCACATCTCCAAAATTTGTGATAAATTAATGAATCTATATGCAGCCTGATTGCTGTTGTGTGGAATTTAGTAGTAATAGGGATTAAGTGATTCTCTCATGTCACATGCATATGAGGAAAAACCTACAAGTCAAGTATAATAATGTTATCAGCCCAACAAAACAGGAAGATGATCAACTTCTGTCTGTAGCATTTGAGAAATTGAATTGCCATATTGAGGCTGTGATTTAAGCTTTCCCAAAGCAATAACTAGAGGCTGTAAACACTAAGTTAATAACAGTTTGTGTGCAACCACACTTTGCTGTCTTCTCCATATGAAACATTGAAAGACAGGAAATCACGAATCCCACATTATCCTGATCAACCTCGTCATTTCGGCTCACAACTACAACAATGTTAGTAAATAAAACATTTTTAGAAGCTAAAGATTATTTCAATGTAAAGCTTTTGCTTTTTAGGTGAAATTTGGGGATGTTTTCTTAGAAGACATGTTTGCCTGTTTTCACACAGGAATGCAACATTTTGTTGTTCCACTTTTTTTTTCATTCCAGAATATTTAGGTCTGGCTTGCGCACCACCTCCCAGTCAGCTAGTTTTCCTTCCCTTGCTGCTATTGACTACTGCAATCCACTTCATAAACCGTAAACCAAATGTTCCCTTTCTCACACCTCAGTTCCAGAAAGCCCACCACACACATGCACACAAACTTACACAGATCTAAGTACTGCAAAGTCATCCAGGGGCCACCCTCATTACCCATGGTGCAGGTGGTGGAGCCCATGCTGGATGGACAAGGACCAGACCACACCTTTGCTTTCCACAAGAACATATGCAAACCCATACACACATGTACACTTTCTTCTACGCACCTCAGAGCCATTGGGGCTGAACTCTGTGGTTAATGGCTTTCCCACCCACTACACAGCATGCACATGTTGAAGCCGTTAACGATAAGTGGCTTTTCGAACTTGGTAACGTCCTAATGTCCCTGTTAATCTAACATTCCTCACTACAAAGGCCACAGTACATTAGCCAAGGCTTTCTGTGAGATGAGCAATTTCTTTTAACTACCAAACATTAAACATCTTAAGGTGTATCACGGTCCCAGTGGGGAATAACAGAGGCAACCCAAACATTTTCCCCAGACTTCTTCATGTAAAGTATCCTAAAGGGGAAAAAAGTGTGAGCGCAGATCACAAAGGTCTCTCTGATTAATAATTAAGACATACATACCGCGTTGAGTTTCGTTGTTGTTTACAACACCTCTATAAAGACTTCACTGTGTCTCTGAGCTGCATTATAAGTAAAGACCCAGTCCAGCTCCAATCAGAACAGAAAAGAAGACATTTCTGGTTGCAAGGTAAAGCTTTTGCGGTACAATGCATCACCGAATACAGATCCAGCTTATGTGGATAATGCTGCAAAACCACAGCAAGGTCATTATGACTTTGGAAGTTCAAGCTCTCAGATCAAACATCCTTCACTGCTGACTGCACCTGATTGGTTCAAGATGCTTCTGTTTGTTTCACCTCTTAACAACAATCAGGGGATCTAAGTGTTTGTTTGAGTGAATAAAAAAATAATTCCGTGATGAAACACAATCTTACAGGTCTGTACTGTGACAGGCTTGTCATTAATAGCAAATCCAGCAAATCCATTAAAAAACATGTATAAGAGAGTTTGGAGAGGAGGGGGTGCAAAAGAACAAAGTACTTACCTTTGTGGAGTTATTTAAGTAAATGATTGATAAAGCGAGACTGTATTTTTGTGAAGAGTCTCATCATTGTGTAGTTTATGTGTGTTAAACTCTACAGGTGGCCATGATGACGTCATGACCTCAGACAGGTAAATACGTAATATGTGGGATAACAACCGGTTGCTGTACCTGGAGGTGTCGGAAGGCAGCGGTAAGCTGGGTCATGTGCAGACTGAGGCACCTGGATGTGCATCTGGCGCTGTTGATTTTCTCCTGAACATCCTCGGGCTCCGGTGAACTCCTGCGAGCGCGAGCCACGGTCAGCGCGGCGCAGAGGAGCACTATAGCGGCCCGACGCACTGACATTACGCCGGGAGTATGCACGCAAAAACAAAATGACACACGGATAAAACAGAGGAGTCTGCTTTTCTCCTGCTCTCGCGAGCCTGTAAGTTCAGAATGAAGCCATTTGAGCGCCGCTCCTGCCTGCGCGCACGCGGGGAGTGGAACAGCTCTGCCTTCCTCGCGGACACTCCCACCACCGGTACGAGTGCGGCCACGCGGAGTCATGTTTGTTACCCTGATTATCATCATTGTCTTCTCTCAAAGCAGCGCTCCCACTTATGCAATAGTCATTATGAGCACTTTGCTGTGTAATACGTGTATCATTATCTTCTTCATGACTGTCATCATTTCCCCTCATCACTTTCATCCTCATCATTTCAATTATTTTATTTTGCATACTCAGCAATGACACCCCCACCCCATCATAAGTGATAGTGAGGCTGTATAGAAGTGATGATCAGTGATGCATCACGTTTTACTTGAGAAATAATTAAGTAAGTCTAGTTTTTAACAAGTTATTTGGTTTAAACACAACTTTTTTTTTTACTTATACACTATGAATTTTTCTTGCTGTTTTGTTTTGGCATATCCAACATCTACTGCTCATATCAATGTTATTATAGTTAGGGTCACGTGGGGTTAGGAGCTCCAGTTGTCATTCAGGAAAGAAGACTCTGCATTGGACAGCTCTCCAGTCTATAAATGAACTTTAAAACACAAATAAGAGCCGACTGATATGACCATTTTTATTTCAATTCATTTAATATTTGTAAAAATATTCCTGTCTTTAACTTCCCATGCATCATCTTCATTTCACATTTCAACAAAATGACAATATTGACATGTTCTTTGCTTTATCCTTGACCTTTTCATGGTTCCTTTCATGCTTATTTCCTACATACTTTTTCACTTTAAGTTCTACGCTTATACTACTACCACTGTGATGTTCGATGTAGGGCAACAACGTCACTGAGATCATCATACTCATACTATTCCTGCAGCTGAGACTGCAGGAAAAAGTTCTTCCATCCATCCATTATCTGCACCACTTATTTCAATAAAGGGTCACAGCTAGCTGGAGCATATCCCAGCAATCACTGGGCGAGAGGGAAGGTAGACCCTGAACAGACACATAAAGATTCTGCAGAGAGTACAAACTGGGTCTAAGTGGTGAACCAGTGGTGTACTAATGGAAGTACTTAGGAAAGTGGTGCAGCCAGGTAAGATGACAAGAGAAATGCGTTATAGGTAATAGGTAATAGGAAAGTTAGACAACTGAATGGAAAACTGTGTCACAACGTTGTCTTGTTTTATCTCTACACCTCCAAAATGGTGAAAAGAAGCAGCATGTTTGTCCTTCATATAAATCTGTGAAAGTTCAGAGAAATCCAAGTAAAAAACAGTAAAACAGTCTGTTTTACACAGCAAGCTATACCTCTAGGCCTATTAACACTTTGCCATTACTGTTACAAAAAACAAACTCTCCTTTATAGTCTGGGAATCCTCTCCAAGAGTAGTTATTGGACCAATAAAAGAGCATTTATTAATGGGAAAGAGACTTGAAGAATGTGTTGAGGTTGGTGTCTGTCACAGAGCCAGTCAGAGTGTTAGTCACCACTTTTTGACAGCAACATCAGAGCCAAGGGGAGTTTTGTAGGACCGGAGCCAAGTAAAGATGTTTAGGACATGGGACTGAAAGCCCTGTTTGTTTACATAAAACTGTAGCCCAGCAGAGGAGTCATCTCTGTTGGCAAAGAAATGCAAAAAAAGTCACCTAGGTTTTGATTTAGGGGAAATGGAGTCGTATAAATATTTAGTAAGGACTGGCAGAACTGTTATTGGCCCTGCAGTGCAAACCAGACTTTTTGTTCAGTTTTGTACAGAAAGGCACGTATACTGTAGGTTAGTTGACAGTCTTGGCTTGTTAACCTCCAACACAAAGAAATCCAGGTCTGTAACTTAAGATCTCAGTTAATCACATCATAATTCCTCCCATTGGCTACAGCGACATGCTTTCATTTCTTCAACCAGCAGCTGAAAACCAAGAGAAACTTTTCACTCACGTTTCATATCATATAGGAGAGCAGCAAATGTTCTGTTGCTTAACTGGTTCATAACTAAAGAAAAGCTAAAAGTTTGAAATTAAGCTGCTAATGTACTCTTGTGACCCTCATCATGAACTGTGCAGAGCTGATGTCGACCTGACTGATTCCTCTTTCAAGCTTGAGAACATTGGCTTTGGCAGATTTTTCTTGAAAAAAGTCAAAAGGGACAAATTAAACGATTGAAAAAAATTAACCAAATGCATGGTAATGATTACTTTTTCTTTCCTAATTTTAACTGCATCAAAAGATGGAAATCAGAATATATATATATATATAAATTGTCAAAAAAATCAGCAAGCAGGGTTGTATTTATAAGCAGTGGAAGACAAAAATGTGTTTAGCTTTGGTTTAAAAATTTGCTACAATTTCAGAAAATCTAAGTCTAAAGTTTATAGATTCCAGCAGTGGACCTGAACGATGAGCTGAAGCCAATTCATGTGGTTTGGGACTGGGTGCCCTTTGCTAAACAATTATTGCTGATCTAAGGTACTTTCCAGGCTTTCAGTTAGCAAATTCAGCTTGAAATATTTGACCAAGCGAAACTTAAAGTCAATAAATAGCTGATAATTAGGAAACATTGTAGAAAAAAGGTCTCTAAGTCTTTGTAATTTTGCGTGCACACACTGTAGCAGCCCATTATGTAGTTGACCACAGTAGTATTTTTAACATTTCATAGACCCCCCCCCCCCCCTCAGCTCAAGTTTCTGAAGAAACCATTTGCAACAAAAGACTTTTAACAACTCATATGCACACTTACACACGTGCACTTATACCCACAGCAGAGGCATATGTTGCCTGTCCAAATCAACCAGCTGATTGAAGACAAATGTCTTTAAATTTGCAGTGACAGGGCAGAAAGTTATGGACAAACAGTCAGTCTATCCATTATTTTCTATTCCGCTTAATCCAATTCAGTGTCACAGGGAAGCTGGAGCTTATCGCAGAAATTAGCAAACGAGAGGTAGACCCTGGACATGTCACCAGTCCACCCTGAGCCGTGGACAGACAGATAGAAGTGGGATACAACTACATAATTTATTAGAACTAAATTCAATCAAACAAAACTGAATAATGTTTTAATATTTCCAAAGACATATTATATTGTTGCTGCTTAAAAAGGCTTGACGGAAAGTATGATTTATGGCAGATAAATAGGCACGGTTCATACATTTACGAAATGAGCATTCATGAATGTTTGCAAGCATGATGTCGCATTGTACAGCTAATCTCTCTCAATAAAGAACATGGATAGAAACTCAGAAGTTTATTTTGTTGATGTCAGATATGTAACTTTTCATTAACATGTCCAGGAATTCACAATCCTTTTAACAATCACCACAATCGCTTCTCTTCCGTTTGCATTGTCAGTCTGCATGATCTAAAGAAAGAGATGAGTTGGGGAGTATGTTCTTGCAGCCTCATATAAGTAAAAAGCATAACACAGCATTCTCGATATTCCCACTGTAAAGAATCTTGCAATCCTTTTGCAGTCAATGGAAGAAATGGTTTAAGTGTCCTCCTCCTTTTTCTCTGATTTGCTCATACCCGATGTCCTAGACATCTGCACTTAAACTAATTTTGTTATGGGTTTTATTCCAGGCTCCAACATAAAAACTACTTTCCTGTTGGCTTATTTACTCATCTCAATACACAGAAATAGCTCAAATTACCAACAGAGATAATTCCAGTAGCTCAGCATCCAAGTCAGTTTGGAAAAATGAAAAAACTCTCATAAGAAACCTCAAATAGATATAAATAAAGAGAAAGCATGAAGCACTGCAACAGGCACCGCTCCACAACTGAGTCTTATATTCTGACAGCTCTATTCGGCCTCTGGACTTAGAAGAACGAGTGAAGTCGTAGTTTAAAAGCAGCTCTTTTTGCAAAGCTAAAAAAATTAAAACCTTAATAATTTCCTTCCAGAGGAGAAGCTGCAGTTGTGCCAGTCAATGTGAGACACTGATCACGGCTGCTTGGCGGAGAGTATTGTACTCTGAACTGTAACTGCTGTGAGTTAATCTTTAATTTGTGAGCAAATTACTTTCACGAAGAGATAACACAGTAATCTTTCAAACCTTGACTGAACCAACCTCATGACTTCCCCGATGATGTAGAGTTCCTGCATCTAAATTCTGTGTTTTCTGTTCTGACAAACGTTTCAAGAAGTTATTAAAGGAAAAGTAAAAAAAAAAAATGCAATTTACTCTAGGATAAAAAGTAATTACTTTTACACAAGTAAGTCTGTTTATTTGTCTAGTCATTAATAATGACATGTACCTGTTTCTTTTTGTGTTGTTTCATTTCCACAGAAATAAGATCAACAATGGAGGATATTCTGGTACAAGAAGAACTCTGATAGTGACATTATCTTAACAAGCCTGTGTGAGATTTGACTTTCAGACTTTTACCAAACCACATAAATACACTTTTATCACAACCAAACCTCACAAGAACTATCTTCATGGACTGCAAGACAGGGAAGCCTTTGCCAATTTTGAACATGGTTGGAGTATTTACCATGTCAAGCATTTAATCCAAAATATGTCATCTACTGAATCCCAGTGCACTCGCTGTTTCTGTCACTATCCCTACATGTTATCATTCCTGTCCAAGATTACTGAGGTGGTCGTAGATTACTCCCTGCAGCTGGTGCTACTCACAGCTCATCTGTTATTCATCTGATTCCTGTTTCCTCTAAAGTCCTCACCAGAAAGCCAGGGACAAGTTTAGCAACTGCACTAAAGGGAATACATGTTTTTCTGCTGAATGAACACACAAAGTATGCTCCTTTGCATTATGAAAAGATTATTTATTTCAAACCATCACTTCAGTGTTTGTCGGAGGATATTCAGACTGCATTTTGTCTGCTGTGGTTTCTGGACCCTTGCCGGTCTCCGGCAATGCCACACATTCACTGATTTTCTAATCACCATTTCTGAATCCATTCATTCCTGTATGCCTTTGTGGCTATTAGATCATTCTGCTATCATAGTACATTAATGAATCTGTGGTCCACAAGTTTGGTAATAATACATCTGATCAGCCTAAAGGTCTTTCAATAGGAGCAGTTATTTTGGAACTCTCCCACCCAACCTTCAATTTTTTTTTTTTTTACTTTTCTACTTGTCTTTTGATGCTATAGTTTCTCTTGAAGTTGTTTTTTTCTGCTCTTACGATGTTTGTCTCTTTAAATGTGTTGCCTGTCCTTGTCTACTTACAGGCCTTCTATATGACAAATAAATGGTCTTTGTTGTCATTACAGTTAAATTAGAAATTATCAGTCTCAAATAGTGCAAAATACTAAAATACCAACTAATATATATATATATATATATATATATATATATATATATATATATACCAATACATCAGAAATCATGCTTGAGTATGGTAATGCTGTACCAAATGTACTTCTAAAGTAGAGTCCTCATGTTTGGAGACCAATGAAAGGTGTAGTGGAGCAACAGTGCCTCTATGTGGCACTAAGTACTAATTGCATTTTTACTTACTCTAATAGAGAAATATTTTGTGTTATACTCTCTTATTATTTCATAGGCAAAACCATTTATATTTAACAAATGTAATTAAAAAAAGACATCTGCACATCCTTTACCATTATTGGATCTATAAAAGAATAAATAAGAGAGAGATTGCGTTGAAGAGTGTAAGGCTGAGTAAAAGACAGTGCAGTATAATAATAATTCAGTCTCTAATCAGCAGATAGAACTAAGTAAAATGTCATGAAAGTTGTTGATCATAGTTATTGGCATCAACACACCCTCTATGTAACAGAGGGATCAAGCAACAAAGTGGGTTTAGCATTAAGCTTAATTAGTTGTGTTAACGAAACACAAAACAATGGAAAAAAAAGCAGAGTAGGAGATTATTCCTGCCTACAGCAATTCCAGACTAAAGGTAGGAAACTTTGCTCTTCAAGACCCACAGTCCTGCAAGTTTTAAATATTTCCTTTCAATACACCTGAAGTCAAATGAATGAAATACTGAGCAGAACTTGATAAAATGTTAGGTTCATTCAATTTTATCAGATGTGTGAAAGCGGGGAATCTACAGCACTGTGGTTCTGGAGGAACTAAGTTGCCCGCTGCCCTAAACCATTTCTTGGGTGATTTTGATTCCTTATATACTTTTGTAATGTATGAATTACTATTCAGTTTAATTCCCAAAGCGCTATTAACTGGAAAGATCCCAGCTTTATGTGTTGTTTATTAATTAAACCTTTGTTTACCAGGTAAAACCAACTTCTCATTTACAATGATGACCTGGCAAGAGGCCCAAACAATGTGTGTGCTTTTTTGAAAAAGAAAACAGTTCATGAAAAAATTACTATCTTACAGTTATTTTTGTCTGAAAGTTATGTTCTCAAAAAATAGCAAAGAGATCCAGCAAACACCATCACAAGACCAGAGTAATGCACCTGGCCCATTGGTTGATCGACTTACTGTTAGACTATTTCTGATGAGGCATCATTTAAGTGGAAAGGTGGCTGCTATACACAATTCTTATGGATGGAAATGAAGGCTGGGATTTGCCAAATTACACAAGAGCTGGACTAATTACGTCATTGAAAAAAATATTATACTTTGCCTCTAGAGGGCAGTATTGCAATCAACAGTGTGCATCTTTCCTGAGAGTGGTTGAAGAAGAAGAAAACCCGGATGTTTTGGAAATTGGTATGTAGGAACTTCCCAGCCTAAAGTAGAGATTATAGATTTTATATGTCTACATATTGGTCTTAATTATTCCGCTTGATAAATTTGATTAAACATTTCAGACCACAGTTAGTCAGCTCGGCTGCGGTTTTGCCTCTTTAATTTCATGACCAGCTTAAACTAAGCTATTTAATTTTGGTGTTTCGAGTGTTATTTGGCCAACAAGTCGGAATACTTTAAATAATTAAATAATATAATTGTATGGAGTTCACATATTCACTAAGGACCATGTCTGCTCTTTAAAAGAAACTACAGAAAAATGTCTAAACACTCCAAACACAGAAAACGCAAGAGATCGCCTTCATCTTCAGATGAAAAGGATGAGAAGGTGAGGAGAAAGATGTCACTTTATCATGGCACTTGTGAGTTTTTTATGGTAGTGTATGTAAAATCAAAAGAGAGTATGTGAAGAAATTAACATTAACAATAAAATGTCCATGTTTCGTTAGTCCAGCTAGTAAATAGTAAAGACATTTTACTATTTTATTGCATTAAATTAAACTATGTGATGTTGCTCAAGCTTGCTTGAAAAAACACTGATCAAAGTTTTTTTAAACATGCTTTTAGGTGTCCAAAAGAAAAGATTACACCCGCAAACGTGACAAACAGAAAGAAAGTGTTAAGAGTCGTAAGAGGTAAGACAGACATATATTAATACTGTTAAAAAGAAAATGTATGTTTCTATGATTTAGCCTCACATTATTATTGTTTTATTACTATTTTATTTATCTGTTACTGTGATCTTTCTTTTGTTGCTCAACATGTAGTCGTCGAAAGGAACCTCAAAAATCTGTTAAAGATGATTCCCAATCCTCTCACCATACAAAAAAGCCAGTCTATAAACTACCGAAGGCAGAAGCAGCAGAAAAGAAAGCCACTCATATTGAAGAACGATGTACTAAAACCTTTGAACCTTCCCATGTGGAACTCATCTCCAGTAAAGCAGAAAAACATCACTCTTCAAGAGTTAAAACCAAGAGTAGTGATGAAAGTTCAGAAAAGAGACCCTCAAAACCATTGACCACCAAAAGTACAACCTCAGTTCCTCAAAAAGAAAAAATATCAAAGGATGTGTCGGAGAAAAATTCCTCTCAGAGAAGCCCATCCAAATTTAAAAAGCAGCAAATGAGTCCAATCTTAGATGTCACCAAACAAGAAAGCCAGAGGCAGGTTGTAAAGAAGAAGAGGTGCTTACCTGAGGAAGCACAGAAGGATGGAAATGACACTGTCAAAACATCGGAAACTGTGACCTCTTTCTCCAAGGATTCTGTAAAGGAGAAGAACAAGGAGCTGGATAAAAACATTACCAAAAGATCTCCAGACACAAAACCAGAAGTCAAAAAGAACTTATGCACAGGTACAATAAACAACTCTGCCTCTATCGAAGAGAAATCTTCCACTCCAACTAAGCCCACTACCTCAGAGAATAGTCCAAAAGAGCTGAAATATGTTTCACACAGTAAGTGGGACACACCAGTGTCACATAAGACAGGACAGTCATTATCTACCTTGCAAATATATTCTCAGAAATTTGTGCCTTTTAAATTTAAGATACCAAAAAAAGTTCGCCCAAAGCCCTTTCACACTGCAATGAAAACAAGTGAAAACCAGGAAGCTGTTCCTACAAACACAAATCTTAAATATGAGAATAAACCCTCTTATTCTGGGAGTTTAATGAAGAAAGTTGAGCAGGAAGTCATCCAACCAGCTAGCAGCTGCTTGAGTGGAGCCCCAAATTTTCAAACTGAAAAGCATGATAAGAAATCGTTCTTGTCTGACCAGCACGCACCTGCAGGCGATACCAACACTGAGCCGCAATATGATCAGGTAATAAAACGCTCCATACTTTGACAAAGCAAAAATCATTTTAGTCATTTTATCATCATATCATTCTATTTTTTTACATTTAAATAAATCATCATGCTAGATTGAACATTTTACTGTTGACTTAACATTAGTGATGTTAATGTATGTTTTTTTTATTTATTTTAATGTGTTATAGATGCAAGTAGTTGAACAGCTTAATCTTGCTCGCTCTGAGAAAAGGTTAGAACTCACACAAAGCTACGGGGAACTCACTTGTATGGACATAGATTCTCCAGAAGAAGCACCAACAGACTCTGATAGTAAGTTTTATTGTTTAGCTGAAGACTTTTTAAAGTAGGAGTGGGACTTTAATGTGTCATTTACTCTTAAATAATTACAGAAAAATGAACATGTTTGAAAAAATAATGCATTTCAACGTAGATTGCCAATTCACATTTTCCTGGTACAGCCGTAACATTTCATCTAATAAATAGCAAATATGGTGCTATATTTAGCAATCTTTAAACCCCCCTTGTGATTTGAACCTTGAAAAAGTGACAATTGTAACTCTGGTGGTTTTTTAATATGTTATTGGAGACTTTTGGCCACTGGTGTGAAAGCAGCAGCGTTATCAAAGTCGGTCTGCAGCGGCTGCTGTCCTGCGGGTTTTTGATGTTTCCCTGTTCCGAAACACCTGACTTGCATTAAATGAATCCATTAAGTTAATCAGGTTCTTCACAATGACTAATTAATTTGATGCAAGTGTGCAAGAGAAGTGATACATGGAAAACCTGCACAATCTGATCTCTGTGCGCAGTAGCAGCTACTGCATAACCCCCTCCTCTGGACACAGCTTAGTCCTCACGCAGCACCCACCTTCAAGCTGCAGCCAGACTAGCGATTGATCACTTATGCTGCATGAACAAACAGAAGTTGCCTCATGTTGATCTCTGTCAGATTCTTAATGCCTATTAATGAATATTATGGATGTAAACATTTAAAAAAGTTATAAGTGCTATAACATAGACTGGAGTTCATAGTTAAAGTACTTAAAATTACACTTTAACTTTAGGTCTTTTCAGTTTTTATAATATTGTTATGCAATACAACCCAATTGATCGAGATGAATCAGTTTCAAAGCCTGTAATCAATTAGATATTTATAAAGTCCCACTCTTATTTTAAAGTCTGTACTCATCTTGAGTCAAGTATAAACTCATATCCAGTGGAAACTGTGTGTGTGTACACTCTGCGATCTTATATATTTAAAATTTCAGCTTCACTTTTTCTTTACAGGCAGACAGCGTGATCAACAGGACCTCATCCTCATTTTAGACACCAACATTCTCCTCAGTCACTTGGATTATGTAAAAAAGATCACATCTCGTGGCCTAGGAGGTGTTTAATGACTTCTATTACTATCTAATTTTCTTCTGACAAATGCTTTTTATCATATGTTCCTAATTTTTCCCAGTCATGAAAGAAATAATAGTTATTCTTGTACATTCGCAGAACGATATTCAGATATTAATTATTTATGTAAATATGATTTTATACGCTAAATGAATTTCCATATAGATGGAAACACAGCATGATGGAATTGGAATTTCCTACTACTAAGTGTCTTTCTTCCTGTTCTCTAAGGATTGGGCAGTCCGGTTGTCCTGATCCCCTGGGTGGTGCTTCAAGAGCTGGATTCCCTAAAAAAGGGAAGAGGTCAATTGGGTTCTGTGGCCCACCTGGCAACGCCTGCCATCTCGTACATTTACAACACTTTGAAGAGCGGGGAACCTCGTCTGTGGGGGCAGTCTATGCAGCAGGCCGCTGAGAGCAGCTGTGAGTCCTGATTCATGAAAAACAAGCCAGTGGCTTCTCGAAATGAAGGCTGGATATTGTCTATAGAACCTCTTCTTGAGACATATCAAAACTGATTGATTATGATATGAAGACCACAGAAAAACATTAAGATACATATGATGAAAGTTTTTCTTTCTTTTTAATTTTTTTATTATGAAATTGATGCAACACAATTATTTCTCCTCTACATCAGCATGTGATAAAGTCTCCATATGTTCTGTTAAATCCAGGAAATGCATGAGATGCCAAATGTACTTTCTGCCGTCTAAACCACTTCTGTGGGGGTGCATGATGGTTCACTGGATAACCACTAGGAGGCACTCAGACACCACTGTTTTTAGAATTCCTCATCATTAGCAAATAGGTGCAACTCAAGGGCAAGTTTCATCCATGTGATGAGAGATTTTGGTCAGATGATACGTTTTTCTTTGTGATAAAAGAAATAAGTCATATATGTTGGATGTTGAGAAATTATGAAGCGTAAAAGAATTCTGTTTAAATACATGCAGTATTCCCGTCTTGTGATCTCCATCTCCTGGCGTATGATTAAAATAAAATGTTTCAGACTGTGCAGCTTTTTTCAGTGAGCACCATTTACTTTTAGTCTCAGTCATGTCTGAGTCATTCTGGTTCTTCAGTCCTTTCCTCTTTTTCTTTGTCCCTCAGATGGTCTGAACGTTGAAAATAATGATGACAGAGTGCTGCAGTGCTGCCTGCAATACCGGAATATGCACCCAGAATGTTCACTGATCTTATGCACGTGAGTCCCCCCCACCCACCCACCCACCCACCCACAGCATACTGCTGCTGCTGCAGAGTCTGTCTCCTCTGCTAATAATGCACATGCATGTGACTCTGCCAGATAGTTCCAGTTCGGATGAGACAAAGAGAGCCAGACACTTTTTGCAAATAATAGATGTGCAGTGCAGGTATTTCTAAATTTAGTTCAGATTTATTTTCTTTCCATTTTGGTTCACATTTGCGATGGCCGTTATGTTTTACTTCATCCGATGACCTACTTTTGTAAATGTTTCTTTTTTTAAAATGCCCCCTGCTATTGATTATTTCACTACGTTCAAGGGAGAATTGGAAACAGTACAGCACAGCGTTTTGTATGAGCTGTCCAAATGCTGTTTGTGTTGACACTGCCGCCTATTTTAATACATGCTTCCAATCTTTCCTCCCTAGTAACGATAAAAATCTATGCAGTAAAGCTCTCCTGAGTGGAGTGAGAGCTCTCTGCAAGACTGATTTGGAGGAAGAGGTTGAGAAGTCCAGACATGGCTCAATCCTGACTTGTATCAGTGCCCCGGTCACCTCACCAGTGTTGGAAAGGAGCTCCACACCAGCCCCGTCACACAGTCAAGGGCGAGGTTGTTCCATAGGTGTCCTAGAGAAAGGTGAGCCAGGGAGCAATGTGTTCTTCTTCATGCAAAGCAGGATGTTGCTGGGCATGCTCCATCATCATAGTGTAGTTATCATCACATACCATCAACGCACTCAGAATGTCCACCCACACGCGCCTATTTGTTTGTTTTGTTTTCCGTCACATATGACCAGTAATGTGTATTACGTCCCGGAAAGTAGCAATGACTAAATGAAAACAAATGCACTACTTGAAATATTCACCACTTACACACAGACAAACAAAGTTAGTATTACATTTGGTGAAAGTGTAATAGCTTCTGTATTTCATTTTGTGTGAGTTGTGGTTATTCTCAGCAACCCTTATGCTCCACATGCATCTACATACACCTGTGCATTTCCTATTTTCCTATGTTTACATGCTTATAACTCTTCACAGAACAGAAGCAGCTCAGCAAAGGAGTCGAGGCAAAAGAGAACCTAAGCAGATGTCTTTTAGAGCTAGAAGAATGTCTACGGCAGGTGCTGTCTGACGTGTTAGAAGTGGAGATGAAGGCTGCTTTTGCAGAACTCTGGTTGGAGGTATAAATCCCATGCACTCTTTATTTTAATAATTGTCTCTAAATGAGAATTAGCTTTATTAGATATTTGTGTTTCTGTACAATGTAATAAAAAAACAAGCCAAGAGGCCAAAAGTATCATGCATAAACAGCATGTAGATAAAACACTTACTTTCTGCTTTGTGCCATAGTGTAGCTTTCCATAAAGTAGTTTAGAATATCTGTTGAAGCACAGTATTTGCATGGGATATAAAAGTAATGATTTTTATATCACCGTTTATTCATGTGTGTGTGTGTTTATAGATTGTTTACATAAAACCACCATGGACGCTTCAAGATGTCTTAGAGTGTTTTAAAAAGCACTGGATTGCTGTGTTTGGACAAATTGCCCCACGAAGAAAGCTGGAAAATGTTTTAAACCTCATCAACTTCTTCAGCTCAGGTATGTGGGTGGAAAAACGGAGTTACTAGTATGGGTTGTGCAAGAATAACACAAAGTATTTCTCAAATGCAAGCCTACCAAGGATCTTGTTTGTGCTTGTTTAGTCATATTTATTCAGAGCCAACGTGTCTTCATCACCTCCTACGTTTTTTCATATAGCGTAACCACTATTGGTGGGATTTAAGGAAAGCTTAAAGAAAGCCTGAAGGTATTGTATTCTATGGATGAAAATGTTTGATTACATTTACTTTAAAATGTTTATCTTTCTATCAGTGAGCGCAATCAATTGTGATATAAGTCTCCTTTTCCCGTAACAACTATGCTCAGTGAGATCTTAGTATTATATAAACAATTGAAAAGTTTCCTGTGTTGCTTCTGCCCCAAATCGGCCTTTTTCAAGATAAAGCCAAATTCATCCATTTATTCATTTGTTTTTTATACTGCTTAATCCAATTCAGGGTCACGGGAAAAACTTACCGCCTATCCCAGCAATTAGCAGGCAGGGTACATCCTGGGTAGATTGTAAGTCCATCACAGTAAGCCAAATTCATCCATCCATCCATTTTCTACTGCTTATTCCCAAATGGGGGGGGAGGGCTGGAGCCAATCCCAGCTGACAAAGGGCGAGAGGCGGGGTACACCCTGGACAGGGTAATTTTAAGGATGGAAACCTTAGAAACTGCACAGAATAGGGAAGTTTTTGGTGGATTATGTTGACAGCTGTGACAATACACTCGTACATGAGCAGCTAACACAAAGACTGTTGGCTTTTAACAAACACCAAATGTTTTGGTTGTAACAGGAGGCGAGATCACCACAAACTTACATACTCTGAAATAAATCCAATAATGGTCTGCTAAATGTAGAGAGTGATCTTTCAAAGATCACGTTATTACAGTAATCTGATTACTCCTAGATATCTGATTTTTGTGTAAACAGATTTATTGTTTTATTTAAAAAAAACATTCTGGGAATGTTTTGAAATTCCAGAGAAAGCGGTGTTACACAAATATTTGTAAATGAATCAATATCTAATCAAATCAGGTTTAAGGGAATCTAATCGAATCAGGCTGTTGTGAATCTATTCGATCCAGGAAATGAGCGTCCAGACTCCCTGGCATGCATTAAGGCACTGACCTTGCATTCATTATAAAGTCTATTTTGATAGCTTTAAATAAAAAAACTGAGACTAAATAAATTGTTCAAAAATTATTAAACACATACTATCCAAAAAAGAACTCAGCAGTACTTCATTAGAATGCATTTATTTATTTATTATTCTATTTGTTGCCTTTCCGAGCCAATAGGAATGTAAAGGTACTGAGTCATCCCTCAGATTAAGCCTTACTCCATGGGGGGAGGACGTTGTCTGCCCTGCACTGCGCTACAACCCCACAGAACTACATCCAGAATCAGGTCATCTGCTAGAGTGGGCGACTGAAATGTGTGTCAGAAAGATGCTGAGTAGCCCACTGCAACGCTTCTGTTCCAGTTTTTGCTGCTAGATCCACTTATTAAATGCTTACACGGCTATGTGTGTCTTAGCCTGTCATTCAGGCTCATTCAGGTCCTCTAGTGTGTGTGGTGACTGCAGCACATTAATCCATTAAAGAATGTTAATATCTAAAGTTATGTGGCTTTGATTTTGCTAGGCATATCCCATGACATGCCTAGCATGATATGCCTAGGCATGATTCTGTTTTTTTTTTTTGGTAACACGTAGCCTGGCTTTGTTCCAAGACTCTTAGAGTAGGACGAGGAGGAGGAGGAAAGCAAGGAGGGATAAACTGTTCGTGAGCTGAAGAACAAAGCTAGTGGTGGAAAAGTACTGCAGGCTGTGAGTGAGTTTGCAGCTTCTAGTAGCTGTAGTTGTGAGGACAGACTTTTTACAGTGTCAGTAAGTGCAGGCAAGGATATAATAAATCCACATGAAATAATCATATATAAACTGACTGTCACGTGTTTATTACCAAACATGTGCACTTTAAGCATAAATGTAATACTGCAAGAATCCAATCAAAAGTTGGAATATACATATTTTTTCTAAATAAACAGGTAGACAAAGTTTTGACTGGTGCTATAAATCCATGTTTCATTGCAATGGATTTTTGTTGTGCAAAGGTCAAAACTGAAAAAAAGTCTTATCTCCCCACCTGGATATACCTTCCATCTTTATATTCACAACAGCTCTTTTTACAAGGTCACACGGCAAAACGTCTGCTCATGAGCATCTACTCCTCTCTACCTCGCATTCATATGCTTCCTCCATAAAGTGTGCTTTTCCATTCTCACTTCCAGATTACCAGCAACTCTCTCCTCGATCGAAATGCAACTATATGTGTTGTAACTTCTTATCTGGTCATTAAATGATGAATTAGCTGTATGTGCAATGTGTGTATGCCTTCTTTTCAGTGCAGTCATTTGATAACGAGCATAGCATGATTCTTTATCTTCTTTCAGGTAAATCAGTGGACTATCACGCTACCACTGCAGCTATCCATGAGGCCAAAGAGCTTGTGGGAGCATTTTGTAAAAATTCGAACCATGTTTCCCCTGCCATCTCTGTTATGGAAAATATTTTCAACAAGCTACAACCAGAGGTCAGCTGGAGCACTTTTAAAGTATTTATTAACTAGAAGGTCAAAGTTTGACCTCTAAACTCTCTGTATGTTGTAGATGGAAACCAGCTAAGATCTTTATGTGTGTTGTTTTTCGTACCGGTTCCATAGATACCGTTAAGCTTGCACTAAAAACATTTATTCATTTGTGTTAAAGCGTATCCCATCTGAGGAGCAGGAGTCTTACGCCAGCGATGTTGTCATGAATGATGATGAAGACAAACGGGTCACGTCCGCTCAGGTGTCGCACCAGGAAATATGGGCATTGTTTGAGAACATCTGGTCTAATTTGTATCAAACAAGGTAAAGAATTTAGATAAAGTAGTTGGATTCAGCTATTTGCTAGCTTAATTCTGGTTGGACTTTTTTTCTCTAATTGAGGTTTAAGTAATTAGTATATTAGCAGTTCTCTAGACGTTCTTATGTTTAAGCAGCGAGTAATGTGGGGATACAGTACTTAAATGGTTAACCTTCTGCATAAACATGTAATTAGAGGTCAATTTGACATCTGTTTTGTTTTTATTTCCATTGTAATGACCCCAAAAGGTCTTTTTTTTCTGTCACGTTTCAGCTTGGAAGTGTTCAAAGCACTGGGTTTTGACCCTCACACCATGCACAGTGCTCCAACAGTGGGAACCCCAATGCCGCCACATGACGCTTTGGCCTGTTTGCACAAACTGTCTTCTGTGGTCTCACAGCTGCTCCAAGCCTTCAGCAGGTATGTCAACACTGTCGCATAACTGCTGCCATGCTTTTCTTTCTTATATTTGATTATTTGATTTGAAGCTTTCAAGAGGAACCTCCTGCCACGTCAGTTATAGCTGAGCTTTGTATACAAAAGTTTGACTAAGTCACATCTCAATCCCTCTCTTATTAGTGCACTTCTCTTTGCCTCTTTCCACTCAACCAGCTACATGTCTTTTCAACAGGTTGTCAAGCCTATTCCTTTACAGTGAGGCCTTTTAGGAAGCCCTCTTAATAAAGTCAAACAAATCGTATTTTATATGTATAGTTTTAGAGATTTGGCATCACTTTATGGTAGAAACTTTACTCAAAACCCTGTTGTACACTATATGATACTGGGTCCTGCCACCTGGTGAACATCAGAAGGCAGAAGACACTACAATCATTTTGACCTGTCACATGGTAATAAATAGCGAAAATAGCTAAAAAAAAATAAATTATCTTTTTTCAGATTTTATTAACCCTTTAAAGCCCAACCTAAGAACAACTGGGGAGAAGTGCCCAGTTTTTTAAAATCTGAAGTCTTCATTTGACCCTTTAACAAAATCTGAAAACGGAATCACCTCTATTAATCTATTTCACTTATTTGAGATAGATTTTTTTTTCTGTTGTTTCTTTAAATTCATGTTTTAACTTCCAACAATTTGTCCCGCTGTGCTTAGTTTAGAGGTCTGAATAGATTTTTATTTTATTTTATTTTATTTTATTTTATTTTATTTTATTTTATTTTATTTTATTTTATTTTATTTTATT
>JBAMHX010000016.1:7166564-7191076 GCA_037177515.1 Pseudomugil tenellus | reverse complement strand
AGATAGATAGATAGATAGATAGATAGATAGATAGATAGATAGATAGATAGATAGATAGATAGATAGATAGAGAGAGAAAGAGAGTGTGAGAGAGAGAGAGACTGAGAGAGAGAGAGAGAGTGAGAGAGGGGAATTGTGTGAGCCACAAAAAGTACTGATAAAAGCAAATCTAAATCAGAAAGTTAGGCAAAGTAAGACATCCTAAACAACTATGTTTTTTAACTCAAGTCCAAAGCACACAAAAAAATAAGGAAAAAATGGCTGTTAGTAAATAAAGGAAGCTCGGTGACTATGTCTCCATGCAGAATGTATCGGGTGGAAAGTGCTCGCATTTCTATAGTACATGAATAACATCGGTCCTCCTTTTTACTTGTTAGATCAGCAGCCAGTGTTTCATTTAGATGCTGTAGCACACTAAGCTCTCTACTCTATTCGTCATGGCTGTTAAGGCAGGATTATCTCACACAAGCTCATACTTAATACACTGGCTGGAGGAAGTGTTTCTGTATAAATTAAACTAGAAAAAACACAAAACCGCTCACTATAAGTATCAGACAGATGCTTAAAGGCAATTCTGGATACGCTGGATCTCTTTCAACACATTTTAAAAAGTATATTTCTGTAGCACGACTTTCTGAAGTTTATAATACTCATATTAAAAACAGAATACTGAAGTTTTTATTACCAACAAATCAGATTTTTTTCTATGTTGCATCCATTTCACAATAAATTGCAAACTAGTATTGTAATATAAAGACAAGCAGAGAATCAAACATGGTCGCTGCAGAGAGTTGTGTTATTATTCTCTTTCTTTACAAGGTTTTGATAACTCATTTCTTTCTGATGAAAACGCTTCACCCATGGTGACTGTGGGATGCTCAAAAAGCTGCATTACCTAATTAATTGTGCATCAATGGGCAGCTCATCATGCTGTACTTTTTCTAATGAGCTTGTTAGCAGGATCTCCCCACTGAGAACTTGTACAATGATTCACATTAGCACAAAGCTGTTGGGGCTTTCTGAGCCAATGGTGAGACGACATCATTAACACAAGCTGAATGGTGGAAAAGAGTTTGATAATAGCACCCTCCAATTATTCACCATTATTCATTATTTCTAATTAACAGTCTAACTTGATATCCTTCAACATACTTATTGACTCACTGGCCACTTTATTAGGATACACCTGTTCAAGTGCTTGTTAGCACAAATAGCCAATCGGATGGCAGCAAGCCAACACATTTAGGCATGTCTAGTCAAGACGACTTGCTGAAGTATAAACCGAGCTTCAGAATGTGGGAAAAAGGGATCTGAGAGACTTTGAATGTGGCATGACTGTTGGTGGTCAGATTACACTGGAGATAATAGAAAGAAAATGCAGTTTAGTACCTCGGCCATACAACACATCCAACCTAGAAGCATTTGGGCCATAGCAGCTGAAGCAGAAGTCCTTCTTCTGTCAGCTAAGAACAGGAAGCTTAGAGTATAATTCACAGAGGCTCCCACAAACTGAATACTGCTGAAAATGGTGTAATGGTGTGGAGAATATTTTTGTGGCACTCTTTTGCCCCTTAGTTCCAACTGAACATGATTAAACATCACAGACTACCGGAGTATTGCTGCTAATAGTGTCCATGCCTGTAGGACGGCAGTGTACCATCTGCTGCTACTTCCAGCAGAATCATGCACCATGTCACAAAGTTCAGACCATCTCCAGCTGCTTTATCATGACAGTGAGTTCACTGCACTCCAATAGCCTCCAAAGTCATCAGATCTCACTCCAATATGATACCTTTGGGAAACAGGAAATTCACATTAAGGAAGTACAGAACAAAAAAATTACAGTAACAGGATAACATCACACCTATATGGAGCAAACCCTCTGAGGATATCAGTTATGTGATGATCACACTGCTTGCCAGGCTTCTGAGTATGTCCACCTGGTAATTCCAGTCATGCTGCTCACTTGTTTCTTATGACATTTGAGTCTCTTTTCACACCTCCAGTGTTTGTTGCCATTTGCCCAGCAAGCCAGTGTCTTTCCCAGAGCCTTTCTTCAGCAGCATGTACAACCTTGTTTGTTTAAGTTAGCTTGTCCTCTTTGATTTGTTTTGGACTTCATGTTGATTCCCCACCTTAACCTTGCCCTCTTGTTTAGCATTTGCATAATCTCAGATTGTTTTGCACTCAGATATCCTGACCATTATTGACATCGCCAGCATTCTTGTAGGTTATTGTCTGAAAATCCTGTCTGGATCTGTATGTATCTGAACTGTGGTCCCCTGGACTACATCCAACTCCTTTTCACCATTTCTGATATCATCATTCTCTGTTTCCCCTTGATGAAAAATCAACCCTTTGCCTCCCATCTCTGCTTGAACTCTCTGCTGGACCACACCTCGAGGAAACCAGTTTAGTCATTACTCACTAATGAGAATAAGCCTGAAACTTTTCAGTTCCAGTTTAGGTCATTTTGAAACCAAATCTCTTTGGTCATTATGGTCCCAACGCCCCGCTGAATCTATGCCACCAAGAATTGAGGATGTTCTGAAGGCCAAAAAGGTTCAAGGTGGGTCCTAATGATGTCGCTCTAATAAATTGACTGAATGTTCACGGCTTGAACGGAAGGACAGAGATCTGTCTTTTCCTGAAGTAAAGCAGCATGATAAAGTAAACATGCCATAGAAGCTGGACTGCACTGCATATACAGTTAATCATTTTTCTGCTCACAGTTGTGCAAAGTGAACTTTCCACTGTTAACACGAGCAGGTTAAACCTCCAACAAGTGGAGATTAAAACGAGTTGGCTGGTGTTGCAATAGGAGCTCACAGTGTTTGACTTGTTAAGGGGCTTAACTTCAAAACACAGGTGTACATAAAAGCTTGATAAAACGGAGATAGTCTGATAAATGTTTGAACTTAAATGTTAGCAAACAAATGGAAATCTAATCAGAAAAATGTGCACACGTGCATGAAAATGCAGCGCTAGCTGCCCGTAATCCTACGTTTGAGAAGTTTAACTTTTAACCAACCAGAGGAACTTACATCACGCTGACCTCAGTCAGATTCAGCCAGTTGTAACCAGAGATGTTGGCAACTCTCACCAGTACCACAGAAGCAGCAGGACGATTATACAAGCACAGCATGGTAACAACACACTGCTCTGTTGAGTGAGTTACATTTTACAGTCTAACTGCTCTGGTAAAAGTGCTGCAGTTCCAGAAATTTGTGAGCTGAAAATTTTACATTACAAACTATCAGGACCACGACGAAGGAAACACTATTGTTTTGCTGAAAAGATAAAAGTTTATACAGTTCCAAGAATACAGCCCACAGACCACCTGACTGGCATTGTTTCATGTCCCCAAACTAAGCTTGAGTTCCACATTTAAATTAGGCTGTCAGTTTCAAAGGACTTGAATTTCTATTTATTAGACAAACTCTGTAAAATTAATATTTTTCATATCATTTACTTGTTTTTGAGCTTCTTTATTGATGTTTGATCATGTAGATGCTCAAAATTCCCAAAGGATCAATGCTGTCACAAGGGAAATTATGATATTTACAGAGAAAACTAGGAAGTGGAAATTAGCTTTGGATCAAGATTTTTAAATTTGTTGCTATGTTTAGGATTCTCATATTGCATGACACCAGTTTGGAGAAGCATTTGCTTTAATATCGGCCTTACAATTGTGTATAGATTACTTTGGTATTCAGAGGAGTTTACGGTCAACTAAAGTCCTGCAGCTGCAAACTGAGCCCAAGCCATTACCTCCCCACCTCAGTGCTTGATAGACAGGTTTTGTTTGTTTAGGTGCAACATGACAGTCTAAGTTTTGTTTCCAGTCTTTTCAGAGAGCAGAAACTTTCTCATGCATCAAAACTAGCCTGTTTATTTTTTTCTAACTTTGCTGTTGCTAACGTTCCTTTAGCCTGCTAACTGAGGCCTGCAGGGTGTAAGACGTGGCTGTCAGATTTTAGTGTTTACTTCTCTCTGACCTGATCTTAAGATGAACTTGGTGAACTCTTGAAAAAAAAATGCTGGTGTCGTCCTGGTTGTTTTCTACCTGGGAATTTCCTCACTGCAAAGCGATGGGGTCCACATAGTCTAAAAATGCTTCCCAACGTTCCTATTGTGGTTTTGCAAAAGGCTGTGCACTACATTGATTGATTGATTAAAGTTAAAAGATTGCAGGTCACATGCTTGCATTCTTCTGGAGGATGTGAGAAAAACTGTGTTTATCTTGTGGGAAATGTAGGACACCTGCTTCTATGATGTGTTTTTCATGCACTTTGTGTTTTATCATCTTGGTATCTGATGTGTTTTGTGGTGGCAACAAACACTAATGTCAGCAGGCCTTTTCAGCCGTGCAACACCATAATATTTACCTCCAGATCATAACAATTCCACATTAACCTTCTTCTATCTGGTGCGTTGAATAAAACTATGTTAATGAAAATTGCACATGAATCACTAGGTGGTATTTTTGAACACATATAATTACAAATAATTTGAGACAATCTGCATAGAAAAAGAAATTGCAAAACTTTTTAACATCTGTATTTACAGCTTTAGGCCACAGTTCATAAGCTTCTTATGGAAAGAACCTGAAAGTGTTATTATTTATGTCAATCTATATATCAATCATCTGCACACATTTTTTTCTGTTCAGTGTTGTGGGGAGTGGAGTCTATTCCTGCTGTCAAGTCAATTATGCTAAATAAACATTACAGTACATTATATGTATGTATTCCTCAGATTTGAAGTAAATAAACAAATTTTAAATTTAAACTATACTAAATATATAATATTTGGGAATAAACCAACCAATAACAAAAAGAAACTTATGACAAATGAAATAGAAATTGAAAGTGCGTCAGAAATAAATTTTCATGGTGTACTGATAGATGAAAGACTAAGTTGGAAGAAACATATAAACTATATTAACTCAAAAGTAAGTAAAACAATTTATGCTCTTTATAAAGTTAAATATTTGTTAAATCAGTCATCATTGCATACCTTGTATTGTTCCTTTATACTACCAAACCTGACCTATTGTGTTGAAGTCTTGGGGAACACATACAAGACAACACTAAATTCTGTCTTTCTTCTTCTTAAAAAAAGCCATTAGAATAATTACAAACTCTACACAGAGCCAACAAATCATCTGTTTATTAGATTAAAATGATTGAAATTTGAAATACAAGATTCTTCAAATTTCAGTGGTGAGAAACCACCAGTGAGAACAATCACGAAACTTCATTGTATTTCTGCCAGAGGAGTACAACTCTTGAATAGCTTTAGTGAGGACATAAACTATTGTCAATCAGTCGGAAAATTGAAGCAAAAGATAAAATAAGAGATCATAAAAGGGTATGAATGATAGTAATAGGGTGTAAAATTAGTTGAATGCTATTTATGTTGTAATTTCTGATTTATTGTTTGTTGCACAATCATGTATTGCAAAAAAAGAATATATAATTATTTTTTCAAGTAAGCTGTGAAAGTAATTTTGTTGTAAAAAGGGTTTTGAACCAGATAAAGTAATCGATTTCTTTGAAAGCTCTTTTTCGAACTTAAAAATTTGGCTTTGTTTTTTTGTGTGTGTTTTTATACATATTAATCTTACTTAAAAAAATTTAAGTTTTAAATAAATACATTTTTTAAAAAAGATAAATGCATATAATTATGAAGAGTTAATGTCCCAAAAATTTCTTACTAATCATACATTTCAACACTATAAGATAGCATGTCCTTGAGTGTGACTTAAAAAGTTTTAATAGATAATTTTCAAAACGATTTCTGTACTACTAGAAGAACTAAAGAGCATTAAAAAAAAGTCCATAAAGTCAGCAAATAAATGTCAACAGTGAGTCATTTTTCGTTTATGTTCCCATGTTGTGGCTCAGTTCTTTGTTTATACTTCCCCAATGTCACATTCCAGTAGTGATGAAAAGTGCTGATATACTTTTGACCCGGATCTTATGTTGTGGTTGAAGACAATCACTGAATTCTTAGAATTTACCCTTTAGTGCTGTTGAAGGTGTTAACCAGTCAAACAAAGTGACAGTCGCTGTCTGAAAGTTTCAGGGCAGGCTTTGATTGGCCTTAAAAAAAAGACACCTATTGTTTAGTTTTTTAATTTGACCAAAGAGCATCAGTAAAATATATCTCCGGTATGCATAGATTAACTAATTTTGGTTGTTTGAAGACAGGAAACTAAGGAACCAGTTTTGCCATTTTTTGTAATGGTTGTGGACAGGAAGCCAGACAGTATGACAAGAGATATTTATGGAAGAAATATTTAGAGTTAAAGTTGATCAGAGTTATTAGATGCTTCTTTAATTAAATCTGATAAAACTATATGACTGGTTACATCCAGACTGATTTAATTAAAAATATAGTTATTTTTTTTTATTCTACCTTTATAAATGCAGGTTTCATTCACTTTATTTATTTTTATTTCCTAAAGTGACCTGTCCATTTATTGGAGTAAAGTAATACCATGTTTTAGGATTATGTACTATAACGCTATGTACTATGTACTTTGTATTGCGAGAGGATAACGCCTTGACATGTAGACGTCATTTTAAATGATATATCCAAAACTTGTATGTAATGTATTCAAATGACATGCAAAGTGTTATCATTATTTTGCATTGCCCTGAAACCATTTTTTTATGCCACCCAACTTATAGCTAGAGAGAAAGAAATGTAAATTACAATTCAGAGCTTAAGATTTTCTAATATATAAGATTAACTTTGATTTTTGGATGCAACTGCATTTCTATTTTATAATGTGTTTGAGAGTTTGTTTATTTTGAGAAAGTAAAGAAATAACGCCAGTTTTTGCTCCAAGATCCCTGTAAAGGTTGATTTTGTGTTTAAATTAGAATTAAAACTGTTTATTGGTTAAAACAGGGTTTTGTATTGTAAAAGTTGAGAATTTGACGATGTGGATAACAATGAAGAACATCTGTACATTAACATGTACATTTCAGAAATGTATTTTCCTTTCAGTGATTAAGAGAATTTCTTAGCTAATGCAGAGAACAGCCTTCATGTTATTATGGAACAGCTCGCTAGGACTTTCTGCTTCCTTAAGTGTACTTCTTTATTTAGACCGGCTAAAAAACCAAAACACCAGACATTGGTATGATTCTGAGTAAAAACAGAGACACACCTGTATGCAGTAAACATACGCACCAGCATGCATTTTCTCTACAGCTGCACCTAGTTTAACTGAAAAAACTCGCAATGGCCTTATGCTTCTCCACTGAAAAGTAATTCTGCTCCCAAGTCGTCATAGCTGTGTTGGCATGGTGACATTTATTAGTAATCTGAACCTTGTTCATGTCCATTTAGTAGCACTGAAGTAGACAGGACTGGAATATGAATCTGTCTTTCAGTGAATACTGTGATAAAGTGTGTGTGAAAGTTTTGTTAACATATGCAAACAAGCAAAAAAAAGCAATTAAAAGTTTTTATTCAATCAAGCAAAAATTAGCTTCTCTGAAAACAACAAGATTGAAACATTGATTAAAATATCTATCTGATATGTTGTATTAGTAATAGCAGCAATAGGTTTCATCGAAAAACAGTTTCTTCAGTGAATCTAAGTCAAAGTGTGACAGTAAACTCACATATTGTGTAACAACCAAAGTATTTCTGCCATCATGAGGTTTTTTTATTTGCATATTTCCTATAACAAGTCAGATGTCAACAAGTTGATGGGATGGTCAGCACCATGTTAGTATTAAACAGATATGAAGGGTTTTCATTTTCAGATTGGTGAGGTCATGTATAGTTTCCCATTAACTGATTTAGATTGATCTGAAAGTAGTTAAAGCAGGTCAGTTAACCAGTACCAGTACTTTAGTTAATTATTTCTTATGGACAAAAAAATTGATAAACAACAAGCAGGTGATTTAATTTTAAATCCCTTGTAAAGTCGTGTGAAGCAAATTTCATATAGCAGTAGCGCCTTCGTTTCAGTGAATTTAACTGAAGTTTTTAGATAAAAGCTAATCCATAAATTAACATAATCAGCAAAGTCACAAGTAGCCACAGCTAGCTAAACTGTTCAAGAAATTGCTTGATGTTTCAGTTTTGTAAGATTAGATGATTTGACTATTATTACACGGTATTTTCTGAGTATGTGAGGTTTTCTTTTTTGCTTTTTGATTTTTATTTGCAAGCCTATAGTTCATGATGTGAATGAGAGGATGATGGAGGATAGGTGAATAATTTAAGGAGCTCAAAATGCTTGCAGTACATGTTTAAAATAAAGCTTCATTCATTGTGAGATATACATGAAACTCTCTTCAGTCTCCCCAAATTCAACAGCACAAAAAACACATTATATAAAAAACTGCAACATTCCTGAAAGCATTTCCTCATTTTGAGTTTTAATATCAGAAAAAAAAAATGATTGGCTGAGTTTTTCTGACCTTAATGCAGTTCATAGTTATTGAGTTTTGTTTTACTCTCTAAATCTAAAATTCCTTTTTTAAAATTGATTCAATTGGTCATCCATTTGTTTTTCCTTCCCCTTTCTGATTGTTGCATTTTCTTTATTCGCCTCTTCTGTTCCTGCCACATACATTTATTTGTTTACTCTTTTTGTAATTCAGAGATTTCAGCTAATATGGAGGAATAAACCTGTAATAATCATTTAGTGAGGAAATCTATATTTCCATTAGTATCGTCAGCTTTTTCCCTGTGTTATAATTTTCCCTTGTAATTTTTTAAATATGATTTATTCCCGGACATTTAATGCTTGTATTGTTTCTGGATTTGTACATTGACTTTATCATTTATTTATCTGTTTTTATACCTGCTTCTTTCCCAAAATATGATCTGTCCATTTATTGCATACAAAGTAATATAATGTCTAAATCCTGTTTGTTTCACCTACCAAGTGTCCTTCATTTGAATCCACATTGTTTCACCCATCACAGTGTCACAAGAACAAACATGGTCTTGCAAATATCACCCAGAAACACTTTTTAAAGCTACTGTTAATTAGCATTGTTTTCTGCTGCATTCTCAAACTCAATTGTGTAAAGAAAAGAATTTCCATTTACTTGTGTAGAAAGTTTTCTCCCTCCTTCTCTGGTTGGAACAATAACAAGTTATGTAACTCAGTTGGTCATGATTTTTTCATCTAACTTTGACATCTTGATTTCCTGGAGGAGCTGATGGGGGGGTTGGTGGTTGGGATTATGTGCAAACTACATTTCCTTTTGTATTCATACAGATTGTGAGATAAACATCCACATGATAACTTCCTCACAGCCATGGGGAAGTGAGATTTAGTAAAGAGACTCAGCTATTTCTGACTAAAACTTCTCTCTGTGGTGTTTAAAAGCATGATGTCCGTCCCTGTAGTCTGCCTTCTTTCAAGCCATGAGTGAGCTGAGAAACATTCAATTCTCATGGAAATGACTGTGGTTATAACTGGAGTTCTTTTAGAAGGTCAGGGAATTGCTTTGAGAAACCTTTTACATGGGAATAGATAATGTATTCTCTCTCATAACATCAAGCTTGTGTTTATGTACAAATTTTGTTTATGTCTTGTTTGTAAGGGCAGGTGGGGGCCGTTCAAAACATGTGCGTGGGATTGAGTTGAAAACGAAAGAAAGAAAAGAAAAAAAAAGATAAAAATATTGCACTGCTTCCCTGTTGCAGCCATGAATTAATTTTCTTCAATTTCACCTCTAATCAAAATCGAGTTCTCCTTTCCACTGTAGGACATGAAGGAAAGGTTTTCTGTCTCTCTTTTCTTACTGAGATGCACTGTAGACTTGCAGACAGATTGGTATTTCTACAATAGGTGCTTGCTACAGTTCAGTTGGTCAGTTTGTCAAAAAAAGCTAAAAGGGAAGCTGCAGTCATGCAAACAGAACAGGTCATATGATCAAATTCTCCAGCAAAGACTTTAGTAAATGTAACATTACTGTTTAACATGGACAGTTTCAAATCCTCCCAACATCACTTCCATCTCTATTAGTCAATTTATGTTCTAATGTATGTAACTGAAACCAAGAAACCACAATCCCACAAAAAACATCCTTATAACCAACTAAGTGTTGTTTGTCTTTGATTGTCATGTAACAACTCCAAAACAGAAGGAGAAATTACATACCAGGGAAGTTTGATATTAGCTTTTTTTCCATCAGATATCCAACATACTGAGTTTACCCAACTTTTAATTTCCAATATCAATATCAATATCAACCAACACCATGTCATGTCTTGTCTCTACCACACCCCAGCTCAGGACCTAATCAGTTCCATTACCTTCACCTGCCACCAGACTCATCATGCCTGATCATCTGCACCTGTTCCTTATTCCGTCACTCCCATATAATATTGAGATCACCTGTCATTCCTTTGTCATTATCATATCCACCAGCCTCCATTCTCCATGCCTGATCCATTTTCCCCTTCCCTGGCTCTGACTCACCTCCCTAGCTGTGGATGAAATTACTTGGATTAACTCCCTGGTTTTGACCCTCGCTCGTTCCTGGACTCCCCACAGCCTGACTTCTTGGTTCCGGATCCCTGCTTGTCTCCCTGTTTCCTTTCGGCTCGTCTTCCTGGTTCTGACCCACGCCTGGCTCAAGGACATCAAACTCTTGTCTTTAATAAAGCTGTTTGAACATTCCATCTGTTCCCGGTCTCCTACATTGCACACCAATATCTTTTAACACCAACTGAGACAAACAAACATCTGGAAAATTATACATGACATCTCGTTTAGTTTGTCTTTTTGAATCGGAAGAAACTTGGCTGAAAACTTTAATGAAATCTACATGTGTGAAAATTGTTTTTAAAAAAGTAAAAAGCAACATATATATATATATATATATATATATATATATATATATATACACACAAGCCATAAAAAGTAACAAAAACAGCTCACAAGCAAATCTAAATAAGGAATTGTTGCAAATTAACTAACATACTAAAGTTCAGAAAAATCTCTGAGTAGACAAGAAAATTTGTAAGACTCAAATTAACAACACAGAGAAAAACACGTATTAAAAATTTTGGGGAAAATAAAACAAGTGGAAGATGCAGATAAGCATCTTATAAGTGAGGAGGCACAAAAGAATAAGTAACTAATAACCCCCGCCCCCCCCCCCAGCAAAAAAAAATGCAAACCAAATGAACAGACACAAAATGAACATGAAAGACAAATGTGATATTAACTCTGCTAAGACACAAAGCAAAAGCATAATGAAGACAGTACAAAGGACATCAATATAAAATCAAACACGGTTAAACCCAAGAGACAAAATAACTATCAAGACTGAGATAATATGAATTAAACATGTAGTTATGTGTCTTTGCTCTGAGTGTTTTAGGGTTACAGTGTGTCCTATGCATCATCGTCCGCCTTGGTTTCCACAAACTGCTTCTATCTAAAAAGTGTAATACAGATTTTCATGTAAACAACCAAATAAACTAACAAACTTTTACATTTCTTCTGCACTTGTTGATGCTTTGCCACGTTGTCCTGCTCCAGAATCCCCTCACATTTAACTGTTTCACATCAGTGGATACAAAATCAGAATACAAATAAATGAATCCGACTTGCTTTCAGCTACTGGTCTAGTTTGCCGCAGTCACAGTCTTGTGGCCTTGACAACCTGGAGGCAGCTGTGAGGAATTGAAACAAAAAAGTAGTAACTATGAGTCACAAGCAGTGTCCTTGCGAAGCTGCAACTTCTTCTGCCAGCTTCACCATATTTGCTGTTGCTTTTACTCTTTGACACATCTACATAAGGAAAGATACACACATCTGCATACACACTCTGTTCTCGCTCAGTCTGTGTCCCAGACCTTTTATTAAAAAACAACCAAATGAGTACGCAATCAGCATTAACTGTGGGCTTTTTGAGGAGAGGAATGTGCAGTACAAATAGCATCAGAGTGTCAGAGAGGGTGGGCACGCACTAATAAAACAAGAATAGAATCAGATTGCCCGGCAACAGTCTTGATAGAGCAGAATCTAAACAGAAAAAGCTTCTTCACTGCATATTTGTAATTTGTATTATCACCTGACAAAACTGTGCATCTGCTGTGTTTTGTGCTGTAAAGTTGAGACACTTTTTGGACTTTAATATTTTTCACGTGTTTCTTTCTTTTTCATTATTTATAACAAATTCTAGCAAAGACAGCTACTGAACAAGAGGCAGAAAGAAATATTATCACTGCTGGTGTGTTACTGATATGAGTGGGTGAAAGGGAGAGTCATGGAATGAGGACAATTGTTTGTGGACATAAATGCTGGTGTTCGCGTGGTTACCCATGTCTGTGCTATACAGTGCATGAGAGGGACCCAAAGAGAGTGAACGAGATGAAAAGAAAGAATGAGGAGGGGGATTACAAAGGGTATGTTGGTGTGAATGCGCAAAAGCAGTGAGCCTCATTGGCCAGATGACTTGTTTTCACCACAAAGGATGGACTTTAGTGAGACGAGAGGCTGTAAACCCGGGGATTAGGTCTGTTGGGAAACACAGCACGAGGCCCCAGGGCTGGCTTGATGGTTGGCTTATTGGAAGGATGGCGACATGTGTCATGCGGAATATTGTTTGGGAGACAATGGATGACATTTGTATTCTACAGTCATGTTTGTTCAGTGAGCCTGCAATCAACAACCAATAAGTTGCACATTTTAAACGCTGGAAAAATACAACATGTGCAGACGACACACACAACACACACGCAGAGACACACTAAATGATTTAGCTGGCTCGTTAAAATACCATTTGAAAAAATTTACTCAAAAAACGGCTGCAAACAAATGCAAAGCAACTCACACATGCTGGCTTTTTCTAGCAGTTTCCTGCCAGTTCTCTGAGTTATTTTTGAGCTACTGAGACGGAGAGATGGCAGGGAATGGAAAATGATGATTTGTCTGACTGCTAGAGGCACTGCAGGCTGGAGAAAATAACCGGTGTACACCTGTAATGAGACTCAGCTCTTATATTCCGTCATTCCTGTCATTACCTCAACTCAGTTTAGTGGTTTTTCAGCCTTTGACATCGGAATTCATTGAAACACAGTCAACATAAAATGGCACGAACCTGGCAACTATTTAACTATGCAACATTTACAAAACACTCTTTCATTTCCTTTGAAATAGTTTTCTTCCTGTTGAGTATTTTATGTCAAAGGTTTAATGTTTCATTAGAATAAATGACAAATAAAGGACATATAACGTTAGTCAGTAGGTCTCCCACTCTAAACACTTCCTGTTATTCACCGTTCTGCTCAACATCCCAGTGAGGGTCATCAGGTCGGACTGTTTGAGCCCTTATCTGCCAGCTGCCTTGGTAAAACCTGATCATGTATGTCATGTGTGTTTTTTCTGTGTGTCAGTTTTGACTGGCTGTACTGAAATCTAATTTCATTTTGCTTTGAAACTGGCACAATGACAAATAAAGTCTTTCATAAAAATTTTCATAAGGTGTCCCTGTCATGGGGTTTATTCTTGGCAATCATTTCAATGCAATAATACTTGTTGAGTTTGTTTCTGTTTACTGTCATCAACTTTATCCTTTCACCTGCCAGTTGCATCCCGTATTGTCATAGATAGTAGTGTTTGTGTCATTTGCAGCTGCTGTGAGCGAATGACCCCATTTGGGGGAAGCGGTTTGGTACATCTGGTGTGAATATTTCCCATTTGTGAATAATGTTTGTCTCTATGGAATGATGGATTAAAAATTAACGTCCTTGTTAATAATGGGATGCTATAATTTCTTCTCTGGGATCATTGCAGATGTCTTTCCACCTTGGCGTTGTGTTAACGCTCGTTAAAATGCCTCCTCAAAATGTCTGTTTTTAAATGTACATGTGATACTTCATCTCTTACCTCTCATGGAAGCAAACAGGGTGAACTTTTTTTTGTTTGCTTGTTTTGTTTTTCGTATCTGCTGCATTTAGACTCAGTTATAAAGTTATTGATAACAAAATGGTGGAATATATCAAATCTTTTATCTTCACAATTTCAAAAGGTCAAGAGCCAAATGATTGTCTTTACACATTGATCCTTGAAATTAAAGGAAGTTGTAGGTTTTTTTTACGCCAGGGGTGCCCATGTAGATATATATCATCATGCAACTTTTAGATACAACCCTTGTCCAACACACCTGAATTTTATCTTCTGCATGCCTTTTAGCTCTGCAGATGCCTAGTAACGAGCCATTCATTTCATTCTGGTGTGTTGGGAAAGTGTTGCATCTTAAAGATACAAAATGGTAGATCTCAAAGACCGAATTTGGACACTCCTGGCTAATGCCTTTGCCACGGTTAGAATGGACTCTTTACATTGATGATTAAGAATCACACTGTAACACACAAGGTAGCTTGTCGCTGCACTGCTCAGTTATCAGGTTTAATGTTGCTGCAGGGGGTATTCTCAGCCAAACCCCAACTTATACCATGTATATGCAGTTTTCAAACATAATGACACACAAAGCTACAATTTTGTATTATGTCAGCAAACAAAATACTTTAATCTAGTTGTTTGATGTGTAGATGGAAGAAATTAAAGGTAAAACGCAGATTAGAAAAAGGAGATGTATCTCAGAAACTAAATTGTATTCTAAACAATTTTAAAAACAAGAGGAGGATGTAGCTCAGGAAGTAAGAGCAGTTGTCTTTTTTTCTGAAAGTTGGTGGTTCATTTCCAGGCATTCCCTGAATACATGCTGAAGTGTCTTTGGGCAAGACACTGCCATGTCCCTTTGGAGAAAAGCGTTAAAAAAATGACAGAAGAATAAACTTATTTCAAAGTTGTTAAATCCTAAGGTTTGTATTTTTTGTCTGTGTACCTGTGTGCTGTGGGTAGTTTAGCTTAATTGCCCATGAGGAGGTTTTTCACTGACTTTTGGTATTTTGTTGGTGAGATCCAGAGTTATTTGGTTGGGAGTAAAACTTTCCTGATAGGCTTCAGAACGCAGGCTGGACTACATAGTTTTTGTGTTAGTTTGTTGTTTTTGCACTGCGGTCAGAGCAGTTGTCTCGGGTACATTTCCGTGACTACATGGATGAGTCGCCAGCTTACTGGTTGCCTAATTCTGTCACTGGCCTCTGTGTTTAAAACACCCATCGCATTTGCGAAGACTAGGGTTGAGTTTATGTAGTTAGCATCCTTGGTAGGCAGACAGTTAGGGGAAAGTCTGCCTACCAAGGATGCTAACTACACAGTATTTGATAATTAATCTGTTCTTGTTCTGTTTTTCATGTTTTCCATTGTGATATGGAATGACTAAGCATTATTCTGCTTGCATCATTAATGTACCTCTTAAAGTATCTTCTCACTATCTTGTCAGAGCCTGAAAAACAAGATTTTCACTGCAGGGGTGCAGGAAGCAGTCAGGCCATAAACACTACGTTTTATTTCCTTCTTTGCAGTTTTTTTCTTAACATGATATCAAAATATATCTGGAAGAATTAAAATGAATTTTGATTTTGTCAGTTTGTGAATGTTAAGCCCAGATTCATTGTACAATCATAAAATAAGTTACACAACTCTAATGCTGAGTCAACTAGATTTTTTTTTTTTGTCAGGTTGGTTAAATCCTTCAAACAACTGCCTCAGGGGAGTGCAGTTCTGCCAACACCCCCTAAACCTGCCAGATCCTAAAACTCCTGCCAAAACTAACTCTGGACATTTTGAGAATCAAGACAGTATTTCAGCTTCTTTTTTTTAATGTGCACCTGCAGACACAGACAGGAAGGGTTGATGTCTCTGTTTTAAGAGGCTGTTTTAGGGTGTGACACCTGGACATGAAAATACAATTCCAGCAATAGAGAATAGTTCCTGGTATCAAGAAATAGTTAAAATGTGATTGGTTGATGGCTGCTTTGTGATGAGTCAGTGTGAAAAACAGCCTGTTCCAGGTACAGACATTTGTGGAAAAATCCAAAAAAAATGCATTTAAAAGCTCACACAATGAACTGTCACTAAATAAAACTGTTTTATCTTCAGTTGAACTTGGTATTCTCAGTCCTTCCTGAATAATCTAGGACTGATAAAAAAAAACATAGATTGACTATACAGCTGTAACATAATCGCTGTGCTTTGTGAATGTGTACAGGGATGGACACAGTTAGCAACAATGCTCAGGTAAGCTGTGGAGTTTAAATAATCACCAGCTGGTCAACTGAAAAGTTTGTTATTTTGTTAACTTGCTCACATAGCAGAACAGATGTTAAACAAGCATGTGAGCATGAGATTTTTTTTAATATCTTTTTTTCCTGTGTAGCTTGTAAGCAACAGGATGTACCCACACAGTGCTGCTGTTGTTGTAGCTCAGAAAAATGTGATTCATTTAGGTGGGGTAGCATGTTACGCAATCACTGCCTTGTTAGATTTGCCAGTGTACACTTCCAAAAGGCTTTGGCCTCCTCATTTGTTTGCCATGCAAAACCTTTTTTCACAGATGTTTTCTGCCCACATGACTTGTATTTTTCTCCTTTTTCTTGGTCGGTGAGGCCTGAACTCTTATTTGAATATTTCCACACAAACTTTCCATCCAGTAGAAATCTGGATTATTCACTTATTCAACTTGAGCCACTTTCTTGTATATAGTGATATATTTATACATTTTATATTCTTGAAACACAGCCCAGTACATATGTGGTAGACTAGCTCCCCCTAATGTTAAAGATCTGCCAAGTGACACAGCCAATGATACACACTTTCCTGACAGCTCTGAACCTTATTAGATGTAGTTACTTAAGAAACCTGCCAAAGTTGGGGAAACTGGAAATTGAAAACAAGGATCATGCAAATGGATTACAGCACAGATTGGAATTCTTCCTCAAAGTTACAACTTGTATCAACAAATTTAGCTTTCAAGTAAAATACCAGAAGTGATCTAAAGGTATAAACTCTCACACCTATAAAGGGCAACTTAATGAATCTCAGGGGCTAAGAAATGATTACTAAAAGAGGACATCTTTAAAAAATGGTATTTATTTTGTCCCTTTCTTTAATCTGTGCTGTTTTGTGAAATATTTCATTATTTGGTCACATTGTTTCTCAGTCACTGATCTAAAGCATGTGAACATTTATGTTGGAAAACACTGATCTGCAATGACAAACTAACACTTCTTTAAGTAAAAAGAGTTCTTAAATGCATTTGTAATATTTAATTAGTGTTTGTTCAATTATTTTTCCCTTTAAAGAACACTAACTAGTGAAATGCCATGCTTTGCTGGAAAGTCTGGTTATTTAGCTTTGTGTTAAGATATAACATGTAAGAATTTCAATATTTTGGAATGAACAACACTACAAATTGTGATCATAAGATTCCTAAAAATCCCTCCTGTTGATATCAACTCGACCTTTGAGCTTTAGGTGCTGCAAGACTGGCACCCATTTGGCCCTAATTAAAAGACAAATTGAAGTTATATTGTGGAGCCGGTGGTGATCCCATACCTTCAGAACCTGGGACTCACCTTCATCCTCCAGAATTACAGCATTCTTTCCCCATAAAGCCAGAATCATCACAGAGCTCCTATTTTTGGGATAGGAGTGCATGTGATGGTCAGCCAATCGAATCCGTGCATGATGAGCTGTATGTCCAAGCGTGATTAACGTAAGCTGGTGGCCAGAATGAGGAGGAGATGCCAAGCGGATGTGGGGATCCTGTACACACACACACCCTGACAGTGTAAAATGATAAACAGTTAGAATACTCAGTGTGTGTTGTTTTTTCTTTAATACTGCGGGAGAGTGAAATCATCCGGTCCACCATGAACACTAACAGGAGAATTTTGCAGGGGATGTTGGGACATTTTGAGACATTACACACTAATCTGTATTGCTCTTTTCTACACAAGTTATATCTCACTGTAAATATGATTAACCAGGATTTGTAGTTGTGTATAATAAAACACTGATATTATTAAAGGGAAGAAATAATCACTGGAACACAAATTTACTTATTTTTTTGTCATTTCAAACCCTTTATTATCTTATTTAATTTTACTTTTTACCTTTTTCTCAGTTTCTTTTATTTTATTAAGCAGTGTTTTGCTGTTTTTAGTAGGCTACTTTCTTTCCACATATTTTTATTCCTCTGCAGAGAAAATGTGATGTGACCTAATCACCGCTTGGTGGCAGCAGCTACATTTATCTCGATCACTACAACGCGGGTTTTGTTAATTTGTTTGTTGTTTTTTTATTTGTGATCATGTAGCAAAGCAATGAAAATGTTCATTATTCATAAACCTACATAAAATCATTGCTTCACAGTTTAAATGAATATACGAGGAAAACAAACCATCTATTCAACTATTACATTAATAAATAATAAGTCAGGTTGTAAGTTTAAAAAATACTTTATTGAGCTGAGTTTCAGTGCAAAATATGATTGACTTAAAGCAAGTCACTCAAAAGGTGCCTTGAGATCATTTAAAATGTGCGGTGTGACGTTTGCGCCTTTCTGGCCAGCTGAGAGGTGGTCTTTGCGTGACAGAGCTGAACAGGGGCTCCTGACTTTGCAGACCAGAGACAACAGACACTGCCACAGCTGCTGGGACCACAAGTTGAGCTGACTGAGCAGCGAGGGGCTGTTAAACAGAAACCAGACTCTTGCAGGGTGTTTTACTTTATTTGGCGGATGCAGCGCGCTTCAGGAATGGTTCTAATGTCTTTGCCTTCATGTCGAGAGTCGCCTTGAGGTTCCCACTGACAAGAGCAAAACATCCAGAAACTCTGAAGGAGAAAAGTCCTGAAATAGAAATGGGCAACAGGTTGGTTTGGCTTTTGCTTGTGTTATCAGTGGCGCTTTCCGCCGGACAGGACGCAGGCACGCGGGGCGCATCTGAGGACATCCCGGAGGGCGCATCCACCTTAGCGTTTGTCTTCGATGTGACCGGGTCGATGTACGACGACTTGGTTCAGGTCATCGAGGGTGCGTCCAAGATTTTGGAGACATCTCTGAGCCGACCGAAGAGACCCTTGTATAACTTTGCCCTGGTGCCCTTCCATGACCCAGGTAATTGATGGGGGATGTTTTTCTTCATTTCCTGTCAAATGTGTGCATGTCATTTGTGATTATTTCAAGTTTGTACTTTTAATAATAATAATAATAATAAATTTTATTTCAAGGCGCCTTTTAAGACCCAAGGTCACCTCACAAAAGACAATTAAAATAATTTAAAACATAAAACAAAACATTATACAGCAGACAGTAAAAAAAACGTTAAGAGAACAAACAAATAAAGTCTAAACAAAAACAGAGAGAAAGGTGGGATATATGCTAGTTTGCTGAAAATCCGCCCTCTGGCTGCCTAATGTCCCTCACGTCTCCCTAGCAGGAACTTTTTGTCTCTGCGCACAGATGTTCAGCCTGACGGTCACCACACTATCATTAGCATTCCGCCAAGTTTGTGGCTATAGGTTTGCAATCCATCCTGATGATTATCATCACGTGTATGAGTGCTCTTTCATTCTGAATAACAAAACATCATCAGAACATTCAACAGTAACTAACGGAGTGTTGTGTAGCTTATAATTGCTTAGCATTTAAATGATAAAGGAATAATCTAGTTAAAGCCTTTGCATCACCTCCAATAATAGATATGTTTTGTGTGACTTTTTTTGCTGTAATTTAGGGAACTTTGTGCAGTTTTTTTTGTCCCAATGCAGATTTCCACATCTATAGTTTAAAATCTGAGGAGTTTGGTCTGAAAATATAGCAAGCAGATAATAAGAATAACTACTTTGGGAGATCTGAAGGCGAAAAAGAGGAAATGACTAGACAGAGATGATCTGTGTGGTGAAGACACACATTTGCTTAATCGCTGATTCAATCTGCGAGCTCTGTGCCTAGAATAATAATTATGTTGGAGGAAGAAATATGCTCAGTGTATACAAGTGTAATGAATGAGGAATTCATTATTGTGTGCCTCTGGGAGGAAAGTTAGTGTAGATGATTAGCAGATGATGGAAGAGCTGTGTTGCACTGTGTTCCAGATGATGAAACAGAAGTGGAGAATAATTTTTTTTCACCTGTGGCTTCATGGTTTTCTAGCAGCTCGGCAGGATTCTCCTCCTGCTGCAGTGACTCCATCAGAGCTCAGGTGTAAAAACCTCACCACTTTGTGTTTGTTTCACTGGTGAGTGACGTTTGTTTGCTTCTTAAAATGTTTACAAGGATTTCAGTGTGTTCTCCAACCCCCCGCTGGGGAATAAAGGAATGATTAGCACCACTCACAACTAGCAGGGGTAACTGGACATTTTCGGTGAGTGTCCTCTTCCAACAATATCCAGGACCCTCGGGGAGAATCGGTTTTGTTTTCATAGGGACTTTTTATTAAAAGCTTGTTTCATTTTGACACTGATCCATTTTCTTCCCCCTCCATCATACCCGGTGTGATAACGCTGTCCCTCCTGTTTGATTTGGCCCCTTTTAAATCAGCGCTTCCCTTTTTATTTACACTGCAATCTGACACAGTAAACACGAGAGTGTGTGTTTGCGAGTCTGTGTTCCTGTCAGTGTCGTTGTGTCAGGAGGATGCCTGGATATTGGGGTCAGGCCTGTGTGGGAAGATCAAGCAGGAAGCCGCCCCCCTTCTTTCCTCCATCCTGCAGGGAGAGAAAGAATGAAAGAAAGTGGATCTCTCACTGCGAGTGCAGCAGTCTGGAGGAGACTCTAATGAAAGAGAGTCAGGGTTAAATTTCAGCTACCCTGGTGAGTTTTTATGTCATACCCATGATTATTTCAGAGAAGTACATTCACAATCCGAGGGACTGATGGTACATTTAATTGATAGTCTATAGCTACATAAACTTAGTTTCACAACACCTACACCATTCTCTCAAACAAGACAATGTTGCCTCCATGTGAGAGCGGATTTAAAAGATGATATTTTCCCTGTCCTAAATAAAGAGACTAAAATGCTAAAGAATGACATAAATAAAACAATCGTGTGCACAAGGGGACAAAGTTGTTGCAGATGTCCACTGCTTCTCTGCTTTATTTTATTTATAGGCTCTGCCGCCGTCTTCACATGCACACACACGTTCCTGTAAACGCTTCCTTGCGGTGAGGAGGTGCGAGGCTTGTGTGACACTTAAACTAGTTAGGGGTGAGATGGGTCAGACTCCATCACTTTGGTCCATTGGGAGATGTAACACACTTATAGCTCAGTGAAACCACAACCAGCCACTGTAAGGTTTATGCTCTGTTTATGATTATAAATGTTCATTTTTATTTAAAAAAAAACTAACTTACATATTACATACAAGGTGACAAAAAAAAAGAATGAATGCTAACATCTTATTTGATGTTCGTGTTCTTACTGAAGAAGCCAAACAGTGTAAAAATGTGCAAATTATAAAGCTTTGAACCATTTCCATCCCAGAAACACTGGACAAATTGTAGTCCCATTTTTATCAGTGAAAATTTTCGTAAGCAATTATACAGTTTTATGTTGTTTATTAAGAGTTTTGCTAATAGCCGCCATACTTTCCAAAAAAATATACCAATGTTGTATGTTATATACAGTCTGTGATGTTGAGCAGGTAGCATTTACTTTCTAACTCATCCTCTGATGGTGTGTCTTATTTCTCCATATAGATATAACACAGAAACTCTCTGATGCAATGTCTATATGATGGTGGGAGAGAACGTTTCCGTTTATGAAGAATAAGAACAGAACTGAAGGCCATTCTGCTTGTACTAAGAGAGCCACAGTGAATTTATGTGACCTTACATTGTCATTCAGTATAAAACCTGAATGTAATAATAAATCAGTAGACTGCTGTCTAAATAAAATGGAACATCATTATTAGGATAGAGAGTCAAAGCTGCTTCATCTTAGCAGATGTTTCCATCATCAGTGTAAAGGACAAGCTGGTTCTGCTCTTTAATTTGAGCTGTTTTTCTGTATTTGGATTACTGGCGTTGTACTTGAAAGCACACACTTATGTCACATTAAGTCACCTCTGTTTGTTTGTGTGAATAGGCAGGGGAAGGGGGGTGAGGTATGGTGACGTGGAGGTCTGAATCATCTCCTTTGTGATCTGTTTCTGTAGCATCTTCTCTTAAGAGTCTTTATTAAAATGGAAAAACGTGTCCACCATGAAAATGTACTGAGAGAAAAACGTCATAAATAAATGAAAGAATGATGTCTTGTTTCATGGACATTGAAAATGTAAAGATGTTTCATTTGTTATGTTTCTTTCAGTTATATGTCATAGTGGCAGCTGATGGTCCACATTACTCCTGTCAGTTGTCTTTAGTTAGAGGGAGATGGTTGTGGAGTGATGAGAGGGGATGATGGAGGAGTTTCTACCTTCTCTACAAGATCAAAGCTTCTCATCTCAAAGCTCTCTTTGTTGCTGTTCAGCCTCTTTTCCTACCAGCCCCTTGTTCCTTTGTTTCCTTCTTTCAGAACATTTTTTTTGCCTGAACCCCCGAGCCCATGTGAGATTACAAGGAGCCCACTTTTAGCTGGACAGAGTCAATAATGATGCTATTAGACAGGAATTCCTAAAAGATAGAGGTGGAGATTTGGGAGGATTAGAGGAGGAGAGGAGTGTGGCAGAATGAAATGAGTCTATTATCAGTTTTATGTTCTAATAGAGGTACTGTCCAAAAAAATGACCAAACATTTTCAGGACTACACATGTAGCCTAAGGTGCTCTTAGAGCTTCAGCTCCATTTAACTTTGTAATTGTTGCTCAGGGTCTTTCATCGCAGAAGGCAGTGCATACCTGACGGCTGACACAGGAACTATTGAGCGATTATCCTTTCTGTTCCCTGCTTTCAGTTTTATGACAGTTTCAGATACTCTAATCCCGCGATGTTTTAAAGGTAAACACAAAGAAAGGTTGTTTGTAACAAGCCAAATTATGTGCACAAGAGATTACCTTACATGCATGATCAAACAAATGAGTGACAAAGCAGGAGGCATGTTTTAAGTATTTTGTTCATTCCATTGTGTTGACATTTTTTTCCCTTCAGGCTTAGTTCATGTTTTCTAATGAACTCTGAGCCTCACTTTGAGTTTCTGAGTTCAGTGGCTCTGGTTGGGACCTTTAGGTCTCTTTTCAGATCACAGTCTGGGCTCCTGTTGATCCTTTTGACCTTTTGTGGTTGGATTTTGTTTGTGTCTGTTGGGTAATTGTCTGAACATGAAGACACAAGCTGTGGATAGATAACAGCATAGTCAGAAAGCAGGGAGACAGAGCATGAGTTACCTTTGGATTCTGATTATTCTGAGTGAAAAGTTGCCCTGATAACTTTCCAGATCAAAATAAAGATATTCTAATTACATGTCAGGCAGAAATGCACGTTTTGCGGCATTTCTGTAATATGTTTTCCTGCTCCGGGCATATTTACCTGACCTATCCCCTCACTTTCATCATGTATCCTCAAGGCCCTTGCAGCTCAACTTTAATTTTGTCTGGGAAAGATGAGCACCAGAAGCCAGTCAGGTGATTTTGATAGAAGCTGCCTGTGAAAGCGTCATGTTGGTGGGCAGCAGATTTAAAATATTTGGTTTGTCTCTTGCATTGATGCTTTCTTGAGCTGTACTATGGATTCAGGCTTTTTGTATATAGTTGTGAATAACATGCAGATGCATTTTTATGCCTCTATAACAAAGGTTTGGCTCCCAATCCACTTTCCAAACACACTTCCCTGGATCCCAAGTGGATAGTTTCCATCTGCCTATTCCAGCTGCACCAGCTGCAAACATACAGTCTACACTCTGTTTCAGTTTTTACTTGTCAGCATTTTTTTCTTTATTGGTCATAATAATAAGCAGCAACTTCACCACTTTAACTGTTGCCCCTAACTGAGGGCTTCCCCGAATTCATGATGTCTAGACATTGTTATTGAGGAAAGATGTTTTCTGACACAAGTTTCTTTTTTAGTGCAGATTCATTTAGCTGTTTTACTTCATTTGTAACACATTAGAGTTATGTCCTTGTAGACCCTGTTCCATAGCTGAACATTCACTGGTACAGCATGACTTCAAGTTGGCTGTGACTTCCAAGGCTGCGTTTGCACTGTGTGAGCTGTTCTTCTACATTTGAGCTGAAACATATGCACGCAGTGTAGCCAGTGATGGTGAAGTGATTTGTTTCCTTAGATTTGCTGCAAGATAGCACGATATCAGGAAGTTAAACTCATGTTCAGTTTCTGGGACTTTGCTTTGTTTATTTTATGAAACACAATACAAATTTTAACAAAATGATGACCATTTTTAGATTAATGATTCATATTTTATATTAACAAAGTTGTGAGTTCAACTACCAAATTAATCCTAGAATTCAGATCTGCAAAGTATGTAAAATCACAATAAACAGAAGAAAAACAAGTTTTTTTAACTAAGGTTGCAACTGTTTAGATAAGGGTTTGGTAAATTAATAATATTTGATCTCTAACATTAGCATAAATGGGGGGGGGGGGGGGGGGGGGGGGGGGGGGGGGGGGGGGGGGGGGGGGGGGGGGGGGGGGGGGGGGGGG
>JBAMHX010000016.1:7147630-7158763 GCA_037177515.1 Pseudomugil tenellus | reverse complement strand
TAGAGTCCCCAATCAGCCTATCCCCAAGCTGCATGTCTTTGGACTGTGGGAGGAAGCCGGAGAACCCGGTGAGAACCGGGGAGAACATGCAAATAAAACATGCGGGGAGAACATGCAAACTCCACACAGATAGGCCACCGCCCGAGCCAGGGATTGAACCGACAACCTGCTTGCTGTGAGGCTGCAGTGCTAACCACCTCGCCACCGTGCAACCCTTGTTGCATTCATGTAAACTGTAAATACGTTGTCTTACTCTACCTCACGTGTCTGCAAACATTTCTGCTTATATGCGTGTTGCATGTTTGCTGCTGGATGCTTTCCTCTCAGAAACACAGTAATTGCCTCATGTGCCGTTTCACGTGTGTTTTCTCAGTGGGAGGAACTTCATGAATTATACCCCAAGATGACAGCCTGTCTCTGGATTTTACCCCGAGTCAACAAACTGTCTGTTTACTGGTGTTAAGTGTTGTAACAGCTTCATGTTGTGTAACCAGTTGGGATTTGTTGGGCTGGAAAAGCCATTGAATCTATATGTGACCAGAGGGTGTACTTACAGAGGGGCTCTTTAGGTCAACATATACACATCGTTTTTCCATTCATTTACTTTCAGATTATTATTATTATTATTTTATTGTCAGATAAGTTGTGTTGGAGAAACATTACATTACAGTCATTTAGCAGACGCTTTTATCCAAAGCGACTTACATTTCTGGGTCATAGGGTTCAGTGTCTTACCCAAGGACACTTCAGCATGTAGTCAGGGGAAACCTGGAATCGAACCTTCGAACCTGGAATCGAACCTTCAGGTTGGCAGACAACTCCACTTACCCCCCGAGCTACAGCCTCCCATAATTAGTTTTTTTTTTTAGGTCAGAATAAATCTCACCTGCAACCCACTGGGCTGTAGGTCCCATAACCCTGCACTGCAGTGTGTTGTGTGGATATCCAGTAATAAGAATTAATTTTAGTGAGAAACTTCATATAGAGACTTTGTCTTTTCTGAGTTTGTTTTAAAACTGGATTTTGCTTTTTAACTCTGGAAATCTGTGACAAAACTGACAAAAAATGGAAATTATTGGCTGTAATGTTACTGCTGCCACTTCTATTCAACTATTCAGCTTTGAAGGAAATGAGTCCATAAGATTTCCATCCCTCCATCCATTATCTGGACCGCTGATTTCAGTGAAGCTGGAGTCTATCCCAGCAATCACTGGGCGAGACCCATAAGATTTAAAAAGCATAAAACATTTCCAAACTATCATCACATCAAGATCATAACTTTGGAGAAATGTCCGTAATAAAATTCTAACAATGTTTCTGTCAATTGTTTATCATGTAGCAGCTTGTGAAAACTTTATGACTGCTGCCAAAGATGAATAATGTATTTGCTCAGGAGACACGAGGGGGTGTGAACTTCCCATGCACCAGCCTCTGAATTCTTTGCTGCTGATGTTGTTCTTGCTGTACAGTAAATGCTTAAACGATTAACAGCAAATTACTTCAAGCCCAAATGTCACAGGAGGTGAAACTGAGTGTGCGTTTGGACACTTGCCCATCTCACATTAGATGTTCTGTGAGCATTTAAGGCTGCATGGGATTTGTAGATGTGTGCATTGAGAGCAGGCATTACCAGATAATGTGTATGTAAAGGATGATGTCACTGTGATTGTTTGCTTCCACATGTGCTCTTCTACAAGATTAAGAAAACAAGATGCAATGCAGATCTGAATTTTTATTTAGTTTATTTGTTGTAGCTGGAGCATTGTTATTAATAAAGCACACAAAACACTCCAGAATTTCATAGCAAAGAGCAGTATGTCATATACATGTGAAGTTTAAAGAGAGAGGTCATGAGTATTGGCCATAGTTTCCACCCTGCTGGTGCAGAAGTGAGTGCTAGAGACAACATAGCCAACACAGCCTTATAGACTCAGCCATTGGAACTTCTCCCTGAAGAAAAGGGAAGTCAGCTTTTCCATCTCTGAAAACTTTGGCTGTAAATCCGTTCAGAGCAGCCTGAAATATTTCCATGTTAGTCTTCAAAAGCATATCCGATCGCCACAAATTTTCCCTCGCTCCACCTTGAGGATTTACCGGGATGCCAAATTCTGGGTCAGATGGAAAACAAAGACTTTTTGTTTCTTTGTTAGTTTTTGAAATTGAAAGTGTTTGTGTGTTTTCTTACCATAATTATAACAAAGTAAAATAGTTAAAATTTGAAGCAGCAGTGGTAAAACAAATTAGGTTTTACATCCCCAAACCATTTGGTAGATTTGTCTCAGGCATATTTAATAACACAGTTTTTTTTAAAAGAAATTAATCTTTGTCACTTCAAAAGATACAAAACGTCATGGAAGCTGAATCCTTCATGTTGTATGGGGATAAATTTACCATTAAAGGACATAAATATGTGTTGAAAATAAAAGAAGCTGTGATAGTTTTCCATTATTTATTAATATTTCAGCACTTATTAAACAAAAAATCCCATTTATCCTCAGACTTTTATGCAGAGTTGAGGACAGTAAAACAGTTTAAACTGAATCTTTTTTCAGCTCTAAGGGATCCTTTGTAATTGTGCTTTCTTTAACAAGCGAACCCTTGTTTCCCAGTCTGCTTGCATGTGCAGAATTCCAGTGTGTGTATATGTAAGTTTGGATTTGTGCTTATTTTGAAGTCACTGATCAATCTCATTCCACAGCGCTGAAGTCACCCAATTTGACTCAAGAGGAGTTTTAGCAGCTCATTAACAGATAAAGCAAAGTCAGCTGAGAAACAAAATTTACTACCAACAGCGCCTGGTTCAAAGAGTACAGTGGTCTCCTCATGTGGCGCTGTATTGTACGCTGTACAATATGCAGAGAGAGAGAGAGAGAGAGAGAGAGAATGGAGACTTGCCATGTTCAGATAAATTAGACCTCTATGTGTCCCTAACTAATAAATATAGTGTATATTGCAGTTTTCACAATATTTTATGCTTCTTGTTGTATATCTTGTCAGTGTGATATTTTTTAAACTTTATCTTCCTCAAATTTTCCTCTTTCCTTTTCTTTGTTAGTTAGATACATCCTATTTCCTAAGCCGCTCCTGACTGCAGTTCATACTTTGACATTTTAATCTGGACGTCCGTTTGGATTTGCCAGAACTAACATTTGGCTAAAGAGCGGTTGTTAGGAAATAAAAATGCTGTCAGTTATTCATCAGATAAAAACTTGAGTCTCTGGCTCGGGTAATCACACAGCTTCTTTTGTGTTATTTCTTTGCAGAGATTGGACCAGTAACAATCACAACAGACCCAGCGAAGTTCCAGAATGAGCTGAGAGAGCTGTATGTTCAGGTGAGCTCAAAACCTCCATCAAACTTAGGAACATTAAACAGCTGCTAAAGCCTGGATGCTCAGGTTATCCGGTCTTGGCGTCTGGTACAGGAAATTAGTCTGGAAACTGGTAGCTCCAAAAGTCTCAAAAGAAAATTGTCTATTTGCAAGATCTGCCATGATAGGCTTTGATCACATGTTGACTTTGATGCAACAGAAAAAAAGAGTTTCTTTCTCCTTAAAGTTATAAAAAGTATTTTTTGGAAAGGAAGAATTTATTTGTGGAAGATAGTTAAAAAGTTCCTCATGATGTCACTATGTGGCGAGGGTGGTGGACCCAAATGCAGGAAAGGAGAAGGCAGAATAACTAGATTTATTAATGGAATAACCAAAATAACTACACATGAACTCACCACAAATTAATCTAATGAACCAGCAACTAAACAGACAAACCAAGGGACTTAAATACATGGGAACAAACGAGGAACAGGTGAACATAATTAAGACAGGTGAAACCAATGAACAGAACATAAAGTTGAACAGAAACACAAAGCAAACAAGAAACAAGGAAGTCTACAAAACAAAACCGGAAACCAAACTAACAAAACCCATAAACCCAAAAACATGACACACAACTGTAATAAGGAAGCAGCAATAAAGACAAATGTGTCATTCAAAGACTGAAAGAACTCTTTCCTAAGTGTTGCTGACAACATGTTGTGTGCAGCATGTAAACCTCCAGTGTCCTCTCTCTTCCTGCTTTATTTCTGAGTCTGTTTCTCCTCCTTTTGTCTCTTCACCTGGACAACTCCTGAAGAGATTTTGGGCAAAGAACATGGAAAATATACTCTATAGAAATGAGTTTGTTAAAAAAGAAAAATGAAACCTATCATGCAGGGAGAGGAAGCAAGAAACATTTTATGCATTTAAGCCTGCAGAACAGTAACACACATGGGGATGTGGTGGGGGGGCGGGAAGTGGAGGTAAACAGGGTCAGTGTTGTGAATGTTTGGCCTGAAGGATACTTTGAGGTTCAGGCAAGACAGAGGATTCTTGTCTCTCAGCTACCATCGTGGCCCCTAACTATGGGTCAGTCCATTCCAGATGTTAGGGTGGCACACAACAAGCGACTGAACCTTTCAGACAGATGGATATGTGTCTGTTAAAAAGCTGCAAAGTGTTTATCTTTTACAAACCTACGGAGAAAGAAGCAGAGAAACCGGCCGAAATCTGGCTTGTTTGTGTCATTAAGGTTGGAGAAATATCAGATTTTCACCCGTTGTTTAGGTTAATGCTTTTCAAGGCCACAATTTTATGAGGTGTTGATAGTCTGCTGCTTGAATTTCTGTTTCTACACAAGACACAATGTTGGTGCTTAGAGACATAACGAAATACTTGGAACTGGCTTATATATTCCATTAAATATACATTAAATGTAAATTAATGTAAATTAACTATACATCTGTACAGAAATTTTGCACGCTAATACCAAGAAGACACATGAAATGTTCTCTTTACAGTGCTTTAATAATGACTTTTTTCACAAATAAACTTAAGCATGTTGGGTTGTATTCTACAGCATCTCCACAACCACATGATGAGCAAAAAATTCATTATTCTACTTCCACTTTAGTGGCAATGTTGGTAGAATTGAAAAAAATCCTTCTGGGTTGTGAGCACCAAAGAACTCTTTGTGTTGTTGAGTTTGCAGTTACTTCTTCAAATGTAAATGTAAATGAGTCCTTTGCTGGTGACAGATGTTTATCATCTGCAAGGTGGGGGTTTATCATGCACAGAAAATTAAATTATTACCAGGTAACCAGCAGGACCCTATCGGGAAAAGAGGCGGGGATGCAACTTACTGAAGTGAACAAAGCAACTGGCTCTTTATACTAAAACAGGAGAACATAGAGCATGTAAACAGGTAAAACAACTAAACTACTAAACTGGAAAAAAAGCAATGATAGTATTAAATCTCAGGTTAACCTTATCAAACTAGAAGAGAAAACAGACCATGACATTAGAAAATAAAAAGGGGAACAAAATTTAAACCTGAACTCAAAATGCTACAAACTTCATACAACCAGAAGCTTAACATGGCTTTAAGCTCAGTATCAGAGAAATAGTTTTTGGTTAAAAGACATGAAACATAAGAGCACAAAACACTCACTGAAAATAAAAAATGAAGCTTCTTGTTGTGTTACGGTTTGCAGCTCATTTTCAAGCTACAATGCAGAAAAGAAACATTTAATTGTTTATTATGTTAAGGCTTTTAGACTTTGTCGAGAATGTCTACTTCTATAAAATAAACCAAATAAATTACAATCACACTGTTGCTGAAATAATAAACTTTGCTTTGTTTGGGTTGGTTTTGACCCAGCTGTGAAAATATGATAATAAACCAGTAATGAGAGCCAGAACTGAAACATGAGTAACCTAGCACATTGACAGCCTTCTCCTCTTGGGATCATGTGAGCATTAGAAGGTTCTCATTTTGCATTTTTTTCCTCCTTACCTGGACAAAAGACAACACAAGCAACGCTGAGGATAGAAAGGATGATCTACATGGGGCACATTTTCAATCGACAGCATGCAAAAATGAGAAGACCCTCTTCAGTGAGTCAAGTTCTGGATAATTTTTGGTTAAAATGAGCAACAGAGTGATTTAGATGAGCAGGCCTGAGGAGGAAGACAATATGGAGAGTCTGTTGGTGAAGGTGGTATAGCTGAAAGATTTAATTCCAAACATAGGAAAAAACCTGCTGGAGGTCAGTTTGCACATCAGGTTTTCCAAGTTGCATCAAAATGACCCCCAGAATCACAAGGTTTGCTTTAACAAGAGCTTCAAGATGCATTTTGAAGTATTTATGCCAAAGTCAATAAAACGAGTCATTCCTGCTGTGACAAACTGAAAGGCAATTAATCCTTAAAAAATACCTTTTTGGTCATTTTCTAGATATATGGATCAAAACTGACCCATAAAAACTAAAGTTGTTTTCATAAAAGGAAGAAACAGATTTATTTAATGGTGTTCTAACACAACTGTTAACACAACAACCCTTAATCTATTTATATGATTCATCTAAGGTTCTTTTTGCCATTTTATTTTATTGAAGACTTCCTTAACTATAAAAAAATCAACATTTTTATGCATAAGGAAACCTTTCAAGGAAAACAAGAGATAAGAAAAAAACTGAAGGATAAATAATTGTTTCTGTTGTATTTTATGGTTCAAAACCATCCTGTTAACATCGGAGAGAGTAGGCAAGTTAAACAGCTTTAAAATGACTTGCAGAACCATCAAACCATGAAAGATGTATTTCAATTGGTATCTGAAATCTTAAAAAGAAGTTGTGCAAACCCTGAGAAGCTTAAACAGACTGCAATGTGGCGAAAAGTCCCAGCAAACACATGAAAGAAGTTTCTGAGCAAATAATTAGTTCATGCAAAAGTATAAATTTACTAGACACAGATTTAATTCATAACTGATGCGATAGTAGTCTATAAGACAAAAGAAGTTGTAGTTTAGTTAATTTATTAAGTAAAAAAACACATTAAAACACATTCATGTGAATGTACGCAAACATTGTTGGTCGATCATATTTTTTTTCCTCTTAGGGAGGTGGTGACTGTCCGGAGATGAGCATCGGCGCCATTAAGATAGCTTTGGAGATCTCTCTGCCAGGATCTTTCATTTACGTCTTTACAGACGCCCGATCTAAAGATTACAAGCTGACCCACGAAGTCCTGCAGCTCATTCAACAGAAACAGTCACAGGTCTGGAAATCACTTTATGTAAAATCTTTTGTTTCTAATTCCTAAATAGCAGTGATCACACACAGAGATCATTCCTGTTTCTGCAGGTGGTGTTTGTGTTGACCGGCGACTGCGATGATAGGACCCACATTGGTTATAAGGCATACGAAGAGATTGCTTCTACAAGCTCTGGGCAAGTCTTCCATCTAGACAAGAAACAGGTCAATGAGGTAAGAGCATTGGGTAACATGCACATGTGGCTGCACATCTGCTTGCTTTGCTTCTTTAAATCTGTTCAGAAAAGATATGCATGCACGAGTTTAGAAGAACCTTTTTGGTCACAGTGCCCAAATCTTTTGGAAATGACCCGTGATTTCCTTTAAATTGCTGGAAACTAGGTGATAAATGAAAGTTTCACAACTTCTCTCATGTCTTTTGTTGTAGCACATTTAAATCTGTTCTCCAGATCTGAAACATTTTATTAACTGATTCATACCAACACTCCTTTTAAACTCTCCAAGAAATGTAAATCAGTCTTCTTGGACTGTAAAATGAGCCACAACATTAAATTAGCATGTTCTGCTGTTTCATTACTTCAAGATAAGATTTCTCTGTTAAAAAAAAAGAAAAAACTGAAGGCATCTATATTATATACAAGCTTTCAAACACAGTAAATCAATTCTCTCTTTTGATTTATGAAAATCGTTATTTCTCTGTAATGTAGCGTTGTTACAAATATTGTTTGTTTTTTCTTGAGACTTGTTTATTTCAAATAGCTGGTTTCTCACATGTTATACCTATTTGAGTTGCATCTGGGTCTTGCACAGTAGTATTTGGGTTTTCAGTGGCCTCCGAGAGGAAGCACAGGGCAGGACATGTGGAGAATGTTGATACTTAACTTGTTTAAGTCTTAACATAAGAACTTGAGAGGATGTCTTTGTATGCAGCTGGGAGAGAACACATGTCCGGGTCATAAATGGCGTGCTATTTAAATGGTTTTCCCATCTTTACAGGTTCTTAAATGGGTAGAAGAGGCGGTGCAGTCCTCGAAAGTCCACCTGCTGTCCACTGACCATTTCAGTCAGGTCAGCAACACTTGGCAGATGCCCTTTGACCCCAGCCTAAAGGAAGTAACTGTGGCTCTTAGCGGCCCTGCGCCTGACATCGAAATAAAAAACCCCCAGGGTATGATAAATGTTACCAAATACCAGCAGTAATATCAGTTAGATTCCTAAAAGGTAAAAATTTCCAGATGTGATTTTATTATTTATATGGGATACGCACGCAGAAAATCCATAAACTTCCTTTTTGATGTGCTTTAATGTAACCTTTTTTTAGGCTGATTTGACTCAATGATTTGACAGAGATACTAAAAATGTTGCAAACTCTAAGACAGTTAACTGAAGGACTTGAAGTATAAAAGTCAGTTTGAGTTCATCAAAACTTTGCATTTTTCTTTCTATTATAGTACAGATTCCAGAAACATCTGGGATCCATACACTGCAGTGTTTGCACATGTTTTTTCACTTATGGTATCTTCACAGTTGTATAAACTATATCTTGCATCTTTAAAAAAAAAATTTGATGCAAATATTTCATGCTTAACTTGCAACCAAGCTGTAAAAAAGCAGTAAAGCTTTATTTGTATCAGTGGAAGTTGCAGAAAAGGTAAATAACTGCCTGACTGTTCATGTTTGCCCTCTAGGGAAGCTTGTGGGGAAGAATGACGGCCTAACGGAGCTCTTGCACATTCCCAACTCTGCCAAAGTTGTCAACATCAAGGATCCACAACCAGGGATGTGGTCTATCAAGGTAAACAATCCGTTGTTTACCTGACAGGTTTCTAACAATTCCCACAGCGAAGGCAACAGACTGCAAATAGTTCAGTAGTATGACCTTGTAATGATGTCACAACTCACACGCCAGGAGGGAGATGTTCCTTCAAAGAAGGGCCTTCAGTTAACTGCAGCATGTTGAGATACAGTGATGTGTAATCAATTAACATCCATGTTGTCTGGGGAAAGCATCTCCCAGGCAACCATAACACAATCAGAAAGACACAGTTGAGCTCTGAGAGGATTTTTATGACAATCCGGATACACAAAGGTAAAACATGTTCAAGGCCACTGCTGACAAAACAGCCTGTTACGTGTGCACTGCCTAAGCCAGATGTTGGGAAATGATTTTCATTTTTACGTGACTGATTTGTTGACGGGACCCTGATGGCATCTGTGTTCACTGTGGACCTCCAGTGGGACAGTTTTTTTTCCTTTCTGCAGAGCTGTCTTGTGTGGTAGAAGCTAACTGGATTACATCAGTTATCTGTTTGAATAATTGTGCATTCTTGTTCTTGTTCATGAAAATCTGTGTTTAATTGTTACTTCTTCTTCTTGAGATATTTGCACATTCAGCTTCAGTTTCCTGCACCAGTTTTTCTGGCATCCAAGCCAGCTGTGTTTCCCAGGGCATCTAAAGAAATGCTGATAAATAATTGAGGGGGATTTGGCTGTTCTGCCATGCTGGGGTTAAGTCACATAAATGGGCCATGACATTCCAGTACAGAGTCCAGGCCATAGATTGTGTGTGAAACAGAATCTAACCTGTTTAAATCTGCTTTTAAGGAGATTTTGTGGTAATGTTCACATCATTAAATCCACTATTATGTTTTACTCTTTAAGGTTTACTATACTTGATGAGAATTTAATTTACTCATTTATTTTCTCATTTGCAAAACACACTTTTTTAAAATCTTGAGCCAGAACTGTCATCACTACTCTGATTCACCCGGAGTGACCGTGCGCACTTAAAGCCGGCTTCATGCTTTTCACATCTGGATCAGATCTTCTAGGAATTAAACTCAGGCTTGAATGCAGTTGCAGTTCTTCACTGAACTTCATTCTTTATTCAGAACAAGCATCCATATCCTATTTCTTTTGCTTGTCATCTACTTTGCGTGTGTTCTTTCAATAAAAGTGGATTTAAGCACATTGAAGCACCTAGAATCCATGCAATAGGCTAATTTAGTCAGAAAAAGGCCCATCTGTACACATGTGTGTGAAATGAGCAGCTGTAATGACAGGACCTCTTCTTTGCTTGACCCACAGCGTGACCTTTAAAGAACCTCTCCCTTAAATACGGTCTCATTTACAACCAGCTAAAGACTTGGGATAATTCTATGGCAGCCACTAAGGCAGCTTTAATGGCCATAGAATTTCATGATGGCAGGCAATAATGTTTAAAAGTGGACTGAGTTCTCTTTGTTGGCTGAAATCTACTTAGCTTACATTCAGCCAGTTTAGGGGCTGCTGTGGGCCAGGGTGTGTAGTCCTCCAGGTACATTAGCAGCTATTCCGTCAGGATCCTAAACTCACATCATAACAGATACTAAACAGTGCTGAGTCAAAGTTTCTTTGACAACGAAATAATAAATAAATTGGTACAGGTTTGGTGAAGTTGTACATGTAGTTTCATGTTTGGTATATTTATGTTTAGTGTAATTTGATCAGTGTGATATTGATTCTCTTTTATTTAAATCAATTGCACAGAAAATGACACCATTTTTCATTGGGACACCATTAAGGCGTTTTTACCCGAGGTGAGGAGTTTCCACCTCTCAACAACATATACTTCAGAGTAATTACTCTGTCTCTGTTTCTACAAAGCTTCAAAAGTCCTCCAAATGATGAAGAGCACATAAGCCATTAACCTCTCTGATTATAGTGATAGTGTTTGTCTAAGTGAAGCGTGAGCATCTCGGTGAATGGGTCATCTCTGACTGGTGGATGTTTTATAAGCTCAGGTGTGAGATATTTGACAGTAAACAGTGACTTACTCATTGTATCTTGTCTGTACATGTGGGGATTGTTGGCATACAAAAAGCTGCTACATAATACTCCTAAAGCTGCGTCTGTCATTAGGCCACTCAGCAATGCTTTTGATGCAATGACTCTTTTTGTTTTTTCTTTTCATTTCTCTCAAAATTCCATTAGTCTTATCTTATCTTATCTTATCTTATCTTATCTTATCTTATCTTATCTTATCTTATCTTATCTTATCTTATCTTA
>JBAMHX010000016.1:7119427-7136957 GCA_037177515.1 Pseudomugil tenellus | reverse complement strand
ATAATATATTTAATTGTATATAATAGTGCATCTACAAAGGTTGCTTCATGTCTTAACGAGTTAACCTTTAGCCATGATGTGTGTGATGTATAATGATACAAAGGCTCATTATGTACAGTTTATGAATGCTGCCTTTAACAGACCAAAACTTAAACAGGTATGGTTTAAATATATACAGTGTTCTTATTTATTAGCATGTATGGACACACATGCTATGGTTCAAACGTAACAAATGGAGCAATAAACAACTAGCGCTCCTTAATTCTGTGTGAACTGTAAATGATACTGTTTCTTACACAGTGTTTAATCTCTCATCATCGACCTTGACCCCTCTAGCTGCACCCAAATTTACTCGCAAGCCGTCAGATGTGGCAGCGGACATCAGCTCCAATGTGACCCTGCCATGTCATGTCCAAGGACATCCCGAGCCTCAAGTCACTTGGAGGAGAGAAGATGGCTACCCGCTTTTTAATAGACTGCGCATACATGGCAGTATATCCCAGAGGAGGGGAGAGCTGCATATCATCAGTAAGTCATGTACATATGGTGGAAACAGAAAAGTATACTTGATTCACATTTTAATGTTGCTTATTTTTGACAGATCTATGGATAGATGATGAGGGAGTGTACATCTGTGAGGCTCAAAATCACTTTGGAAAGATCGAAACCCAGGCCACCATCACTGTTACAGGACTTGGTAAGACCAGTGCGCTTGCAATGTTCTTTTTTTTAAAGAAGATTAATAATCTTTTTCTGTTTCAACAAGAATGAATAGTACAACATGACAATATTTTTCCATTCTTATTTTCTGTCATACCATACCGTACCGTACTGTACTGTTGTCTTTCGCTTCTTCGGGGTCGGGTCGCCACATCTGCTAGCTCATCGGGAGGGATGCCGGTGCGTTCTCAGGCCAGCTGGGAGAGATAAGCTCTCCAGCATGTCCTGGGTCTCCCCCGGGGTCTCCTTCCACAGGAACGTGCACGGAACCCTTACCAGGGAGGTGTCCAGGAGACATCCTAACCAGATGCCTGAGCCACTTCATGTGGCTCCTCTCGATTTGGAGGAAAAACGGCTCTTAGTCCCTCCTGGATGACCGACCCTCTCACCCTATCTCTAAGGGAGAGCCCAGCCACCTCGCAGAGGAAACTAATTTCGGCCGCTTGTATTCGCAATCTCGTTCTTTCGATCACAAACCATAGCTCATGACCATAGGTGAGGGTAGGAGCAAAGATCAACCGGTTAATTAAGCGCTTCGCCTTCTGGCACAGCTCCTTCTTCACCACAACAGATGCAGATGCTGCACCGATCCGCCTGTCAATCTCATGCTTCATCCTTCTCTCACTCGTGAACAAGACCCCAAGATACTTGAACTCCTTCACTTGGGGCAGGACCTCATTCTAGCATTTTTTCTCATACAAACATGAAAAACTCTGCATGTTCATATTGACAGCACTTCCTCACATATGTACTGTCTCTGTACTTAATTTAATATTTATGTGTGTAATGTGTGTAAGTCATTTCCTCTTTGCTGATGTAAATCTACATAATCTTCCTGCCATTTATCTATCGACCTGTCTGACTCCTGGATTATTTAAAAATCTTTCTACAAACCGCAGTTTCACCTGTCATTGCGATGAGTCCAGCTTTGCTGAGTGTAACTGAGGATCAGCAGGTAACTCTTCCCTGTGTGCTGCTTGCTGGGAATCCACTGCCTGAAAGACAGTGGCTACATAACTATGGCCTGGTGAGAACTGCTTACATCTCTTGCATACAGGCAACCTAGGATTTATTCAAATGTTTTTAAACCATAATCTGATCTGTTAGGTAACCTCAGACCAGTTTCTAACTGTGAGGAGGGACGGCAGTCTCCACATTGAGAGAGTTCGGTTGGAAGATGCAGGCGACTACACGTGTTTGGCTGAGAATGTTGTCGGGGCCACAAACCAAACAACCACCATCAATGTCTACGGTACTGTAGCCATCCTACAGATGAGATTATATGTATGTACGACCAGTCCTGACTGTGTGGTTCTGTCCGGCTCTGCTGTATGTGGCCTTTGGAGATAAATAAAGACATCGTACCCCTAGGAGATAGATTATTTTTAACAGAACGTTGTACAGGATCTATGGCAACGTTGCTCTTTTGGCTGAAAAATCACACAAGCACAGATGCCTGATTTAGTTTGGATGCAGTGAATGGGAGGATGTTCCAGCTGCAGACATGTGAATGTCAGGTGAATGTTGTGGCAAAGTTGGCTGTGATGCTCGGAGACCGTTGCCTGGATTGTTAAGATGAAAACCTTTCCAGACATTATGTGAACGTTCCCCTATCTAACATGGCCGCTGCTGCCGGAGAAAAACATGTGCGTCTCGGATTGTATCCGAATAACTTTGTTAATTCTGTCGTAAAAGTTTTCCTTGTAAGGACAAATATATGGGAAACTTAATAAATTCAAATACATATTGGTTATTTTATTTGATTTATCAATACAGCACTCATTATCGACTACCTGCAGTCAGAACATGGTCGACTGAACGAGTCCAGTGAGCCATTCTCAGCAGCATCTCTCAGCTCTTCATCAGCCAGTTTGGAACATCTGCTCCTCAGTTTGGTCCAGTCTATTTCAGTTCTACATCATTCACCAGGGTTAACCATCCATCAGCTGCATATTAATTTGTTTGTTCACCTAGTTTTGTATTTCTTTATTTATTTTGATTTGGACTGAATCAGTCTTCTGTGATTTTATTGATGACACCATCGCAGAGGCCACCAAACTGATACTGTACTGTCCACATAAAACACTCAGGAGAGTCATTAAATGCTTGATGAAGACATAAAAGCTAAAACTTATATCATGTTTTGTCCTTTTGTTTACAGTTATTCCTACTATTGAGTATGGCTCGCAAGTGTTTAGCACAATTGAAGGAACACCTATATCTCTGCCATGCCGTGCCAGCGGTGTACCAAGTCCTGACATCACTTGGATCAAGGTCCGTGCAAACATTTTTTCTGTTTTTAAATGCCAATTGGTGCTTTAAAGAATTTTTCTTTATTTGAGTTGTAGATGCAGGAAATCCCATTAATTCAAGAAACAAGTGCATGAAGGAAGAGATGGAAGCTGCAGCCCATTTAAAACATATTCCAAAAACCACTAAAACAATTTACAATATCTGTCACAAAAATATTACCTTTGACAGACTAATAAATTGAAAAAATGATTTATAGTGTTCTGATACACAAACTCATACTTGACTGAGTAAAATTCTATTTTCCTTAAACATGGATTTTTTTTATGGTTAAATTGTGATTTAGTCATAGACTGTATAAAAAAAAAGATTTAGTATTGACATGTAGCTCATTTACACCAGTAGTTGTATTTATGTGGCCTAGAGTTTTCACAGTGATGAGCTCTTCCTGACAGATCCCAGTTGGACCAGTTTCTTTTTCTGTTTTGTTGTAAATTCCACGACTGATAAGTCCCCTCCGTTCAGGTCCTGCTTCGCTGATGGCCACTGATAACAGAGTAGCACTTGATTGGAAACTACCCATCTGTCTCTGAGAATATGTGTATTTAGCTAATAGTTTAGCTCTACTGGTGTCCGTTGAATGCAGTGTGTGGTCAGCTTTTAAATGTCAACTTTTGTGTGTTAGTGTAAAGAAAGCAACCTCGCCTTAATCTTTTCTGCTTGCTGAATTTGTTTCTTGGAGAGGTAAAAGCCTTGCTGTTAAAGTGGAGGGGACAGTTGTGACGTATGCAACAAGCCTTTGCTAAGTTCTGCACCAGCTCTGCAGATATTATTCTTTTTTTTCCTCTCTGATACATTTTATTCTTTTTTTAAACATATGTGAAATAACGTTAGCCACATCACATCCAAAAGGAAAGACCAGATATGACACAATACTAAAGCAGTAACATAATATTTGGTTTGTTTGACTGAATAAGTATTAATGTTTCATTCGTAGCATTTTGGTTTAACCACAAGGAACGGAATTAAACCATAAATTTAAGTCTCCCTGAACACCACGTCCTGTATTAATGAAGCTGACTGAATGAAATAAACCGATCTGCTGCCTTTCCCTGCTGTAACTTATTTGTTAGGGTGGAGAGCTGCTGAACTTGGGTGGGCCAGCTTTCACTCTGGATTCTGATGGCAGTCTCTTCATCACTTCTCCTTCTGGAAATGAGACCGGAGAATTTATCTGCACAGCTACCAATGCTGCTGGCTATGCTTCCAGAAAGGTCCAGCTCACAGTCTACGGTAAACATCTCATCAGATGAGGGCTTGGTGGAGTTAAAGGAAACATAAAGGGTCTAAATGTAGCATTTGACCACAGCAGGTTATTAATTGGACACCTACTGTATGTGCTGGTCGTATTTTCTCTTCTCTTTTTTTATTACTTTCGTTATAAAAGGATTCTGCATGCTAACCTGTGCACCCTAAGCTGTAACAGCTGATATTATTATCTAATGGACAGCATGTTATAACAAGCATGTTACTTTCATCTACGATTTAAAATTCTGTTTACATGTTGTTACATAACACAAGCTTTTATATTTAAATTACAGACATAATCTCTAATTGTGGTCTAATTGTGTCAAATTCAACAGCTTCAATAAAATATCATCTGGTTGGTTCATCATGTAGCAGCTCATGAGTTCATCCAATTCGTTTTGTGCATTTTTTCCATTTTAAATTAGAATTTTCAGAAGTGCAAATAGCAGAAACAACACAATTAACATTTTAGTATAAAGAAAGATAACAAATCCTTATAATTCTACAGCATCTCAACTTCAAACATCATCAATACAAATAGATCTAAAAGAAAAAATGAAAAGGGCCACCTGGAATATGTTAAATCTGAATTTGTATTTGGCTAACCAGTTCGGCCGAGGCCCAGCGCTGGTGGCGCTAGAGGTTTTGCAGAACCAATGAAGATGACAGTGATTGAAGGGGATGATGCTGTTCTGCCCTGTAATGTCCACAGTATTCCACCTCCAACCCTCAGCTGGGCAAAAGAGAAGCAGCTCATCTCTCCTTACTCCCCCAGGTAAGACATATGTACACCATAATCATTATTATTAATAGTTCATACCCGGACGTGGAGTGTCGGGGGATATTATCGTTTTGTCCCAACCTCTACCACTACCGCAGGATATCTTTCATGTGAGCACAATAACTCAAGCAATTTTCACAAATGAATTTTGATACCCAATGTACATGTTTAAGGCCGTAAGGGAGCGACCTGGTTCCAATTTCACGATTTTAAGATTTATAGTTTCCCCACCAGGTGGTGCTTTATGCACCAAAAAAATCGGATTTTAACTATATCTCTGGAACTATTTGTCTCATTGACCTCAAATCAAGTGCAAATAAAAAGTCATGACCTCAGGATGCATCCTGTCCTGATGTCATACCGTAGTGGTTTAAAGTTTCAACACCAGTTGGAACTTTGTGATTGAACATGTGCGTCTTTATATAGGTGTGTCTATTCGAGGATTTGGTAATAGGAGGATTGGGACATTCACATTTACATGTTGAGATGTTGGACATTTAAGCAGCTTCATTGGAATTGCCCATACAGATATCACTTAGATACTCCAAGGTTTTAATCTTTTAGCATTTTTTTTTAAAAGAGTCAAATATTATTATTAATGAATGCAGCAAAATTCCCAATAAAGCTTCTACTATTCACATAATTATATTTTTTGTTTTCTCTCAGACACCTAAACAGCAAAAGTTAGTAGTATTGAAAGGACTAATGATCTGACATGGCCAGGTCAAGTTATGACCAGACATCTCTACAAGTATTTGCCAAACAACTATTGCTGTGTAAAGTATAAATTAAATTGACATAAACTTGTTTTTGGATAAATAATCAATTAGTTTCCGGGGATTATTCTAGAAAGCACTTAATACAGATGAAGTGTAAGCTACCTGTTGTCACGTACATGCGTGTGAGACAGACAAGCTGACTTTTCATGTTAAGTTTCACATGAACAGCTGGCAAGCATAATGTGCATGTTTCCAATGTGCGTGACTCTCTGTAAAAGAAAGACAAATCTTGCCATCTCTCTGGTTTAGATGAACTGCAAGCATGACTTAAACTTGGATAAAGATTAGCCTTTAATTCTCAAAGAAAAAAGGAAAATGTTTGTCGACAGTGCTTTGTCATTCTTTCATGACCTCGGGGGGAAAGTTTGTGGTTTTTCTAAGATGACTGAGTAATCATACTTTACCCTGTGATTCTTTGTGTTTACTGTCTGCTTGCCACAGTGGCTGTAATTATATCTGATGGATCACTAAGAATTAATGTTTACAGTCATAACTACATATTTCAAATAGTGGGAACAATAACTATGTGAGAGAGTGCGTTTTCCTTTGTATGGCATCATCTCCAGGTTTTTGTTATTAAAGTTCAATTGGTTGCAATTTGCTCTGTTTCTTACTGCTTCCAGACATACTCAGCTACCTTCTGGCTCTATGAAGATCTTGGAGACTAGAGTGTCAGACAGTGGGCTTTATATTTGTTTTGCCTCCAACATTGCTGGTAACCTGACTCTATCCACAGAGCTGACTATTCTAGGTAAGATCCTAATAATGAGTTCACAAGTTACTTATGAGTTCCTGTTTTCCCAATCAGCATGCAGTTTGTGATGTTCAATTAATATTTTTTAACACACTTTGATCTATCTTATTCTTTTTCTGGGCTGAAATTAATGCATGATAGTTATAATGTAAGTCCAGGTGGACCAGAGGCAAGCTTTTAAAGTCTTGTTATTTCTTCTGCAGTACCTCCTAAAATTCAGACTGGGCCAAGAGTAATGAATGTTCAGGTGGGTCACCATGTGGAGATGCCCTGTGTGGTGAGAGGTGTCCCAGAGCCAACACTCACCTGGACTAAGGAAGGTAAAAATTACCCGGTGTCACGCGATGGTGGCTTGGCACTGAGGAATGTCGGATTGGAAGATGAAGGAACATACACCTGCACAGCCACAAATCCAGCAGGCACAGATGATGCTCAAGTTAAGCTTGTCGTCCAAGGTTGGTTTCCGATCAGATTCAAAGATATAAACAAATATATATAAACAATCAAACATTTTAGATATATTTTACCAAAACAAAATGTTCTGTATTTTCTATTTAAATGCCAGCTGGTGCAACGCCATATAAGACAAACTGTCACATATGGAGAGCCCTAGTATTTCTATTTGGAGGCAATGTTTCCTGTTGATTATGTGCTTTCATGTGTTCTTTTTTCAGTTCCCCCTGTTGTTGAAGTACTGGAGCCCCCCTTCAACAGCCCCCTACAAGAGAGAGTTGCTAACCAGCGCATTGCTTTCCCCTGTCCTGCTAAAGGTGCAGAACTGTGCTCTCCTGTCTCTGAAATACTTCTGAAGAAATATTTGATCCATCTATCATTTTGGAACTTGCAGTTTGGGTAAAACCAAAGTTTAGTGAGAATAAATGCAGCACAGATATCGTGTTATAAATAATCATTTGCAATTCTGATTTTGTAATTACACAGGTTTTACTAAGCACTTTTTTACGACATTCATTAGATGTTGAGGTTTTAACTTACCTGTTTGTAACTTAGACAGAATTTTTAATAATAGGTGTAACTAACAGTTCTTTCAATCCAGCTTTATTTATAAAGTACTTTAAATCAACCACACCAGACCAGGGTGCTGTAGAGGAAGTTAAAGTAAAAGACACAAGTAGCAGTCCAAATAGCAGACACATTACATAAAATACATACATACATACATAAAAGATTAGGAAAATAAAAATATAAAAAAATTATTTTGAAAAAGCGTTTCACCACAAAATAAAACAACATTAAAATGAATTAAAACAACTAAAACAATAATGAGTAATAACATCAACACCTTACAGATTTTCTTACAAAATCAGTTATGTGGACCAGCTTCAGTTTGTTGTTGTTGCTGAAGTTAGCAGATGGGATGAATTGTAACAATAAAAGCACATCACGTGCTTGGATGAGTCCTAAACCGCAGTACCTTTACTTAAACAGCAGGGAAATGTCTTTTGCCAGATACTGATTCTTCTTAGTTTTCATGTAAAATTAAGGTTTCAATTTTGAGATGGTACCTTTACAGAAATCATAACAAATATTAAAATTTGTTCTAAATACGTTGCCTGTCCTCATATCTTCTGCAGGTTTTCCGAAACCAGTGATTCGTTGGTTACGCAATGGCCAGGAACTTACTGGGAATGAACCCGGTGTGTCCATTCTTGAGGATGGCACTCTGCTGATTCTTGCCTCAGTGTCACCTCTGGATAATGGGGATTATGTTTGTACTGCTGCCAATGATGCTGGGTCCGCTGAGAGAAAGTACCAGCTCAAAGTTAACGGTGACTGACCCGCGGATTACATCATGTGGTGACGCATCAGCACACTTCTGCTACAGCATTCAATTCTTGCGCACCTTTAAAGATGTTTTTCATGTCAACAGTGCCTCCAGATTTCCGTGACAGCACCATCCCAGGCAACCTGTCCGTGGTCCTAAACCAGTCCACCAGTTTGGTGTGTGACGTCACAGGAACTCCGACTCCTGTCATCACCTGGTACAAGGATGGGACTCCTGTAGGTGCAATGCTGCAAAGCTTGAAAAAATGCAATTTTTTATTTTTATCTAAATAAAATTTTCCATAAGATGCTCAAATATTTTCCTAAAAAAGAAAAAAAAAACATCAACACACATCAAAGTCACATTCATAGTACTAACATTCAGCCCTCTTATTTCCATAACCTACAGTTAACCTCTAGTGAGTCCAATAAAAATATTGGCTCTCACTGCTTTCACATGTACATAATAAATGAGAAACTACAATGTCTCAACCTTTCGTTCTTTAATGAAAGAACTCGTAAAAACTAAATGAGCGGTGATTGCAGGGTGTGCCATCCAAGAAAACTGACTTTAAAGCAGTGTTTATCTAGTGTGTGTGCACGAAGACCCGCTTTGGCTCCAGCATCCTGTAATAATAGCATGATAAAGTGATGCAACAGGGGAGCATTCGCACTGTTACGCTGCCTTATCTTCCCCATTAGTTGGCTGCTTTTTGCTATCTTGGCTTCTGTGTTAAATTTCCCTGCCAGACAAGGATGGGAAAATCAGAGTTTGTACCCTAATCTGCAAATTATGGGCAATCTAAATCAAGATGATTTACTCTCTGAATGTTTTTGGCACTAAGTAACATTTGAAGGCTGTTCATGTTTTTAGGTTTTTTCTCAGCATCTGAATAGTTCTCCCTATGGACTATTGCCGTTTTTCAAAGCAGCTTAGATTATAAACTGGAGCTTTGGAGGTTTAAATTCTGTGTTTTGCAGTTTTATCCAACGATTACTGTCAGGCACCATTTTCTAAACTTTCAGCTGTGTTGCCTTATTTGATTTATTGTATTTACGGTGATCGACAGGTAGCTGCTAATAGAAGCATCCAGATCCTGGATAAGGGAAAAACTCTGAGACTGCTGAAGGCAGGAACAGCAGATGCAGGCAGTTACAGCTGTAAGGCCATCAACATTGCAGGCAGCACTGAAAAGGACTTTTTCCTTGAAGTCTTAGGTGAGTAGAGACGGCGAGGATTATTTCCATTGCTATACAGAGGTTCAGACGCCTAATCTAACAGTCTAAGCAATGCTTTTTGCTTTGATCTATCTCAAATATGTAAATGGATATAATCTGTTTGAAATAGAAATCTGCTTATTATGCAGAGAACATTAGAGATAGTATCTAAACATGTTGCAATGGAGTAGTATTAGTAGACCAGTACAATAATTTTACTATTACAACCTAAAGATGTCTTTCAACAAACCAACACTTTTATTTCAGTCCCGCCGACAATTGTAGGTTCTGGTTCTCCTCAAGTTGTTTCAGCAACACTCAAACAAGAGATCACTCTCGAGTGCAAAGTACAAGGCTCACCCTTCCCAACAATCCAGTGGTACAAGGACAGAAAGTAAGTACCTTCTCATATTAAAGCTTTTAGCTTTGTTCTTCTTTTCCTCTTCCATCCATCTCAATCTTATTTTTTAGGCTCGTGTTTCTTGGTGATCCTAACCTGGAGGTAACCAACTTGGGTCAGGTGTTGAAGATAAAAAGTGCCCGTCTCGGAGACCAGGCTCAGTACCAGTGCAGCGCCATGAATGCAGCTGGAAAACAGTCCAAAGACTTCAACCTTAGGGTCTATGGTGAGGGAATATGTAGGGAATGTGTGCTAAACATAGTTAGATATGGCTCAATTCCAGTAAGTAGAGTAATGTTTATTTTTGTCCTGTTGTTTCAGTACCCCCCTCAATCAAGGGAGGCAACTTAACCACAGAGGTGACAGCACTGCTGGACACAATGGTAACACTGGAGTGTGAAGCACGTGGAGTACCACTCCCCACCATCACCTGGTACCGAAAAGGAGAGGCCATCCTGTCCAGCCAACAGGCTCAGTACGTAGAGCGAGGCCGCTATCTGAAGATCCCACGGGTGCAGGCATCTGATGCTGGTCAGTACATCTGCAAGGTGACCAGTGTGGCCGGGAGCGCAGAGAAGAGCTATGAGCTGGATATCTACCGTAAGAGACTCTTATTTAAGGTTTGATCCATTTAGATTATATTTAAAGTTAGAAATCTGGATTATGAGAGCATGCTACCCCAAAGTAGGCACACAGCTTCAAATTTTGAGATGAAGGCTGTTGTCAATTTCAGTATCATCATTATCTGTATATCCAGACACCCTTACTTCATACAGGCATAAATCTGAAAGAGAAAAATATACATGGAATTAGTAAAAATGCTATAGATATAGTACTTTTTAGTACTTAAAATAAGCTAAATATGTATATATACTTAGAATTTGTTTGCCTTAAAGTCATGTTAACAAAAATGAAGAAAACATACATTTAACACCAAGTTCAAATGTCATTTTTACTAAATAGTTTAATATAGGGCTGCACGGTGGCGAGGTGGTTAGCACTGCAGCCTCACAGCAAGCAGGTTGCCGGTTCCATCCCCGGCTCGGGGCGGTGGCCTATCTGTGTGGAGTTTGCATGTTCTCCCCGTGTCAGCGTGGGTTCTCACCGGGTTCTCCAGCTTCCTCCCACAGTCCAAAGACATGCAGCTTGGGGATTAGGCTGATTGGGGGCTCTAAATTGCCCATGGGTGTGAGTGCAAGCGTGTGTGGTTGTTTGTCTGTGTATGTTGGCTCTGTGATAGGCTGGCGACCTGTCCAGGGTGTACCCCGCCTCTCGCCCTGTGTAGCTGGGATTGGCTCCAGCCCCCCCGCGACCCATGTAGATTTAATCAGCTAGGATAGGAAGAAAATATATATGCAGATGAAACAGAAAATATTTGAAGAGAGTTTAATGGATGAGGTGCAGAATAATGTATACATACATACATATATACTGTCACTGATACATAAAGAAATTTTAAACAATAGTGACAATTGAAAGTCTTGAGCTTTAGAAATGAATAGGATGCAGTCCACAATGTTTGACTCATTTTTCCCTTTTTATGCGTTCATACAGTACCTCCTACGATTGTAGGGGGGGATGATGAGCCCACTGACAGGAAAGTGGTCCTGACCAAGTCTCTGATCCTGGAATGTGAGGCGGAAGGACACCCTCCGCCCTCTCTCACCTGGCTGAAAGACGGAGTCCCTCTGCGTGATGGAGAAAGTGTCCGTGTGCTTGAGCAAGGCAAGAAGATAGAAATCTTGTCAGCCACCACATCAGACTCCGGACGCTACATCTGTGTGGCAACAAGCATTGCAGGGGAGAAGGAAGTCAAATATGATGTCAGAGTTTTAGGTAAGAAAGCCAGAAATACTGCTTTGTGTTGGCATGAACAAGCATCAAATGAACTGGCATGTACATTTAGAAGTTCATTTTTGTTTTGCCATTATATTCCTCAAGTTTTTTATGTTTTCTAGTATAAAACCAGCCTCTACAGTGAATAATCTGAATATTAGCCTGACCAAACCTACTTTTCTGGGACTGTGCTGCTCATCTATGTTCTGAAACAACTGCGTCCTGCCTCATTTAGTTTATTCATTAACATCATCATCAGTGGGAAAACCATTTCACTGTTTTCGGCAGATTTCAAACCTGTACAGGGAGACCACAACAGATATGTAGTCCAGCACCTTAACCACTCAGCCACAACAATTCGTAAGCCATGCGCTGCTGTTCTTGTTCTGTGTTTGTTGGAAACTGACATCTGTTCTTTCACTGCGGCATATATGGCTCGCGTGTAAATACTAGTACATATAGTACAGGACTTAACCGTAAACAGAGCTCTTGAATTTCTACAGAAGCTCTTCTACAGAGTTGTAAAGCTTTTGGAGCTTAATTTTTAAGTTTTATTTCTCACAAATTTAAATGCACATTAATATAAATCCAACATTTTGTATTGAATAGATACATTGAGGCAGAAAATGCTATCTTTCAGTTGGAATTGCACAAATACAGAGTATCTTAAGCTGTGGTTCGGCTAGACCCGTTCATTCAAGCCTCTTGCACACAAAGAGGAGAATCCACTCCTACTTCCACCATCACAATGTCAAGGCTGACCGAGTCTGTGCATTGACTAGCTAGCTTAAATAGCACATATAAGAATGTCTGCAACGTTATTAATAGAAAGGGAAGACATCTTGTAAAACAAATAAAACAAATGAATGAAAATGCCATTTACTTTACAGAGGAAGCTTGTGCAATTTCAAGATACTCCTGGATAAAACAGTGCAGGAGTCAATTATGTTATTATGTTATGATGCCAACTATATGGACATTAATATGACCAAAATAGTTTTAAAACTCAATAAGACTCCACCAGCAAAAGTGAAATGGCCTCCACCTCAGAAAGCACCAGTTTTAAATGCTAATGGCAAAGTGGCACCTGCTGCTGATGTAGCAGCTGAAACGTATCTGCAAATGAGAATAAATAGAGAATTATCTGAAGTGTGAATTTACCTTTAAGGGAACAGGTGGGGTTAAATTACCAATAAGCACAGAATGTATTGTGCAATGAGACTGCTTTACAAAGTGGACATGTGTAAAGGATGTCATTTGTGATTTAGATGCTTTGCATGAAGCACTGAGAGGCATTGAATTATCTAATGTAATCAACTTGATTGTAAAGGATACCATTATAGTAAAGAAAAGTTCAGATGTGTATCCTCTAATCTGTGTGTTGCTGAGGGAGGAGAAGACATTGTGCTACTCATGTGAAACAGTGTTGTCATGTGTGGAAGTACACACATTTATCTGGATGCTTTTACTTTTCCAAAAGTGCATAGATCTACTGAAAAGTATCACCAGAGTTTCATATCTAAATTTCCAGTTAGCTGTTTATGGCTTCTGCTCCATCTCTGCGGGTTTTTGTAGGTCTTTGGACTGAAAAACATGGAAGATCCCTGACATACCGGCTATCTTCTTCATATTCAGTACAAAATTATTTCTGATTTCTTTTTTCAATTCTAGTTCCCCCTTTCATTAATGGAGCTGAAGATGCAACAGACAGCACCGTTCTCATCAACAGTCCTTTGGAGCTGAAGTGTGATGCCTTTGGAACACCTGCACCGGTCATCAAGTAATATTATCAGTCTCACAAACATGTTGATGTTACATTTCAAGGGTTTTTTTAATCAATCTTTTTTAATATTAAAACAGAAATTAATACAAAAACATTAACAGAGACTTGAAAACTCAAAAAATATCCTTTCCAGGTGGTATAAAGATGGACAACCAATCAGGCAGAGCGAAGTGTTGCGGATTGCAGCCGGCGGCAGACAGCTGCTTATTTCCCGCGCCCAGATCTCTGATTCAGCTCGCTTCCAGTGTGTAGCCACCAATGAGGCAGGAGACCACAAAAGGGACTACAATGTGGTGATACATGGTAATAAAACAAATCAAATAAAAGAATATTTCAACAGTTTTCATGTGTTTATAGTTTAATTTCTGTAACTTTTCTATACATTTTTTTCTTTTCTTTTTTTATTTGTAGTTGTAAAGTGTTTTTAAGAAAATAAGTCTAATCTATGCACATCTACAGTTCCTCCATCCATCCGAACGACTGGGCCTGCAGAACGTTCTGTGGTTCTTGGCAAGTCTATCAGTTTGGAGTGCATCTCCAGTGGCATCCCACCACCCAGTATTACCTGGCTGAAAGATGGCCGACCAGTCGACACAAGTACAGAGCACTTTAAGGTTGGTTCTTATTCCCTTTATTAATTAATGAGGAACATATTGTGCACTTTACCTCTATAATGCAACACAAATGATCATTTTATATCAAGAGGCAGGCTTAAGACAAACATGACAACATCATAAAAACGATTGCTTTTGCTTATATTTTTAGTTAACTCATTGCTAAAAGTGTAATATTCTTGCTTTGCTATGTTATGAATATTACATTTATTTCTCTTTGAGATGTTACAAAAAAACGACAGTGCACAAAGACCTGCTTTGATTTTTTCTGGATTCCATGTGAAGATCTGTTGTATTTCCAAATTAAACTATAGTTAGAATATGCTGTTCTTTGTATCCTCTGCTTGTCTCCATCTGTTACCCCCACAGCTGCACTCAGCAGGCCGAACTCTCAAGATCACAGAGGCTAGACTGGAGGATTCTGGGAGATACACCTGCTTGTCCACTAATGCAGCTGGTGAAGCTCAGCAACACATTCGACTCAGTGTCCATGGTAACTAACCGATGCCCCACAGCCTCCCTCCACATGTTCCTGTTGTAGCTGTTCTGGCTCAGTTTGTACATGTTATTCCCTCATCTTTCTATTATCAAAAGACTACATAGAGTTATGACAATATCATGCATAAATCCTTCATGATATGTGTAACATTTTATCTCACAGAGCCTCCCAGAATCCCCCTCTCGGGAAAGATCATAAACCAGACCATCGTGTCAGGTTTTTCCACTGAGCTTGAGTGCAAGGCCACTGGCAGCCCTTTACCTGGTAAGAAAACTCTGAAATGTTCTCCTCACGCACAGCTGGCAGGCCTTAGCTTCCTCAGACCGCTGAGCTGGACATTGCTTTGCAGCAGCTGCTCTTATCTTTAAAGGAAGTGTAGAAAAGTGATGTCAGTTGTCTCCCTGCAGACAGATTCACCTCTGTCCCACTCTTTCACCTTACAGATGTATGGTGTGTAGTGTAGGCTGAGAAAAACAATGAACTGATTGACGTTTAGAAAGAGACAATGTGTGTTATATAAGCTAAATTTGAAATCCACATTTTGGAATTTATTGTATTTATATCCCCGAATGGGGATATAATGGTTACATCATGAAAACATTATAAATAAACTGCGGCTGGATATTCTTCGTGTGAGCGCTCAAACAATTTTTACTTTTGGAGTTTGATATTTAGTGTATCTGTTTAGGTCCCCAACAGGACGATCTGTAAAGAATTTCGCGATTATTGGATTTATGATTTCCCCACCAGGTGGCGCTTTATTCACAAAAAATTGTATTTTTGGCTATATCTCTGGAACTATTTCTCTCATTGACCTTAAATCAAGTGCAAATAAAAGGTCATGACATCAGGATGCATCCTGTCCTGACGTCATACCGGGCTGGTTCAAAGTTTCTATATCAGGTGAAGCTTTGTGACTTAACGTGTGCAGCTTTTTATTATTGTATTGTGACTATTCGAGGATTGGGGAATAGGAGGATTGGGGGCATTCGGGGATATAACCCTAGCTGTTGCTTTTGACGGCATAGGCCTTGTTTCTTTCTGATTTTATTTAAATAAATATATGCCTTATGACAATCATTTTTTAATTCAGAAATCTTTTCTTTTTTTACTTTAATTGTTTGTTTCCTAAACAAAATTTTAATGAGAAAGTTATTCCCATATATACCAGCATCTATAACAATACATCATAAAGAAATACATTTCAAATCACGAGACACACAGTAAAATAACTAAATCCAGAGTGAATATATGGCATTTATCACTGTGAGAAGAGGACCATTTATATTAAGATTTGGTTTCCAAAAGGATAACAAGATATGGAACAATTTACACAGTCATATTGCTGCCATAAATTTCTGGGAAGGATGGGAATTATATGGAAAATATCAAACTTTTGTTCCTAATTATAAAGCTCATTTGTGGAATGTGGCTCTTTTTATGCAAAACATTTCTAAAAATGTCTAAAGCCTCAGTCGATCTTTCCACTTCAGTCTTTTAGCTGATGTACATCCAGTTAACTTTAGACACGACTGATACAACATTACAACTCAAGAGACATAAAACTGGATCGCAGTGAAATGAAGAATTAACAATTTCATCCAAATACTGTAAAACATTTAGCCAAAAAGCTTTTCTTTCACTGCATGTCTAAACCATTTGTTAAAAAGTCCAAAATTGCTTTTGTCTTCATGTCTCAGGAATCACTTGGTACAAAGATGGCCGACCTCTGACCGGTGCAGCTGGTGTAGCAATGCTGAAACGTGGCCGGGTGCTGGAGATAGAGCGCGCACAGCTGTCCGATGCTGGAATGTACAAATGTGTAGCTGTCAACCTTGCTGGAGCTGCAGAAATATTATATAGCCTGCAAGTGTTTGGTGCGAGATCTCTCTCTTTTCATCTCTCTCTCATCCTGATACTAATCTTTTATGTTTATCCAGTAATAACAACTCAACTTTCTAAGAAGCACCTCTCAACTCCTTGCTCTTCACTGTTGTGCCTCACAGTGCCTCCGATAATCTCCAGCCGTGGTGGGACAGTAACCGTCGTGGTGAACGAGGTCGCCAGGCTGGACTGTGAGGCCTCTGGTGTTCCCATTCCCAGTCTCACTTGGCTAAAAGACGGCAGCCCTGTAGCAAGTGTTTCACACGGCATGCAGGTGATTGTCTGCTCACTGTTTATTAAATCAGTTTATGTTTACATCCAGTTGTGAGGGGATTTTGTTGCTCAGAATTTTCAAGACTAAAATCAGGTTTTCAAATACATTTTATTTCAAACTTTTGATCGCTAGCACTAGTTGTTCATTTCTCCTTTTTTGAAAAATGTCTGTAATTTTCACATTTTTACATTGGTAACAGGTATGCGATACATAAGCTGAAGCTTCTGCCTATAACCTTCTGCTTTTTTCCACTTTTATTTATTTTACTTTTGCTACACAATAAGCATAGAAACTCAGTTCTAGTGAACATAGAAACTGGTTCGAAATGAAGCATGCTATGTCTTCAGATTGTGATATTTAGAGCGCTCTGGTCTGTTCCTGTCTCACCCTCAGGTGTTGTCTGGTGGTAGAGTGTTGTCGCTAAGCAGTGCACAGGTTAGTGATGCCGGCAGATATACCTGCGTGGCAGTAAATGCTGGAGGAGAACAACAGAGAGAGTACGACCTAAACGTTTATGGTGAGAAAATCTATTGAACCTTACATAGATAAAACCTCACATGTGTGTATTTTTACACTTTGAAAGCACCACTGATACTGTTTATAATCTTTTGGAGTAAAGGGAAAAAAAGAAAAATATATATATATATA
>JBAMHX010000016.1:7104252-7119327 GCA_037177515.1 Pseudomugil tenellus | reverse complement strand
TATATATATATATAATAAAGGACGTTTTTTGAAGAATATATATATATATATATATATATATATATATATTTTTTTTATTAATGCTACCCAGATTCTCTTTCAGATTCCTTCACAGATTAACAACAATAGGTAAATCTCAGATATTACATACACTGAATGCTGATCTGATGAAGTGAATTAAAGTTGTACATCTGTCCCGTACCAATAAAATTAATATCATATAAACGAAACCTTTTATGCAAATTTGCTTTTCAGGGCATCAGTAAACACTGACATTCATTTAATCTCATCTAAGTTTGAGTTGGTGTGTAATATTGTTTTTAAAAACATTGTTTTGATTGTGGTTTGGATGTTTTCTGGCCTTGTTTCATTTTTGACCCACATATGAAACCTGTTTTAAACAAACAATAACCCTATCAGAACCCTATCAGAACCCTATCAGCCTTTAAGAAAATGCAGCACCACAGTAGACACAAAACAAAGTCAACAGGATGCAGGATTTGGCTGGCATTGATAATATCTGACACCTTAATGGGACGAAAATCTGATCTGTTATTTTAAAACCTACATCCACAGAATGATGTCAGGCAAATATACTTGTTTTATGATCAGAAAAGCACTGACATGTACGGATGCATAGTGCATAACAAATCCATAAAGGTTCTTTAGTATGGGTTGAAGTAACTACATGTCACCAGGAGCAACAAGTCCCAGTTTCTTCCGTTTTGTTTGGCCAGTAACTTCCTTGCAAGACTTATCAGTCTAAATTTATTATCTAGAACAGCTTAGATTTGCCAAAAAAGAGTGACTGTCTCATGTAAAACTGATAAAAAGAGGCTTGAATAAAATACCTCCTGCACTACATAATGTCTTCAAGGACTCCTGTCTGGTTTTAATGCAGACATGTTCATTTACAGGGTGGAGATTTTCTAAGTTGATGCTTTGCAGTTTTCAGTTAATTTAACTCAAATGGTTGTCGACTGCAAGCTCACACATTTATGTTTTGGCCTCGAAGATTTCCAGGCTAAATATGCGTCACATTCTTGATGTGAGAAATTCCAGCAACACCTTCTGTGTTGCTTCAGTCATTCCCCATTTAGGTGGAGGTCTAGCTTTTATGAACTTATAAGAAATCAAGCTAGAAATGATTCCAGAGAAATGATTCTACTTATTTATGAGGTGATCTAAAGAACTGCCAGCACCAACAACAGCATGACTTCACAGACTGACTTTACATTAACTCAAATCACCTAAATATGCACAATGAATGTTTCACGTCAGCATTGATTTTTACTCACAGAATTTGTTCAGGCTTCAAAATGTTTTCAGTGACTTGTTTTCAATTTGCCACAGTCCCACCTAACATCAAGGGGGAGGAGGTTAATGCTACAGTAATGCTTGGACATCCAGTGGAGCTTCACTGCCAGAGCGATGCTATCCCTCCACCTACACTCTTGTGGAGAAAAGATGGCCGCCAGCTTTTCAGGAAACCTGGCCTCGCTGTCTCTGCAGATGGCAGTTTACTTAAGGTAAACCTTGTTAGAGGTTGTAGAACCAGCTCAGAAATGCGCCTTAAAGAGCTGATATTTGATAGTTTGATGTTTGCTGCTGCTTTCTTCTTCAATATTTTGAGAGGGGATGTATGAACCAATGCAGCATTGCTGTTATTATTAAACTGAGTTACCTATTTGGGAATTTTATTGGAAGGTTGACAGTGCTCAGGTGCAAGATGCTGGCAGATATACCTGTGAAGCCATCAATGTTGCTGGAAAAACAGAAAAGAACTATAACCTCAATGTCTGGGGTGAGTTTGTCTTCATTTCCACATTGTTTATGCCATCAATAACAAGTTCTTTAAAGAAGGAACTCACTTTTTATAATATTACACTCAAATGAGAATGTATTGACAGTTTTCTGTGTAGTAATTACACATCTCAGATTTTTTTTTTCGTTTTTTAACTGATTTTAACTGATTGACTGATTTTTGACTGATTTTATACTTTTTTTCCAAATTTGCTCTTTCTGTTAAACCATTAATGTAGAAAATAAAATCTAAATAGAATCTAATGGGAAAACACATTATACTTAGTATTATTATTAAATAATTCTATTAATTAATAAACAATTCAATTTAAAATCTATAATTATGACTGTGTTTTTTTCTACTGCCACCTGTTGGTGACCTGCTGTCATTGCAGTTTCTCCCAGCATCCGCGGGTCACAAGAGGTGTCTCCTCTGACGGTGATCGAAGGAGGTCTCGTCACACTGGTGTGCGAGTCTAGTGGCATACCGCCTCCCAACTTGACATGGAGGAAGGATGGTAAGTGTAAAAAAAAGATACGTGAGGTGAAAACAAGAGCACTGATACTGTGTGAGATGAAAGTTTAACTCCGTGTTTTAGGTTCTGAGCTCAAGTTTGACCAGCGGCTGAAGGTTATATCAGGTGGCCGTCAGCTGCAGATCTCCAGAGTTGAGAGGACAGATACAGCATCTTACACCTGCACAGCCTTTAGTCCATCAGGAACAACCTCCAAAGAGTACAGACTGCAAGTTTACAGTATGTATACCGCATCAGTTCATCCAAAGTTCAAGTATTTTTTCATTACTTAGTTTTTATTCCCAAATAATGTGTACTGTACCATCAGTAAAATGTACTTAGATGGGGGTTGTTGAAATCTCTAAAATCTACCTTTTTGTACAGTGTACTACTCTGATAAAGAAAGCCACATGTATCGTAAATATGAAGAGTAGAGACGATCCAAACATGTGATTGTATTAAAAAAAAAAACTCTGCGTACAAAACCTACTTCATACAAGCTTTTAACAAGAAAGGCTTAATCTCCTTATATAGTATTAATAAATGTAATGCGGTACACTATATGTTCATATAATTGACACTATAAATTTCTTGTTTTTCAGTTCGTCCTTCCATCAGACACGATGAAGGTGACAGCGATGACGTCACAGTGACAAAGGGGAGTGATATAACCCTCCAGTGTATTGCAGAGGGTGTCCCACAACCAGCGATCACGTGGCTGAAAGATGGACGACCAATTGCAGGACATCATGGTGCAAAGATCCTGAATGAGGGGAGATTGTTAAAGATTAAAGACGCTAAAGTGTCAGACACAGGACGATACACCTGCATTGCTGTAAACATGGCTGGACAGGCAGACAGCAAGTATGACATCAGTGTGCATGGTATGAATCTTTTAAACTGATTTGTGTTTATTTATTCATCTGAAATTTGGGGCATTAGATTGATCCTCCTCCTGCTCCTTTTCTCCATTGCCTTTCTTATCATCCAGTCCCACCAAGTATAATTGGTCAGGTGCAGTTTCCAGAGAATGTGAGTGTTGTGGTGAAGAACCCGGTTGCTCTGAGCTGCGAGACTTCGGGAGTCCCTCTTCCTACCATCTCCTGGTTGAAGGACGGTCAGCCAGTTAAGGCAACTAGTTCAGTTCGCATCCTCTCAGGTTAGTTTGCATTTGATTGTCATCAGCTTAACGTTACGAGGAAAAAGTTGTGTCCTATATTTTTTCACTACTTTCTTATTAACTCTTACAAAGGAGAGCCAGTATTAGTTCAAATCTCATAAAAGTAGTTTGTAAACATTTACACAGCGATGCACTTAAAGTTCCAAGTCAACGTTTTCCAAATGTATTAATTAATAAGGAAAATAACAGATTAAATCGTATACAAACTGAAGGATCAAGGAAGAAAGAAAAGTAAATGACCAGCTGAATTTCAAGGTCCATGTTGCCTTGGTTGCCCGTACTTGCCGATTTTCTCTGTACAACATCAGGAGGATCAGATCCTACCTGACAGAGCACGCAACACAGCTCTTGGTTCAGGCTCTAGTCACTTCTTGTATTGACTACTGCAATTCCTTATTGGCAGGCCTACTGGCATGCTCTGTTAAACCTCTGCAGATGATCCAAAATGCAGCAGCACGTCTGGTCTTCTAAAGACGCATCTCTTTAAGCAACATTTCTGCACTTAGTTGTGATCAATAGGAAATTATAATAACTTGAGAAAATTGTTCTAGCTCAGAAACTCACTACAGATCTAATTAACATAGGGAAAAAAAACATTAGTGCACCTAGCACTATATATGATAGAATTAAAAGAATTAATTTGATTAAAAAATAATTAGTTAAGATAAATTAATTAATGAATTGATCTATATTTTCAGAAAAGTGAGATCCACATCCTCAAAATTCGGGATATTGTTGTCTTGCAGTGTTTAATTATACTTGGAGTGAAAATGCTCAGAGAAGTTAGAGTAACTGTCATGTTTGACCTGTAGGTGGACGCAGTCTTCGTCTAATGCATGCTGCAGTAGAGGATGCTGGGAGGTATATTTGCATCGTTTCAAACAGTGCTGGAGAGGAACGGAAAAACTTTGACCTTGACGTTCTTGGTAAGGAGGCAGTAGATGCCTGATGTTGTGGTTTTTGCTTGATTCCTTTATATGCTTTGGAAATATCCACATTTAAGACGCTTTACAGGCAAATAAAGAAGGTTTGCAGCTGTAAAATATTTATGCTTGAATGCAACTTGATGCGCTGAATAGTGAAAGAGGGAAAACTAGTAATTGGTGTGATTAACAGTTCCACCAAGTATTGTGGGAGAGGGAACGGTTGTGGAGACCAAAGTAAAGGAGAAACACAACATAACTCTTACCTGTGAAGCTTCAGGTAAATTCCAAATTTTCTAAAGGGAAGGTTTTACAGAATTACAGAAAACAAACAAGTACAACTCTTGATTTTCTTTTTTTACCGCAGGTAACCCTGTACCAGAGATTAAATGGTTAAAGGATGGGCAACTGTTGTTGCCTGATGTACGCCACCAGGTGTTGTCTCATGGTCGCTTTCTTCAAATCTCTGAGACACAAGTTGGAGACACCGGCAGGTACAGCTGTCTCGCATCTAACAGCGCAGGAGACCGCAGCAGGCATTTTAATCTCAACGTTCTGGGTATAAAGACAATTCTTATTCATCTGCAATGTTTTATTAAGTCAATCAGTCAGCTTGAGTTGATGTCTATTTCAGTTCATAATATGTTTTTGCTCTTTCATTCACCAGTTTCTCCAACCATTGCTGGAACTGGCCCTGATATTTCTCCTGAAGAAGTTACCGTAACACTGAGCAGCCCCACCTCACTGGTGTGTGAAGTCCAGTCTTACCCTCCTGCTCTGATCACCTGGCTAAAGGATGGCACTCCCTTCCAATCCACTCGCAATGTCCGAGTTCTTCCAGGTGTGAGATCAGATTTCTAATGAAAGAGTCTTTAGAAGAGACAGGATAATGTGGTATATTTTATGAATCTTGGTTTTTTTTTTGTTTTTTTTTTTGCAGGTGGACGAACGCTGCAGATTCTTAATGCTAAAGAGGAAGATGCTGGAAGGTACACCTGTGTGGCTACAAATGAAGCTGGAGAAACACTGAAGCACTATGAAGTCAAGGTTTATGGTAAGATTCCAGCATCTTTGAAAACATGCGTTTGCAAATATATATGTATAAAAACATCCAATTAATATGACCATATAAACATATTCATCAATGTTAGAGCATTAACTTAGAAATATTTTTGACTTAAGTTCCTCCACAGATCAATAAGAATGACATTCCCGGAGAGGGACTGGCTCCTAAAGAGGTCAAGATTAAGATCAACAGCACACTGACTCTGGAGTGTGTAGCACAGGCTTTTCCCACCCCAGCCCTGCAGTGGTATAAAGATGGACAGGTATGGATTTAGTGTTAATGTTTATATGTGTAGGAAGTTCTATGTTAAAAACACCATGCCAATAAGCACTCAAAAACCATTTTTTTCAGATTCTGCAGACAGATGATCACATATCCATTACTGGCAAAGGCCGTATTGTTCAGATCAAACATGCGCAGGTGTCAGACACAGGACGCTACACCTGCGTGGCTACTAATATAGCAGGAGTGGATGAGAAGGACTTTGATGTAAATATACAAGGTGAACTGGGTTGACTCATGCTCACAGGTTAACTGAAACTAACATCACTGTCTACTGACACTACATCCTCTGAAAAACACAGAGAAATACATCTTTCAAACCTTATAACCAAAAATCTAAATACCCTCAAAGTGTGGTTAAAATACTTTCTGCTCTTTGCAGTTCCTCCTAATTTCAACAGACTTGGTGGTGTTGGTGATACATCAGCCTCTGGTTTTGGAGGGGATGCTCGGGATGTGATTCTTAACAATCCCATCTCTCTATACTGTGAGACTAACGCTGTACCCCCTCCAACACTCACCTGGTACAAAGATGGACAACTGCTAACTTCAAATCCCAAAGTTTTGATCCTACCAGGTACGAGAGATGAAGGGAACAGCTAGATAGAAATTAAAGTGTACAGGGAGGCTGTTTACATAACTTATTATTTTAATCCTCAGGTGGGCGAGTTTTACAGATCCCCAGGGCTCAGGCTGAAGACTCCGGCAGGTATACCTGTGTGGCCATCAATGAAGCAGGGGAAGACTCCATCCAGTATGATGTTAGAGTGTTATGTGAGTTTTTGATCACTTTGTGTGCTCTGGAAAAAATTATTTTTGAAAAGAGCCACTTCTTTTAGTCTCATGTTGTATGTTTGTCCTGCTCCAGTGCCTCCAAGCATACGAGGAACAGACAGCGAAGGACCTGGTGAAGTCACTGTCCTGGTCAACAAAACTACCCAACTAGAGTGCCATGTGGATGGAAATCCAACACCCAAAATCACCTGGTTTAAGGACGCCCAGCCAATCAACTCCAATGGTTCTCATAGAATTCTGTCCAACGGGCGAATGCTTAAGGTTTCAAATCTGTGCAATAGTTACTTCATTTGTTACTTCACTCATTTAAAATCGTGCTAAATGCTGCCATAAAATTAAGCTGAAATCTGAGCGTTTTGTGGGACAAGGTCCATTGAAACTTGTTAGTTAACACCCAGTGGGGTGAGTTAGACAGGAACCCCGAGCCACCATGACTATATGGGGCCCAAAACAATTCAGTTTGGGCTACATGAGCACTGAGTGGGCATGGGTTTGAACGGGATGCTACGTCCCATATGGTTTCAGTTGGGCCCCATATGTAAAGCCCATGTGGGCTCATAAGGGATGTGGGGGTGCTGAGAGGGCACTGGGAACCTATGTGAGATGGCTAAATGGGCCCCAAGTTCGGCTCCATCTGAAACCCATTCAGGACAACTTGAAACCCATATGAGTAAACGCAAGTGTGGTTACCATGGAAACTGCAGACAAACCCATGTAGGAATTTAATATGTGGCCCAAATTGACCCCTTCTGGACTCCCCGTGGACATGCTGCCTGGGTGTAATTACGCATCTTTTCTATAAATTTTCTAATTTAAGTTTTCTGTAAAACTTCTTCTCTTCTCAGTGTTTCCCCGTTATGTTGTCTTATTTCTAACAAAGATATTAATTACTATAATCCTACTTTGTATACTTGCTTATGATACACTAATTTCTCCATCAGGTGTTGAGAGCTCAGGTATCTGACACAGGCCGTTATGTGTGTGCAGCTGAGAATGTGGCTGGAAGTGCAGAAAAACACTTTAATCTTAACGTCCACGGTGAGTTGCAGGAGTAACTACTGAATAACCTTTCTTTACCTTTATGAAGTAGATGTTGAATCATTTCAGCTTCATCTGAGAAACTACGTCTTTTTAGTTTCTCTGCTTTCGAGATATTTGCTATGTTTTACGCTGCTTCTTTTTCTGCCTTGCAGTGCCTCCTACCATTATCGGTACAAGTTCTGACAATGTGACAGTGGTGGTGAACAACTTTGTGTCTCTTTCCTGTGAAGCTACTGGCTTCCCTCCTCCCACACTGAGCTGGTTAAATGACAGGGGCCCTATTCAGCCCAATACTAATGCGCTCATCATGCCAGGTACTGCAATGTGATCACTACACCTTCAGGGTCACATTCAGGAAAACGATGACACAGAGTGAAGCTATCAGACAATAAAAATAACTTCAAAAAATGTAAACATGATGTTAAATACATGATCAAAATGTATATCAAATGACTTTATATTGTGTTTGTATTTGTGTCCATTTGTGTCTTCAGGTGGTCGTACTTTACAGATTCTTAAAGCAAAGGTGTCTGATGGAGGAAAGTACATCTGTGTGGTCATGAATGCAGCAGGAGAAGCTTACAAACACATCTACCTCACTGTATTTGGTCAGTCCACATCTTTATTGTTTGGGCTGTCCTGTGTGTTTTTAAGCTTTTGGCTTTTTTATTTAAATCATGCAGTAAATGGTTGTTATTTCTACTCTGAATTGCAGTTCCTCCCAGTATCCGGGGCAGTAACAGAGACTCTCCCGTGGTGGTTAGTGTGCTTGTTGGTAAATCTGCAACTCTGGAGTGTGAATCCAACGCCATCCCTCCTCCCACTATTACCTGGTACAAGAACGGCAGGGTGGTGACAGAAACGGCCAACGTAAATATTCTGGCAGAGGGGCAGATCCTGGAAATCAGGGGCTCAGAGGTAAGAAACAACAAACTGCCTGCTCTATTTTTTTGCTGAACAAAGTTATTTTTCTTTCTATGACCACTTTTATTTTGATGCTTCATCATAGTAGATACTGTCTAAAAAAAAATAACATCTCTTTTTTTTCTTCTAAAAATGAAAAAGTATTTGCAGATAAACTCAGTCAGAATTGAAAACACATTGTTTTAAAATCTCTTTTGCAGGTGTCAGATACAGGACAGTATGTTTGCATGGCCACCAACATTGCTGGACAAGTAGATAAGAACTTCCACTTAAATATTCATGGTATTCTAATCTAAAGAAATATCTATTCGTGAGTGTGAAAACATGTTGATGATTTAATATGCAGAATGATTATATAAGAGATATATTTCTCCTTAGTTTTTCCTAGTATTGATGGTCCAGCAGAAGAGAGCGTTGTGGAAACAATCGGTAACCCAGTTTCTTTTGCCTGTGATGCTACTGGAATCCCTTCACCTAGTCTCACTTGGTTAAAGGATGGACAACCCATAGGTAGGCCTGCTGCAAATTTAGTGTTATTTGCAAGCTCATAACGTCCAAATTATTTTATAATTGTGAATTTCCCAAAGAAAACACAGTTTTTCTTTCTCACTGTTAACTTCATGTTTCCTTTAGAGAACTCTGACTCTCTGGAGATGCACATCTTCTCAGGGGGAATTAAACTACAGATTGCAAGGCTGCAGCTTTCTGATAGTGGCACATACACATGTTTGGCCTCTAACATTGAGGGCAAAGCACAAAAGACCTACCACCTCAGTATACAAGGTAACGCTTTACTGCAGGCTTATACAAGCTTACACAGAGAACTGGTTTAGTTGCTTCAGTGGACCTCCTGTATTGATGTTTTTTTTTACCAGATTAAACAGCATGGTAATTGCATTCTTATTTACTGGATAACCCTAATCCAATTTTACTGACAGTGTAAGCATTTTTGCAGCTAACTGGTAATTCTCTCCTAGTCCCACCTCGTATCACTGGATCAGAGATGCCCAGTGAGATGGGAGTCCTGTTAAATCAAAGCATCCAGCTCATCTGTTATGTTCAGGGAACTCCTACTCCAGTCATCCAATGGTTGAAGGATGGGAAAGCTATCAACAGTATGGGAGACACACAGCTCAGGTACACTAATTAGTGCCACCAGAGTAGAGAGACTGAAATTTCTGTCATAATGGTAATCTAGACATACTCTTAGTAATTTGAAGACAGCATACGAAAGTCTTAGGAGTGTGATTTGTACAAATAGCTACTGAATTCAGAGGCTATGAGATGTTGATAATCATTTGGCAGCTTTAAATATGCAACATTTGATTTTCACCATGGAGGAGATTAACTCCAACTTTGCTGAAAGGTTACAAAAGTTGTGTTCCTGTAAAAAGATGTTTGGTGTCTTTCTGCTCAGAATCAGTTCGAATGGCACCACGCTCACATTGCCCAACGCTCATCCTGAAGACAGTGGGAAATACACCTGTGTTGCAACCAACACTGCTGGAGAAGAGGAGAGGATATTTAATCTAAATGTCTATGGTAGGGTTTTTTTTTTTCCTATTTCATGCTGCATGCAACATTCAGTAAAGATAGTCTGTTACATTTATTTGATGATGACTCAACCAGTTTTTTTTTTATTTTACTGCCCTCCATTGTCCATTTGCTAACCAGTGCCCCCTGCAATACGTGGAAACACTGACGCTGTAGAGGATCTGATCACAGCTCTGGACAGTTCTATCAGTATAGAGTGTGTTGCGACTGGGTCTCCTCTGCCGCAGCTACACTGGTTGAGAAATGGCCTACCTCTGCCGGTCTCCTCCCACATATGGCTTCTTTCTTCTGGACAGGTGCTCCGGTAGGTCAGTGGACAGGGCACATGGAAAAGATTGTCTTGCACTTGTTTCTTTTAAGTGTGATCTAACAAATTCTTAATTATTATGTAAAAAGCAGTGAGATGTTATAAACTTTGCCATGAGATTAAATCTCTATATCACTTGTTTATTCAGAAAAAGATTTGGTCTTAAGTCAGTATGTCGATTCAAGAAAAATGTCCTACAGACCTGCAGGATTTGGGGAATCTTTTCTGCAATCCTGAAAACACTAAAACCAGAATAATGCTTAAAGAGTAGATATAAATTTTAGATTAACAATATTGGATTTAGTTCATTTACAGTTAAACATGGTAACTTAAAATCTGTCAGGATTACACGAATCCAGGTGTCTGATGGTGGAAGATACACATGCGTTGCATCAAACAGGGCAGGAGTGGATAACCGACATTATAACGTACTGGTGCATGGTGAGTTCATCAGCGAATACCGTTGCAAATATCTGTAGTTACATCAAATAAAACAAAAATCAATTTGTTTTTTTCTTAATTACTTTCTTCAGTTCCTCCTGGTTTGGATGGAGCAGGAAGCACAGAAGATGTGACTGTGGTGAAAGGAAACTTAGCTTCATTGCTGTGTATTGCTGATGGGACCCCAGCCCCTGCCATTTTCTGGCTTAAAGATGGAGTGGCTTTAGCCCCTGATCACCACATCTCTCTCCTCAAACTTAATACCACCTTACAGATCAGCAAGACCGAGGTTAATGATACAGGGCGCTACACCTGTACAGCTAACAACACTGCTGGTCAAGCTAGCCGTTACTTCAATCTGAAAGTTTTAGGTTAGTATGATATTTTAATTTTAACTGCCTTCTTTCATCCTGATTCATTGATGAGAAATTCATTTAACTTTATTTTAAACTGTGTCTTGGTCAGATCCTCCACATATTAAAGGCTCTGGAGAAGCATCAGAGGTAACTGTGGTTGTTAGTAATGTCTTGGAGCTCCAGTGTGAGGCTACGGGTATCCCTACACCCTCTCTGACCTGGCTGAAGGATGGACGCCCACTGCCACAGACAGACAGCCTGCGTCTCGTCCGCGGAGGAGAGGTACTCCGAGTGGCATCTGCACAGGTCAGTCATGAAATAATTAATATTTCTACATTTACCTTGAAAATACTTTCGTCACCCTTCCAGTATGTTCTTCATATGATAACTATCAAGTAATAAAATAATATTAGCTGCTCATATTCTTCTTGACACTTGTTCCTTTCAGTTGGAGGACACAGGCAGGTATAGCTGCTTAGCCAACAGTCCAGCAGGAGATGATGACAAAGAGTTCCTGGTCCGAGTGCATGGTGGGTGAAGTAGATGTGTGGTATTTTCAGTTACTGTATAAATTACTGGACAGCACGTACGTCACGTGACTGATAGGTTTCTGAAGAGCGCATTTGAAGCCAATAGGCGGGTCCAACGATGGCCATCTTGGTGTTTCGTCATTACCGGAAAATCCAAAAATGGATGAAAAGGTGGAGATGAGAGGGCTCCGTCACAGTGGTGCCAGCAGGAAGTACGCAGCTGTAACCAGTGATAGCGCTCTAAAACACATCAATTAAAAGGACACGCCTCTAAATTTAAGATTAAAATGACATCGAAACCGAAGCATTAGAAAAAAATTCAGCCCCCCCTCGAGAGTTTACATGATGGAAAATTGGACCTATTAAACCGAAAAAAGTTTTTGAAGCCACTCTGTAAATATGTTTATTTCAGCTGTGAAATCTGATATTTTAACACGGAAATCTATGGGCATTCCTCTCTATTGCAGCCAGTCATCTAGCAGTGAGGGGTGAACTGCAAATATTTCCATTTCCGTATTGGCGTCACCATCAGCAGCCAGAGATTGCCGCCTGGTTATATTCAACTAAGTACTAGAAATGTCTGAGAATACTACAAACCATCGGATTAATTTCTGATTTAAATTGATTTTGAAGGCAGCATCCTTTATAAAAGATAATGTTTCTTTTTATACATTATTTTGCTGAAATAAGCAAGGCCTTCCCAGAAAAGTGGGTAATAGATGCCAGCACTAGTTCATCCATAATTCCACAGTAATTACAGGACCATTATGTTCATTGATAGCTTGGCCATCATGGATTCTCCTTCCTTGTCAAACCAGTTTCTTCTTCTTTTCTGGATGATAAAATAGCTGATGGTGCATTTTTTTCTGTTCAATTCCACCTCAGTTCCACCAAACATTGCAGGAGAAAGCACACCTAAGGATGTATCAGTCCTGCAAAACAGACAGGTAACCCTGGAGTGCATGTCAAACGCTGTTCCACCTCCAACTCTGACCTGGCTCAAAGATGGCAACCCACTTCAGGTCAGTGATAAATAAACAAACAAACTACCAGCCTTGTGTGGTTGTCTTGCCTGAATCATATCCATCCGGGATTTATTTATGCTGTCTAGGCCTCTGCTCGCATACGGGTCTTGTCTGCTGGGCGCTTCTTACAGATCAACATGGCAGAGCTCAGTGACAGAGCTCAATACACCTGTGTGGCGAGTAACATCGCTGGCAAGACAACACGGCAGTTTAACCTGACTGTCAATGGTACAGTTCTTTATATGATGAGAAAACCTGAGAATAAATGTTATTCACATATAAAACCACCCTTCATATAAATTAAAATTCATCTTAATGGTTTTGGTTTGAACACTTGTCCCCTCAGTGGCTGCAACTATCAAGGATGGTCCTCAGTTGGTGTCAGTGCACATTAACAAGCCAGCAGTGCTTGAATGCATAGTAAGTGGCGTGCCACCCCCCCAGGTGACCTGGAGGAAAAATGGTGTAATATTGGCAGGAAACAACCCCAGGTAAACAGCATTACAAAATACCATTGGTGTCCCTGTTCCAAACCTCTTTTTTTTCCAAATATTTGACCACATTGTTACAGAATCTGTATTGCATTTAACGTGCATGTGTGCAGGTACATGTTTGTGGAGGACGGCTCTTTACGCATCCACCTCGCTCAGGTGACCGATACTGGTCGCTACTTATGCCTGGCAACAAATCAGGCTGGGACTCAACGCAAGAGAGTGGATTTGGAAGTATTTGGTTGGTAGAGAAATTTGTAAAAGTTAAATTCGGTCAGAACAAACCAGAATCATGCAATCACTTCAAAATCCTTTGCTCTGGTCTCTTAGTACCTCCTTCCATTGCTGACAGTCGGACCAATGTGACTGTTATCGTCAACGTGCAGACTACCTTATCCTGTGAGGCCACCGGCATTCCCAAACCCTCTGTCCGCTGGCAGAAAAATGGCCAAAGCATCAATACTGACCAGAATCAAAATATGTACAGGTTGATCCAGGTTTTTTCCCTCTCTTTACTGATTTTAAGACATTAAATCTTAAAAGACAAAGCTGGAAAAATTTAACACATTTTGGAAACTTATTCTTCATAGAATAAATTGTTCTCTTCAGTTCTTAATATAATTATTTTACAAGCTTAAAGGTAAGATTATATGTAAAACAAATGTCTTTTAATTATTTCTAGACTGCTGTCATCAGGCTCTCTGGTCATTATAGCTCCAACAGTGGAGGACACAGCAGTGTATAAATGCCTGGTCTCTAATGAAGCAGGAGAAAACTCCAAATCTGTCAACCTCACTGTCATCGGTGACTGAACTCTAGTATTCAATTCATCAGTTTCATGGTGTAATATTGGCATTTCATAATGTAATTGCTCTCATGGCATCTGTCCCGCTAGTTCCTCCATCAATAGCTGATGAATCCACAGAGCTGGTTGTAACTAGACTGTCCCCGGTGGTCATTGCTTGCACTGCATCAGGTGTTCCACAGCCCACAATCCACTGGAGCAAAGATGGAGCGAAGCTTACCCAGAAGGGGCCGGGGTACAGCATCCTGCCAACAGGTTAGTTACAGCTGCAAAAATTATGTTCTTAGTATATACAATCATCTTCTACAAAAATGAAAAAGATTGTGAGGTTATTGAACCGGATTTCAGTAACTGCATATGAAATGCAACTTTTACTTGAGCTAACTTTAACTGGTTGAGTATATTAACAATTTCTGTGTGTTTATCTATGTTCAGGTCCAGTAGAGATCCCATCCGCTGAGCTAAGTCATGCTGGACGGTATTCATGCAGAGCCACGAATAGTGCAGGCTCCACTCAGCGTCACGTGCAGCTTACCGTACAAGGTAAAAAATTCTTATAGTCATCTCTGCTAAAAGTGTCCAGTGTATTTTTTATTTTCAATCTTTCATTTCAAGTCAAATCATAGGCAAATAATCTGTATTTGTGATCTTTTCATCTTCCTTTCTGGATTTCTGGATTATGTTCTAGAAAGTTTAGAAAATGGATATATTTCTTAGAGTCTGTGGGTTTGTTATTTAAAAGATGTAACTTACAACATTTAAAACTGTATGCTACATGTTACATAAGTAAGTTCCTCACTCTAAAAGATTTATTAGGGTTAAGAGAACTGAACACATCACACCAGTCTTAACATCTTTACACTGATTTAGTCTGTTTTAAAGATTTTAAAACCCTGCTGATTTTTTATAAAAGGTCTAGGTTTAGAATATATCTGGGATATGTTCATAGAATATAAACCCATCAGAGCTCTTAGATTCAAAGACTCAGGTCAACTAGTCCAGACCAGAGTCCAGACTAAACATGGAGAAGCAGCATT
>JBAMHX010000016.1:7087867-7103416 GCA_037177515.1 Pseudomugil tenellus | reverse complement strand
GACTAAACATGGAGAAGCAGCATTTAGCTGTTATGCTGCAAACAAGTGGAACAAACTGCTAGTAGAGATAAAACTTTTATCCAAATGTAGAACCATGTAAATCCATATGAAAAACATTTCTTTTTCATGCACCTGTGTATAAAATTTGCACAGTTACTTTTGAATAATCTTGCTTCAATTGTGAAATGTACTGTACCTTGCCTTAAAGCAGATTGTTTTAAAATATTGAAGACATTACTTGGATTAAAAATTGCTATATAATTTTTTACCAGATATTTGTTATTTTCTAAAAAAAAAAAAAAAAATCAACAGAAAAACATCTGCACTATCTTTAAGGCCATGGACAGTGTCCAACCTCAACACTTCATTTGTTGTGCACTGTATTTTCTTTCCTGTTTTTGGTTATGTTGTCAATTTCTGAAAGTGGATTTAATTCCAATAGCACCTCTCAATTTAACATTTTATATATCTGGTTAATCTAAATTAAATTAAATGAAAATGAAATGAAAAACACTTTATCTCTTTTTCAAGGAAATTTAAATCTTTAACAATAATGAAAAAAGAAAAAAATTTGTTTGAGAAGATCCAGAAGAAGACAGATAACTAAATAATGAGATTTATTAGACACAGTATGCTTTAAAGCAGTTGTAAAGATAGAAAAATGATGAGATGATGTTGAATCAGCGTATAAATTTTACAATTGCACAACTCAGCATCCTTCTCTTCCTCATCAGAACTTCCAGTGATCCAGTCTCATCCAACCACTCTGGATGTGATCATCAATAGCCCCATCACTTTGCCCTGCAGAGCCACAGGCACACCCAGACCCATGATTACCTGGCAGAAGGAGGGCATCAACATACCCACCGCGGGTAATTATCCTGCGTATGTGTGAGTTAGTGATCACATGGAATTAGGTCATAACATGTCTCTTGCTGCATGGTAGGTGGTGGTTTCACAGTACTTCCAAATGGAAGTCTGCAGATATCCAAGGCATCTTTGTCAGACTCTGGGACGTACATTTGTGTAGCTCAAAACCCCGCAGGCACTGCACTGGGCAAGACCAAACTCAGAGTGCAAGGTAGGAGAGAAAGACAATCATTACACAAAGCTGATCAAATTATCCTTATAATCACAGTTTTGTCTTCATGTAGATGTGTGTTTCCTAAGACTCTGAACAATGACATCTGTAAGAATACATCACACACGTGTAGTCTGTATAACATTCTTGTTTGTGCTCTGTGCAGTTCCTCCGGTGATCCGTTCAGACACGCAGGAATATGTGGCCCCTGTAGACTCCTCTGTGACTCTGCAGTGCCAAGCAGACAGCTCCCCTCCACCTTCAATCACATGGCATAAAGACGGCAAGCTGCTGAGAGACTCTGTACGCCAGCGAGTCCTCAGCTCTGGATCTCTGCAAATTGCCTTCATTCAGCCCAGTGATGCGGGACAGTACACTTGCACTGCTGCCAATGCAGCAGGCACCGTGAGCTTGGAAATTAGCCTCACTGTACAGAGTAGGTTCTAATTTTGTCTTTTTTTTTTTTTTTTGGTTTCACACTGTTATTTTTGTGCTTTTCATAAACTTTTCTAAACTTTGAAATTAATCTTAACATTACTATGTTTTGTTTAGTCAAATGTTGAGTTTTTTACATTTTAGTCCATATCTTTCTTTACTTAGTCCATATCTTTACTTCTGAAAAATCTGATGATATTTGAATTAGGCCAAAAAGTAGATGATTAACAAACCTTAAGGTATTTCTATATGTCTACATATAAGAATACTTCTGCTAATGTATGAATAAAGGGCAAAGCATATAAAAACTAATCCGTAAACAAAATCAAAGTAAAAGCAAACTTCAGGGAGATTTTTATTGTTTTCATCCTTTATCTCAGTTCCTCCTTCCATTTATGGAGGAGAGCGAGAGGTTGTTGCAGTGGAAAACAGTCCTGTCCAGCTGGTGTGTGCTGCAGAGGGCATCCCACAGCCCACACTGTCCTGGGAAAAAGATGGTACTCCTCTCAGTGAAAGTGTTGGGGAGTATACAATCCTGCCATCCGGGGAGCTGGTTATTGACAGTGCTCAGGTATTAAAAGAAAAGGACAGAGCAGAAGCTCTGTTCGCTAACAACTTGCAAAAAACAATACTTATGTCTATTTGTATGAAGTTTTTCTTATTTAACAAAAAAAAATCCTCTGTCTCTGCACCAGCCCAACGACGCCGGTAGCTATACCTGTGTAGCCGTTAATTCTGTTGGGCAGGACAGTTGGACGGTGACGCTGTCGGTTCATACCCACCCAGCTTTCACTGAGCTGCTCGGAGATGTGGCCCTCAACAAGGACGAGCAGCTCACGCTAACCTGTGGTGTCAGAGGCATACCTCTACCCAGAATTACATGGGCCTTCAACAACAACATCATCCCAGGTTTCATTGTTTTTTTGATCTGTATATCATCCAATTATACTTTTCAGTAGGTTTTTCCATCTTCTTGATGTTTTTTCTCCTGATTTTTCCACTTACTTTTGACAATCTAGTGCACTATGATCATACGAACGGCCACAGCGAACTGATGATAGAGAGAGTGAGCAAAGACAACTCTGGTACCTACACCTGCATGGCAGAAAACACAGTGGGAACCATTAAGTCTCTGGGATTTGTCTATGTTAAAGGTAAGTAAACATTTTCCTAAAACATTCTGGCTCTTTTTTATCTTCCCGCTCCCAGCTTATGTCATTTGTCTGTTCTCCAGAGCCTCCCATCATCGATGGGGACATTCATGCCAACCGAATTGAACCTCTGGGTGGCAATGCCATTCTGAACTGTGAGGTACGAGGAGACCCGCTGCCAACCATCCAGTGGAGCAAAAATGGAATAAACATACACATCACTAACCGAATCCGTCAACTGGACAACGGCTCTCTGGCCATCTATGGCACAGTGGTAGGAAAGCACATTAGAACGGAGCACCGCTTTAGGCTGGCAGCATCTCAATTCACCTATTTAGTTTTGGGCTGTACTGGAATCTTGAATTTCCTTCCAGGGATGAATAAAGTATAATTGAAAAGACAAGTTTGAGACTTACTGCATCTTGTTTGACATTTGTTAAACATGTTGATTAAAAAGAATGTTCTTGTGGTTCAGTGGTTTGAGCTGCATGCCATCTTAATACTAGAATCTTTTATTTTCTTGTCTTTATGATGAATCACAGAGTGAAGATGCAGGCAGTTACATGTGTGTAGCAACAAATGACGCTGGTGTGGTGGAGAGAAGTGTCACCCTTACTCTGCAGAGTGAGTTTTAACCTGTTTGTCTACTTTAAAAGCTTTTTTTTCTATGCGCTGTAAAAACACAAATAGTGTAATTGATTGTTTCTGTCAGGTGCACCTACTATCATGGTAGAGCCAGTGGGGACAGTGGTGGATGCAGGCACCACAGTTGTGCTAAACTGTCAGGCAGAGGGTGAGCCTAAGCCAATGATAGAATGGGCCCGTCAAGGGCGCCCCCTGCTGGTGAGTGAGCATTTTTCCACTTTGTCCAATGGTTCCCTGAGGATCACCAGTGCCCAGAAAGAAGACACAGCTGAATATGAGTGTGTGGCTAGAAATCTGCTTGGATCAGTGTTGGTTAGAGTCGGTCTTACTATAAGGGGTGAGTTTTGCATTAGTCGGGTTTTCACTGCATCTGTAAGACAATAGGACTTATTCTGACATATTCTAATTTGTAGTCCATGGGGGCTATTCGGAATGGTCCGAGTGGGGCACTTGTAGTGTATCCTGTGGTGTGGGCATCCAAAAGAGACTGAGGGAATGTAACAATCCTTTACCTGCGAATGGGGGCCGCCACTGTGTAGGATCAGACATGGAAACACGCAGTTGTCATGGAAAACCATGTCCAGGTGATTTTACAGGGAAACAAATCAACAGCAGCAGATGATTCAGTCTGCTCGATAAAATGTTTACATCTTTTTGCAGTGGATGGTAACTGGTCGGAGTGGTCCTCATGGGAGGAGTGTTCACAAACCTGTGGTCAGGGCAACAAAACCAGAGTCAAGACGTGCAGTAACCCACCAGCTCAACATGGAGGCAGACCATGTGAAGGAAAGGCAGTGGAAGTTATTATGTGCAGTGTCAGACCGTGTCCTGGTGAGAAAAGAGTGGAAAAAAGGAACAATCTATTGTGAGGCTATAGTATCACTTTTAGTGAGATGTTGTTTTTTATGCTCTCATAGTGGCAGGCAACTGGGGATCTTGGTTACCATGGAGCCCATGCAGTGAGACCTGTGGAAAAGGCATGCAGTCCAGAATCCGACTGTGCAATAAACCCCCACCAGCATTTGGTGGTCTGCGTTGTGAGGGCACAGACACCCAGTCACAAGTGTGCAGAGAGAAACCTTGTCCTGGTAAATGCAGGAAGATCATTTGATAAAGTCTCAACTATTGCAGCTGCGAGTAAACTAAATTTTCAAATTTCTCTCTTCTTGTTTCGTCCAGTGGACGGAAAGTGGTCATCATGGATGAACTGGGGAGCCTGTAGTGTTTCTTGTGGAGGTGGGATCAGACAGCGAACACGTCTCTGTGCCAGCCCTGCGCCTCAGCACGGTGGCAGGAAGTGCGAGGGCAATGACATCCTTATAGATTTCTGTAACAGTGACCCCTGTCCCAGTAAGTCTTTTGTTAGAAATTATGTTTTGTTTGTTTACAAGACAATATATGCCTCGTATAATATTTTCTATATTCTGAAATATCTTTGCTGTTCTTAATCTAACTCTCTTTACTTTTTTGTGTCAGTCAGCGGTAATTGGGGTCCATGGAGCAGCTGGGGCAGCTGCAGCAAAACCTGTAATGGAGGCCAAATGAGGCGCTACAGGACTTGTGACAACCCCAGACCTGCTTATGGTGGGAGAGCTTGTGCAGGTGCTGATACACAGATCCAAAGATGCAGCACAGCTAACTGTCCAGGTTAGTCAGCAGTGTTTATGCATCTGGGTTAGGACAAGGCCTGTAAGAAAATATCGATATGCTGATATACCGCAGTATTTTTTAAGAGACAATATATTGATATGCAAAAGAACTGTATTGATCTTTTTATGAGCATATTTTTACTTAAGAAAAAATGCAGTTTATCGCCTTGTTTTAAGTATCGCAATATATTGCATCCCTACCCCTGTATTGTAATACACATCGTATCGCCAGATTCTTGCAGATACGCACCCCTAGTTAGGATCAATAGAAACTTGAGCAAAAGTTTAAAATCCTGTTGAGTGTTGTAACTTTGTGGTGCGCCAATGCAGTTGATGGTAACTGGGGCTCGTGGCAGCCATGGGGAGAATGCTCTGCATCCTGTGGAGGCGGTGAAAAGACACGCGTTCGAGTCTGTAACAACCCATCTCCCAGTAACGGTGGTCGAGCATGTCCAGGAGACCCCACTCAGCTGTCCAAGTGTAGCACTCAAGCTTGCCCAGGTGAAGCCTTTCATAAAGTATTTTGCATCTGAAATTTTCTTGAGACTGCATGTAGGAACAGGAATCTCTGCATTATCACTGGACTTGTCTTAGACATTATTCACAGGGATATTTTCACAAGCTTGTATGTTTTTAATTGTTTCCATTTTACTTTGCAGTTTTTCAGACATTGCACATTCAAGTATGTACACAAAAACAGTCGTAGGATTAGGTAGGGAGTCTCCTCTACCGTTCTCTCTGTGCTCTATAGAAAACCTTTAGCACATCTTTAGCATTATCTTTTGTCCCTTGTGGGTCAACCATGTAAAGAGAACACATCTGATGTGTGCAGCACAGTAGCTACATACAAACATGCTCCATAATGTTGTAACCCTAAACCCCATGTAGAAAAAGGCTTGTGTGTGTTCTTTGTAGCTTAACTGCATTTACACTTAAGCACTTCTCTTCATCAGGTGGACCTCTGAAGGCTAGAGGAAGCATCATAGGAAACATCAATGAAATTGATTTTGGTGTTTCCATCCTGAACGCCACCATCACAAAGACCACCTCTGACAACAGACTCATCAAAGCCACAATATCTAACATACCAAGGACATTAGGTCAGTTTCATACACACTTTTTTCATCCGGTTTCATAGGAGGACTAAATTTAAGATCTTTAAATTCAAGGTCCTGCAATGAGAAAGCTGATCTCAATCCTGAACCCCATCTACTGGACCACTGCACAGGAAGTAGGACAGGCTGTCAATGGTTACACCCTCACAGGCAGCATCTTTAGGCGGGAAACGCAGGTGGAGTTCGCTACAGGTAGCCTGCCTATGACATAATTAAAACTGTATCTAACTTCCATTAAGGTTGTAGGTTGACTAACACGTGATGTAATTCCATGTTTCCAGGTGAAATCCTGAGGATGACCCACTTTGCCAGGGGTCTGGACTCTGATGGAGTATTACTACTAGACATAGTAGTTAATGGCCACATGTTACAGCTTCATTCGCATGCTGATATTAATATCAAGGTGCACAAAAAATATTTGTACTTTTTTTCCTTAATCAATGAAAATGATAGATTTTTTTATAGTGATCTGTGCTTTTACTTACATATCTATAATAATAATAATAATAATAATAATAATAATAACAATAATAATAGGTACTTTATTCATTCCCTGAGAGAAATTCAAGTTTATATATGTATATTTATATATCCATGGTGCTCTTAATGGCAGCTAACATATCAATTAAAATTATATGAATACAGTGTAAATTTTCATTATTATCCTGTTCTTTATTTTATTATGTGTCTTGTGCTGCAATTTCTTATTATTCTAAAACCACATAAATGAAGTGTAAGCTGACACATACCATGCCAGCCTTAAACTGGGATTGTTTTGTAGGACTACACTGAGGATTATATTCAGACTGGTCCAGGTCAGCTGTACGCTCTGTCCACTCGCATGTTCACTATCGATGAGGAGAGGGTTCCTTACTCCTGGAACCACACCGTCACCTATGATCCCGCCAAAGGAAAGATGCCCTACCTGGTAGAAACACTGCATGCCACGGCCATCACTGCTGACTACAATCCCCTTCAGGAAGTGCTGCAATATAGCATCCAAGCTAGCATTGCCAAGGGTGTGTTTAAGCATTTATAATCATCCAAACCTTCTGTGAAATGGCAATTGACTTAAAAGTGGATTTTAATTGGGTTATTTATTTAAACTGAAGCTTAAGGTGTGTTCACATGATTCCAGGTGATCGCAGCAACCAGTGTCCTCATGGTTTCATCCTGGTGACTGCTGGGCCTTACTGTGCAGGTAATGTTAAATATAGTGCATATTCACTCTGGAATGTGTTGTGATTGCTTTTTTATTGTTGTTTATTCCTATCGTGCATGTTCTGCAGATGAGAATGAATGTACGGTTGGGAACCCCTGTTCTCATACCTGCCATAACGCAATGGGCACCTATTACTGTTCCTGTCCACAAGGTCTCACCATCTCTGCTGACGGCAGAACCTGCCAGGGTACAAAACACACGGTGCACCTCTGTTTAACCTCACATATTGCTAATACAGCTACTTATCATTCAGCATCAAATTCACTGCTCTCCTCTACTTCAGACATTGATGAGTGTTCCCTGGTTGAGAACGTGTGTCACGATGGGCAAGATTGTGAGAACACCATTGGCTCATACAGATGCGTCATGCGCTGTGGGCGGGGCTTCAGGAGAACAGCTGATGGCTTCAGCTGCACAGGTAGGCCAAGGGATAAAGGATATATCATCTCCTTAAGATAGATAATCCTCAGTTATTGCAATTTTTATTCATGTTTCACATACATTTGTGGAACTTGAATAATTTTTCAGTTTAATAAATAAACCTGTTGCGCTTCTTTTGATCAGTCGGTCTCACAAAAAGCAGAAATACATCCTTTTGATGTCAGATCATTTCATATTGGAATTTATAACAATATCTACTGTTCATACAAAGAACAACATCAAATACAGAAACCAGCTTACTTAGTGTCATGTCATTTAATATGTGGTTAATATTCACTAGCTGATTACTTGATCTTCCATTAAAAAGAAATCACATAAGTTCAGAAGGTTAATCACTAATTTGTGGTAACCAACAGAAATTCATAATAAGTTTTACAATAATTCATACAATAAGTCCTATCAAATGAATTTATTAAGGATTACTTAAATATGTGATTTATGTCTTAACTGTAAAGTCTGTTTGTTAACCCTTTGATGCATAGTGATTGCTATAGTGGACATCTGTTCACAAGCTTTTTTCTTGCATTCTAATGAATGAAGATAGTATATTTGTAAATGTGCCACTTCTGTCCATCCCCAAGGATGACACTACAACTCACTGACGAATAAATTATTATATTATATAACTAAACATGGACACATACATTGTAATTACCAAAGTTTGTCCTAGTGATAAATAGGGTAAAACAAGAGAAACATGTATTTTAATAGAAAATGTACACAATATCTTATTATTGTAGAAATATTTTATAAAATACATTTAAAAAATCAAATAAATTAGGTGTAAAATATAACTGATAAACAAAAAAAAGTATGATTGCATGTGTCTGTAGAAGTAAAATATTCTAAATGAAAAAAATGTGGCATTATTTTCTATTAATACATGCAAGAAAGGGTTAAAAGATGATAAAGCTAATATGTTTTTTGCTTCTTTTTTTCTTTCTTTCTTTTTGTGCAGATGTGAACGAGTGCCAGGAGTCAAATCCATGTAATCAACTCTGTTTGAATACCATTGGTAGTTATCGATGTGCCTGTGAGCCAGGATTTCATCTAAAAAACAGACGATGCATTGGTGAGCGTGCTACTCAACTCCATTAGATGTCCAGTCTGTAGCACTGAGGGCATCTTTCAGCTTTGACTAAATATGTGAATGATGAAATTGTGAATTGTTGGGCTTTTGTGATCTCAGGAAAAGCCCTTCATATCTGTCAAATCTATGTCATGACATGACATTTATTTTGCAGCCCAGACAAACTAAACATTTGGAGAAAGACTTCGAGCAACTGGCAATCCTATTTTTCCATTTTAGGCATATTTGGAAGAGAAGTGTAGTTTATTCATTTCCATGAAGTATGCAGATTTTCCGTCTAGATATCAGTGCATCCTGCACATTAGATAATTTTCGCATTAAATAATTCATTTTCTATACCGCTTAGTCCAGCTCAAGGTCAGGTGGAAGCTGGAGCCTATACCAGCAATTAACAAGCAAAAGTAGGATTTATCCTCGACAGGCCACCAGACCGTCGCAGCGGGCATGTTTTTCTCCTGCAAAATAAAATAAATAAACTAAAATAAACTAAATTCATTTTTTCTTCATTTATATTTAACTATTTGTTTCAGATATAAATGAGTGCAGGCAGAGGGTGTGCCGTTCAGATCAGCAGTGTAAAAACACACGGGGTGGTTACACCTGTATTGACCTCTGCCCTAATGGTATGACCAAAGGCGGGAATGGAACATGTATAGGTGAGTGTCCAGCTTCACTGAAAGAGCACCTGCTGATGAACAACTAGCTGTACAAATAGATATTTCAGAGCCATATTGCATGTAGTTAACCCAAGTGGGTCTTTTGTGGTCCATTCTAGACATTGATGAATGCCGAGACGGCACCCATCAGTGCAGATACAACCAGATCTGTGAGAATTCCCGAGGCAGCTACCACTGCACCTGCCCACGTGGATTTAGATCCCAGGGAGTAGGACAGCCCTGCGTTGGTACGTACACTCCTCTGGATTTCTACTCAATATCAGGATTGTTGTATATTTTTAATATTCATAAAGCATTTGGTGTGGTCAGGCAAGAAATACTGATGAGTTTGCTCTTCTGTTTAAGTAAAGAGATTTGATCTTTCTATATTTGCCCGGCTCTGCACTCCCCATCAGCTTTTTGCTTCTGCAGGCAGATTCTGCTTCTTTTTGTTGGTGATCCAACCTGATTCAAGTATGAAGAGGGAAAAAAACACCTCTGCAATGTGGACTTGAAATCCTCCCACTGCTTGCTTACATAACAAAATGCTTTACTGAAAACTGCTGATTAATTTTTCCATCAAACAGCTGCGTATATCTACAGAAATGCACTGCATGGCATCAGATTCTTTAAAACTGTGGGATGTTAGGTAACTTAAAGTTAAAGGGGGAACAAATGTCTCCTGTAGCCAATTCTAATCACTGTAAGCGACTTTTTGCTTGTTTACTTGTGATCCTTCACAAATACCACAAGTCACATTTGTTTATTCTTGGGTTTGTTTCTTATGCATCATTATGAATATTCTTTTTCTTTCCAGTGTTATTGTCCAATGATTGCTATGTTTTTCTGCTGAAGCGGGATCAGTTACAGCCTTATTTTCTCTGCTGCTTTCCCTTCTCCATACACACAAGCGACACGCATAAAATGCAAAACAGACTCACATTTTGTCATTGTAACAAGTATAAGAAAAATAAAGTGCAGCCTTTTCAGTGCACCCTGCGCAATTAAGTTTGTTTAGCTACTTGACTTTACTATATATTTTATTAGCTTATACCAAAATAATGTTAATTTGTCCACCAAGGTGTCATTACTTTAACTTGCAATGATCACAATACTTCCTCATTAACTGGCATCTGCATATATTAAGATAAGATTTTTTTTTTTTAATTTTTGAATCATTCTTAGTTTATTTTGGTGCAATCTAAATTTAGCTAAATGCAGCTGGTAGGGTAACCTGATGTATTCCTACATAGTTCCATAAATCTGCCTTTTTTGTTAGTTTTGTGTGATTTGGCAAGACCAGCACTGCAAACTCACAGCTCTGTTTGTGTTTCCTGACATTTGTTTCCAGGTCTGTGTCTCTTCCTCCTTTCCATGGTCTTGCTTTGTAATGGCACACGTCTTGTTTCCCCTGTGATGCTAACAACTTAATGTTGATGTGTGTTTTTGGCCCCATATTTGAAAAAACATAGCTGAGATTAAAATGTGAGTTTAGTCTACAAAATAGACAAATTATTTTCTTACATAGCCTCAGCACATTTCTGCTTCAGAAACAGGTAAATGAATTGCCATACAGTGGGGTAATTGATATATTTGCTCTCTCATCCTCATCTTTCCTTTCTATTTTCACCACCTGATTTTTTCCTTTCCTCACTGAACATCTTTTCATGTTTCCACCTTGTGTTATTTTTACTCCTTTTCCTCCCTAAACCTTTCATTCTGTCACCTTGTTGTGTCTTCCTTTTCCTGGTGCTGGTCTTCTTTTCTACCGAGGGAAGACATAAATGAGTGTGAGCGGCTTCCGCAGCCCTGTGCCCACCAGTGCATCAACACTCCTGGCAGCTTCAAGTGCATCTGCCCACCAGGGCGCCACCTGCTGGGGGATGGCAAGTCCTGTGCAGGGCTGGAGCGGCTGCCAAGCTATGAAAGTTATTCATACGGCTACCGCACGTCTCAGTCTTCCCCGGAGCACAGGTCAAGTCATCAGCTCTACCACAACCTGGCCTCTCAAAGCTACCACTCCTACACAGCCACCAGGGGCGGGCGCTCCAGGAGCCGTAGCCGCAGAAAGACTCGCAAACACTCCTCACAGAAGGGTGTTCTTACTTGTCAGGAAGGGTTTGAGCCCCGGGGTGGTCGCTGTTTAGGTAACTATAAAGGAAAGGCAGGGTTGAGATCAGGGAAAAGGGATGAGACCCTCTTAGTTCTGCATGAGGTTGCTAAAAAATGTATTTTATTGTGCAATGTGTGTCGTAAACAAACATGATTTGCTGTATGTTTTGCTGTTTTTCTATACAACACCAACAGATATAAATGAATGTGAAGTGAGGGATACCTGCCAGCATGAGTGCATAAACTCACCAGGAAGCCACAGATGTCTGTGTCCTGCTGGTTACCGCCTCATGGCTAACGGCAAGACCTGTCAAGGTGAGACCCTTCTGTCATAACCTGCACTGCTTCTCAAAAATACGCTGCAGCCTACATTGTCAACGCTTAATAAATTTAATGCACAAAGCTTCCACACTGGGAGGATACTTGTGTGAAAACTCTTTTCTGTATCTGCAGACATAGATGAGTGTCTGGAGCAGAACATCCAGTGTGGAGCAAATCGGATGTGCTTCAACATGAGAGGAAGCTACCAGTGCATCGACACACCCTGTCCGCCGAACTACCACAGAGATCCAACCACAGGGTAAACCATCAGAAATACACTTCCGTACCACCAACAACCACTTACACCATTAAATCATGCAGGCAGCATGATGTCATTTCTACAACGGAGTATTAGAGCCACACTGAAACAATCATTTGTGAAGGATCTTTTTTTTACTCCCTTCCTCACTTTGAGAATAAATGTAAAATATCAAGAATAAATTCGAAATGACGAGAATGAAGTTGAAATGAGAATAAAGTGAAAAAAAATTAAGACAGATGGCAAATAGACCTCTGTGTGTGCAGCTTCTTGGTCTGATAGATACAGTCTCTTCAAAGTATGAATACTTATTTATTATAATGCTGTGTTTATGTGCTAAAAGGGAACTAATTTCCTTGTTGCTGAAGCCTCTAAAATACAAGATCCACACTAGGTATTGTGTTTTATAGAGTAGGATAAAGCTGGTTCACATTAATCTGAAAGACTCCAAGTTAATGTCAATTTTTTAAACTTATTCTTGAAAGTGTACTTTGACTTTATTCACGTCATTTTGACTTTATTTACATCCTATCGACCATATTTACGTCATTTCGACTTTATTTACGTCCTTCGACTTTATTCATTTAATTTCGACTTTATTCACGTCCTTTCTACTTTATTGTTGTCATTTTGACTTTATTCTTGACATTTTAAGTTTATTCTCGAAGTGGGGAAGGGAGAAAAAAAATTCCTAAGTTTTTTTTTCTCCAGCGTGGCCCTAATACTTACACATTTACATTTCATATATTCAGATGAATAGTTGGACATTTGTAGGTAGAAATAAATCTTGTTTATTTATTGTATCATCTCAGAAAGAAGTCATTCTCACTTTGCAGATGTAAAGCATGAAATTATAATTCCCTAAACACAGTTGATTTTACAATAGTTGATGAAATCTTGGCATCATTAATCTTTGGCCATATTTTATTACTACAGCAGATCATCGACATTTACCTTGTTTTTTTTTTTTCGTTGTTGTTGTTATTGTGATTAACTAAGTTTGCACATTTGTAAACACTTTTGGTTTTGAACTTGCAGGTTCTGCCTGAAGGACTGCCCAGCAAATGACCTGGAATGTGCACTGAGCCCTTACGCGCTGGAGTACAAGCTACTGTCTCTCCCCTTTGGCATCGCAGCCAACCAGGATCTCATCCGGTTAGTGGCCTACACACAAGACGGTGTGATGCACCCCAGAACCACCTTCCTAGTGGTGGATGAGGACGTCACGGTACCATTTGCCCTGCGAGATGAGAACATGAAAGGGGTTCTGTTCACCACACAGCCACTACGGGAACCCCACACATATAGGATTAAAGTCCGAGCCCTCTCCTATAGCGAGGACGGAGGCATCGAGTACCAGACGACCTTCATTGTCTACATTGCCGTGTCGGCCTACCCCTACTGAAAGCACTTTAAAATGACATGAGGAAAAGTGGGATGGTAAACTGCGTCCTCCGTTTTTGGGAAACAAAGTGAAAGTGAGTGGATGGGATTTTGGACAAGTAACCACATCAGTATACAGACTGAAAGGGGTACTTGTGTTGTGCGGGGGGGTTGGTGGAGCGTGCACACTGCTCTGAAAAGATATGGAAGTAGAATTAAAGAAGAAGAGGAAACTTGGATTAAACTGACTGTTTTTGGCTTTAATTCCTCACATTGAACCAATATGTCAGCTTATTCAGTTCTTGGTATTTTGACTTGTTAATTTCCCTTTAAATTTATTTATAAATTTGATCTAATTCTTTAAAGCAGAATCTCCTCTCAGCTGTTCAGTAAGTAAATTTAAACTCTCCTTAAACTCGTGCCTTAACACCTACCTATTATTAACTTATTGGGAAGTGCTTGAACATTGAAAATAGGCAGCTCATGCCTTCGCTTAGCCTTATTTTCGATCACTACAGTGGAGATGTAACTCTTCTGATAAGGTGCTGACTGAATAATGCCACATATACCCACTACATCCTCAGGTTGTGGCCCATCAGGAAGAAATGCCTCTGAGAGAATAACTATCAATGTCATACTATAATTCTCCATCCAGCAGTTGATGAAGATGTATTATATTTTTATGGCTTGTACATATATGTTTTTCTTATATTGTGATGCTGCATTTGTACTGATTGTATCCTTTTTGTAATAAAAATTCAAACTTTTATTTGAAATTATGCATATCAGCAGTTACGTGCCACTTTTAGGCTTGAAACGATGTGAATTGTTTGTGCAGAAGAGGTGTGTAGGACTTAGTGACAGATAGTGGTTACGTTTTTTATTGGTTACGTTAATTTTATTGCATTTTTTGTATGAATGAATTGCATTAAACATGGCTAAGGGGGTATAATGGTTCATTTCAGAGTGAAAAGGGTCTTAATTAGAGACAAATGTTCTTTTCACATAGTTTCATACAGTTTCTTACAAACTGTGTCATGCTGTAGCCAGTTTTTAGGGTTGGTTGCAAGTGCCTAAACTCCACTCCATACTTGCATGCATTTTGTAAAGAAATTACAAATCAGTAACATTTTAATCCCATTATTAATGTATGAGAGTATTAAGTATCAGACCTGTATGCTGAACTGATGACTCAGAACGGATGGGAACATATCTGACTGGCAAGATACTGAGATTATTCTTTTAGGATCAATTGTGTCTCAGCCTGAGAAGAAGGATCCATGACTCGTGTAATTAGTATGAGGAAAAAAAAGTCATTTAAATGCAAACTGAGTTGTAGCAGCACAAGACTAATAAATATTTTGCTTGGTGTGTGCTCGTCGTCTCAAGGCGCTTCACAGAGATCAATTTGAGCAAATTCATAAAAGATGGCCTATGTAGGGGATATTGTATTGAACCTTGGCTCTGATCCAACCTCCCATCCTTATCCATGTGGCATGGATAAGTAAATCTGAGTATCACCTGCATAGCGATGAAAGTATATACCATGTTCTCTGATGATATTACCTAAGAGAAGCATGTATGGTGTAAAAAGTATTGGTCCTAATACAGAACCCTGAGGAACACCAACACTTACTCTGGTGTGTGAGGAGGACTTGTATACAATAACTGAAATCTATCAGATAAATATGACTTTAGTGTGGACTCTTTAATACCATTAACATGTTCCAGCCTCTATAGCAGAATGTTGTGATCTATGGTGTCGAATGCAGCACTGAGATCTAACAAGTTAAGAACAGACAGGAGTCCTTTATCTGAGGCCATGAAAATAAAATGAAAACATCAGGAGAAAGTCAGTATTCTTACAGTTTATTTTCTTCAAAAAAAAAAAAAAAAAAAAAAAAAAAAAAAAAAAAAAAAACACAAAAAAAGAACACCAAAGTAAGGCAGTTTGTACCTCAGTGTGGTCTGCTCTCTCCTTTTTCCCCA
>JBAMHX010000016.1:7039364-7050777 GCA_037177515.1 Pseudomugil tenellus | reverse complement strand
ATATATATATATCTTGACACATATATGTGCATGTATGATGTTAATTATTTCTTCCATTTATGCTGATAAACTTGCATGCGGTGTGTGTGATGCCTCGTGAAAAATGATAAAAAAAAAAAAAAAGATCAAGGTCATGAAATCTTTTCTTTGCTGCTCATCAAAGCGTATCATTACTGCTGGCATTCAGCATGTACTGCGTGTGTGTGACCACGGCAGCAGTCACGTACTCTGCGACAGCGGTCCAGCTATTTGGATGTGCCAATTTGTTGCACTGTCCGGATACCACAGCGTGCACACGAGAGCGTGCACACGGCTGAGCATTTCGCGTGTGCCAAAATACCCGAAGCTCATGGCACTACATTTTCATAGAAGGACGCAAAGCATAATGCAAAACAGCAGCAGATGTTTATAGCTGTATAAGACGCAAACGTCTAAGCCCCTCCATATGCGCAGGAGCACCCCCACCCGCGTAAAACAGAAATGTGCAAATTAGGTCTGCGCCTCCTTTAAGAATTCTACAAAGAAGACTCATTGGGGAGTAACTCTGTTCTGGATTGCAGGCTTTATACAAAGTTGCTCATTCGGGACCGCCAACAGGTTTTACCTGATTTGTTTATCTGGAGAAATTACAAGATCAGGCAAAGGCAAGAAAATAATGTTGCCTTTGCAAAAAACACCTTGCAATGATAATTTTACAATAGATAAAGCAAGATAATACAAATGCTGCAAAAGCTTTGCAAGGATGTTCAGTATATAGGCTGGTATGAATAAAAGTTATTTAGTGAATTTACTCTATTTAAGAAAAGCAATACATATGTTTCTCATTTTCTTATTTAAAACTAATACTGACATATAAAATTAACTCAAATTCTGGTACTTTTTGCTCACAAGTAAGTAATGTGTGTTCAGTTTCCTTATCCACTCAGTTGCGCCAAGTGCGAACTTTCATGAAGTCATTGCTTAAACTATTCCAACCAGCATTAAGTTTTCAGACCTGTTTACTTTTTCAGTTTTATCTGCAAAAGTCAACATTACATGTTCACAAAGAAGGAAATGACAACTTACTTTAAGTGGAGGACGCTCTCAACTCGGAAAACATACGACATGTGCCATGTTCATCGACAATACGGTTGCAGTAGGGGCAGCACGAAGCGGAGAAAAAATGTCAAGTCTGAAACGGAACTTGCTTGGCAGGGAAGAGTTGTGGAAAACTCCAAGGAGTTAGAGCATGATTCAGCGGACGAGACTGCGGCTGACTCCTGCGTTAATGTGGACCGCTGCGTAGCTGTCCAGCAGAGGGCGCTGATGAGAACAGTAAAACATTTAATAAAATGTTACATAAAATGTTTAATAAAAAAAAAAACTCATGGTGACACAGAGGTGATTACGGGGTTAAGCGAAAATATTCCACTTTGAATCAGACATGTATTCTTTTATAAACCACGTTTTCTTCAAAGTGTTTTTGTATTAAGTTAAATATTTATTTTAACTCATTAGAGGCCTCTTTTAGTTTGTAGCCTTACAAAACTTAGTAAAAGTGAGCAGTTCTTCATACCAACACGCAGATTCGCAATTTATATATTTAAATATAGAATTAAATTAATTATTGCCTAATCTTATCTGATATTTTACATTTAATTTCTTAATAACAACTGTACTTCTATTGATTTGTTCCTTGATAAGCTACCTTGCCCCTTCTGTCTTAAAAAGCGAAATAATTTCAACCATGAACTTTTGTCAAAGTAACAATATTTATTTTGTAAATTATTTTAAGGGAAACACCTTCAGTTTATACATAAATATATATAAGATTAGTAAGGTGGGGTGGGGGGCATGACGGGCGGAAATGACGGCTGCATGAGTCATTCATGTCATGTTATAAAGAAGGTTTGAACCCCGTACAGCTGAACAGATTTACTGAGGAGTAAAGGAGCAAAGGAGCAAAGGAGCAGGAGAAAAACAGGATCTGACGAAGATTTTAGAGCATGAACAGCCTCACATGTGTGCTTTTCCTTTCGGCGCTGGGGTTTCTTATCTGCGAAGGAGGTAAATGAGAAATGAAATAATTTTCTATATTTTTTAACAGAAGTTATCATTTTAAAGAGGAATAAAAAAGAACACACATTAAGTAGAAGTGAACTGATTTTTAAAGAAGTGATTTAGTTTTGAGTTGTGGTTCGCAGTTAAGATATTGAGAGAAATAGCACTATTTGACATTTGAACACTTTTGTGGCATCCAGGTAACCCTTGCTGCTCAGAGCCATGCCAGAACAAGGGTGTCTGCACAGCACTGGGGTCGGACGATTTTGAGTGTGACTGCACGCGCACGGGGTATTATGGAAAAAACTGCACAACACGTAAGCTTTTTTTTTTTTAAGTATAACATTTATCCAAATTCTTTTTATTTATTTATTTTCTGAGGTTAATGTGCCCCCCTCTTTACAGCGGAATTTCTCACCTGGGTCAAAGTGTCCCTGAAGCCATCACCTAACACCATCCATTACATCCTCACCCACTTCAAGGCTTTCTGGAACATTGTCAACAGCATTTCATTTCTTAGGGATGCCATCATGAGATATGTACTGACATGTAAGTCTTCAAGCTAAAAGAAACTCTTCATATGACATTCTCTAAACTGTACGGCAACTTGTAGAGAAAAAGTTTAGTGTTAATACTGAGTGAAATAATATGTCTGTTTCTTCTTTTTTCTTTATTTCAGCACGATCCCACATGATTGATAGTCCTCCGACGTATAATGCTGATTACGGCTACAAAAGCTGGGAAGCCTACTCTAACCTGTCCTACTATACTCGCACCCTTCCCCCTGTCCCAGAGGACTGCCCAACCCCGATGGGAGTTGTAGGTGAGAGCGCTCTGTGCCTTTTTGAAGAACCAGTTTGTTTAGCTTCTAAATACAGAAAAAGAATGTCCTGTCCCATTGCATCAGAAGAATAGTTGTAATTTGATGTTTGTTTCTGAGAAAAATCTGCCCCAACAAGCTCAATTTGAAGTCCTGCAACTACCTTTTATACACTGAAATTACTAAGCAAATTCTAAAATTGCCTGTATTAACTTGCTTTTTTTGTCTGTGCTGTTTTGTGCCTGCCCCCCCAGGTAAAAAGGAATTACCCGATGCTAAAGTTTTGGCTGAGAAGCTCCTGCTGAGGAGACAGTTTATTCCAGACCCGCAGGGCACCAGCCTGATGTTTGCGTTTTTCGCTCAGCACTTCACCCACCAGTTCTTTAAATCTGACATGAAAAACGGACCTGCTTTCACCGTGGCTAAAGGTCATGGGGTGAGTACACCACCCCTAGATGCAGCAAAAGCCCTCTGATTGTGAAATATTTTAATTGTGAACATGTGTTTTTAACTGTCTGCTTTCCCCATTTTTAGGTGGATCTCAGCCATATTTATGGTGACAAACTGGAAAGGCAGCACAAACTCAGACTGTTCAAAGATGGCAAGCTTAGATACCAGGTATGAGAAAACACAGCAGTGGTTCAGGCAGACTAAATGTTCGCAACATCTTTGTCTCACTGGCGTTTCCTCTCTCTGGTGATGCAACTTTGCAGATGCTAGATGGAGAAATGTATCCTCCGACTGTTAAGGAAGTAGGTGTTGAAATGCACTACCCTCCTCATGTCCCGGACTCTCACCGCTTCGCCGTTGGGCATGAAGCATTCGGCCTAGTACCCGGCCTCATGATGTATGCTACCATTTGGCTTCGTGAGCACAACCGCGTGTGTGATGTGTTGAAGGAGGTACATCCCGACTGGGATGATGAAAGGCTTTTCCAGACCACACGGCTCATCCTTATAGGTATGTTATATTTGGGTTTTTTTTCCTATTTTAGACTGTACAAAAAAAGTACAAAAAAAGGAACTTTTCCATAATATCTGAATCTACATCAGATTAAATTATTCATTTTTTCCTTGTAGGTGAAACCATCAAGATTGTGATTGAGGACTACGTGCAGCATCTGAGTGGGTACCACTTCAAGCTGAAGTTTGACCCCGAGCTGCTGTTTAACCAGCGTTTCCAGTACCAAAACCGCATTGCATCGGAGTTCAACACTCTGTACCACTGGCACCCACTGATGCCTGATAGTTTCCACATTGAGGAGAAAGATTACAGCTACAAAGAGTTTGTCTTCAACACCTCAGTGGTGACTGAGCACGGCATCAGCAACCTGGTGGAGTCTTTTTCCAAGCAGATTGCAGGACGGGTAAGAACTGTCAATGCAGTAGCACACGGCCAGACCGTAACTACGCTGCTTCTCTCATGCAGAGTGACTTACCTTTTATCTCCTTATACAGGTTGCCGGCGGTCGCAATGTGCCAGGAGCCATCATGTACGTGGCCGTTAAGTCCATTGAAAATAGCAGACAGATGCGATACCAGTCCCTTAATGCCTACAGGAAAAGATTCTCCATGAAGCCTTACAGCTCTTTTGAAGACTTGACAGGTGAGACAACATTGAGATAATTTTATTATAAGAACTTAGATGAGAAAGTAGGAATTAGGGATAGCTCATTTTCCATATTGATTCTACCAAATATGGCTCGTACCTTGGTTTACTTATAAAATAAATGGTTTGGGCTTCCTTACAAACAGTTCCGGGGCTTGGACATAGTGTAAACAGCCTGTCATCACAAACAGAAACATGTAAACAGACAGTGGAGACCTCCTGGCTCAGAGCAGATCGCTTAGATTTTCAACAGATGAAAATGTAAACTAAATGTGAGTTTTGCTGCTAACCAGAGGAAGTCACATGTGGGTCAAATTTAGATGAACTTTGCAGCTTCTGAGCGGGTGAAGTGAAACTGTACAACCAAGTAAAATGTCCATTTCTTGCTGTTTTTAAGGAGAGAAAGAAATGGCTGCGATACTGGAAGAGATGTACGGGCATGTCGACGCTGTGGAGCTCTACCCAGGCCTGCTGGTGGAGAAACCTCGAACCGACGGCATCTTTGGGGAGACCATGGTAGAGATGGGGGCCCCTTTCTCTCTCAAAGGCTTAATGGGAAATCCCATTTGCTCGCCAGAATACTGGAAACCCAGCACATTTGGAGGCAGCGTGGGCTTCAACATTGTCAACACTGCATCTCTGCAGAAGCTCGTCTGCAACAACGTGCGTGGGCCCTGTCCTGTGGCGTCCTTTCATGTGCCTGACGTTAAGGAAACAGGGTCCACCGTTATCAACTCAAGCACATCACACTCGAGCAGCAGTGACATCAACCCAACTGTTATTTTAAAAGAAAGAACCTCTGAGCTGTAGTTATAAAATAAATAGGAATTTATTTAATATGTATTTTATTAGACCTTGTGATGGACTGGCTACCTGTCCATCAGGTGCCATGCCTTTTGCCCAGTGGTTGCTGGGATAGGCTCCAGCTGTCTTTCATTGGAATGGATGTATTTGAATATTTTAATATGTATTTTATTTATTTATATTTCTATTTATAATTATATTTATCTTTTTAACTGAATATTTCAAGCATATTTTTTTACTTTTTTGCACAGATGTCTTTTATGATTTGTTACATGAAATGTCTGTTTTTGCTTTTTGTTTAAAACTAACTAAAAGTTACTGTGAGAAATATAATTTCATTTATTGTTATTTATTACTTGAATTTTAGTTTACAGTCTCAGCTACGTGGTAGCCACTGTATTTTTCTATTTTTATTTAGGTTAAACACTGTAACTTTGATTCCTTCACATGCAGTTGCAGAACTGATGCAACGGGAGCTTTATAGCATCATCGGGAAATATTCAGAAAGATCAGTGTAGACGTTTTGATCTGGCTGACTACATTTCTGTTTTTAGCATTGTTTTGCTGCTATCTTCTATTTGCAATTTTTGTGTACTGGCAATGATACGCCAAACTGCATCTGAGCTGCAGAGTTTTGTAATTGTGTGCTGTTGTAGAAAACCGATTCATACTTGCATAAAGTGCAACATATTTGTCAAACATAAGCCTCCATTGTCATTTTTTTCACTGTGACTTTTTATATAAACTCTTTCTTTGGCACAGAGCCTGAGACGAGATGTGTTCTATTTCTTTTAATAAAGTGCCATTAAGTGGAAAACATGCACAAGTTGTGCAATCCAGGCAATTTTGCTGTTAAAATACTTATTTTCCATCATCAGTGTTAACTACCCCCAAAATAACAGAAGCAGAGCTTTTTTCTGTACTTTGAGAATTTTTTCTCAGGTTCCTTCTGAGTCTTTTGATCACCTTCTGAGAGGTTTTTGTATTTAGATATGAGTCTATCTGCAGGGTGTTTGTTAGAGCACTCATATATCAGAGCTTTTGGCAAAGATAACCTGATTTTCACCTGAGATAAGCTCTGTGGAACCAGGACTTCATTCAAGATTTATGGCATGAAAGCTAAATAAAAATGTCTCCTCAGTGTGAAAGACACGTTAGGACTCGCTCTGAGTTACTGCCAAAAATAAGGCTGATTAAAAACCTGCTTTACACTTAGGAAAACTTGCCAAAAGCTTAATCTTCTTATGGAAGAGTGACTGGCACCTTGACAAGGTGAAACGGAAGAAAAGCATTTGCAGAAAATAAACCTTCTGTTATTCTGGTTTAATATTTACAAAGGGGATCAGCATGACAATTTCACTCATATTCAATAGAAATTGTTTTTGAATTTATTTGAACAGGAAAGAGCAAAGCCATGTGCTCCACGTGACTTTAAAGGAACTTGCTGGAAACACTCAACTGTAAAATGAAGAAACAAAGTCTGAAAGAAGGCTATGTGCCCATAGACGCAATCTTTTAGTTATTTTTAATCAATGGATTATCATTAGACTTAATTGAATAATAACTGGAACATATTTATCTGAACTTGAATCAAGATTTGCGGGGATGATTTTTTTTCCAGCTCTTTTTTAGGTGAAGGTTGAATCATTCGTTGTGTATTCAATCAACAGCAGGAGTAATGTTTTGTCTTGACTTTTCTTTTTACTTAAAATGGGTTCTATGTGTCTATAAATACACATATATCTCAACACATAACAAAACATCACGTCATAAAAGACTATAAATAAACTGAACAACTGAATATTTCTACCTTTAAGGCTTGGAGGAAATGTTTCCCCCCCCACCTTCATCTCTCCATCTAGTTCACATCAAGACCAAATCAACATTCCAGCACAAATAAGACCTCACACCGCTAAGAGTAGGAGTAAGATATCACACATGCCTAAAAGCTGATGTCACACCAGGGAAAAGACAGTGGAAAGAACATACATTGTGTGCCTTAATAGTCACACGGTTAAAGATTAACTCTGTAAAACTCTGTAGCATTGTTTAGTTTTATTCATTCTGTGTAGAAAAACATTGTCCACATTTCTAAAACAGCAGGTGAAAAGAAGAATAAATGAGCCAGTAAATATGTGAGTGATAAATACACAAACAAGCAGCGGATCTCCAACAATGTCTGCATTCACTGGTTTAAAGGAAATGGCTGTACACCAGTATGAATTGTATACTTGTTTTTTAAATCAATTCGGATAAGTAAGGTTCTTTAGGTCTTTGCTCTATTGGAAACCCACATCTTTTATGATTTTCAGTCATTCATCACTCATTTTCCTGCAGCTGAAGCTTTCACTTCTGCACTAAAGCAGATATAACATGTAGATACTTGTCAGGGTGAAGTGTGCGTGCAACGAGACTGCACTGCATGATTTCCTGCTACTCCAGCGTTGGTGAGACAAAAAAGCTTGGCTAGTTTTAGTGAAGTATTTTATCTTTTAATTAAAAAGAATTATTCTTTTTTTATCTGGATTACTGAGACAGAAAATAAATATTTATAAAAAGCTATCCAAGATAACAGTTTCTTTCTGTAACTTTAATTTTGTCTTTATTTTCTGCTGATTTTGGATAAAAGAAACTGTTTTCTCTGCATAATAAAGTTTGCTTATTGTGTTTTTTTTTTTTTTAAACTTTCCAATTATTTCCATATGCTTTAGTGGGAAATGATGCTGAGGGACTAAAAAGGCTGTTTTACTGTATATGAAGTGTGAAGAAATGTGCTCTTTTCCAAAAGTTACAGAAAACCAATGGATTGGCAGTGTAACAGAGAAATAAAATGTTTTTCTTCAGGGTACGCCGTCCAAAGCAAGCATGGTGGAAGGAATGCAGACGTGACTAGCTGCACAGAACTGTGATCACTCTGCCAGACATCATCTTTTCGAAAGGCTTCCGATGCTTAACTAAGTTTTCCCATCAATTCACACATTTCGCACAACTGAAGCAGAGTCCACATTGCTCTCTCTGCTCCCGCTGTACAGCTGAAAACAAAACCACATGCACAACTGAGTACATTGAATTAATTAAGTCATGTGCATCAGTTGTCATCTCAGCTGAGCCTCATCAACGGTTCCTCCTTCAACGCATAATCTTTGTCCTGTACTTCAAAGCCAATAGATACCCACCAGAATGGCCCATCACAGCATGAAAATGACCTGATTATATGAGCACATTACTGGTTAGTTGTTGTTTCCTCACTATCAGATGGCTGAGTGTGACTATTATTATTTCACTGTGCGTCAATGTGTGGGATGCTCAAATCCTGATCTATCAGACTGAGCAGGGGAACGCATCTCGCTTTGTGTGGAGGTAATGAGTTTGAGCAGGTCGTGGGCCCGGGAGCAGGAAAGTTTAGTCTTTGTTTTCCTTATGACCGCCTTCAGACCTCTGTGGATCCGGACCTAGTGCGGGCACTTCATGCGATTGAAACCAGCTACGTGACACCTGGCAGGCGGTTGGAACTTATATCAGATTTAAGTTGATGCCATTTGTTTCAGCACATAAAATACACCAGTCTACTGTCAAACATGTGCATATGTCCTAACTTTTTATTTAAATGTGAAACTTTTTATCAAACTTGTCCTTGTAAAACGCAAGCTGCAGACAAATCTGGCTGCTGTTTTGTGTGTTGCACGACTTTCCAGATCAATGTCCAGATCAATGGACCCTTCCCTTAATGTTTGCATGCATCACTCGCATACGTTTTGCTCAGGAAGAAACATGAGTGATCAGCCTTGACATGGGTATGCAGTGCTTACTCCATCTCCAGTTATCTGTCTAGTGACACCAAAGACATTGACTCATGCTTGTCTGGGGACAAGAGGACAAAATCAACAGACAGTAACCCAAGAAGGATGCTGCATGAGAGAAATTGTCATGGTATGCTCCTGAACCCACCATCTTTACAATCTATATGAAGCAAACGTCTACGGTCATTGCATTGATGTTTCGTTTTGTTTGTGGGTTTTTTGTGGTTTTGGTTTTTGTCATCACGTTTTAAGTTATGGTACACATTTCTTGGCTGTTTGAACAGTCAGTTAAAGTGTAACTCCTTGTGGATTTCTTTTACTCTATTAATCATTGTGGTGGTGAGCCCCCATGAGTGTCACCTGACTCCTTATTAGCAGGCATTTCTACCTGTTTGGTGGAAGCTGATGATAGTATCGGCTACTGTCTCTTCTCTCAGGGTGTTGAGTAGCACAGTAGGGGGTCATATAGAAAACTAGTATATTCACTAATGTTTTTTTTTTTATTTATAGAAACCTGTTGCTGTTTTAGTGTTTTCTTATTGTAGATTCCTGTTTTCAGATTGGTTTGCATTGGTTTCTTTTCTAACAGTGAGCTGGGAACTATTAGTTGGTGGGCTAGGTACTTATGATTGGGAACACCCCCACACCTGTTTGGTTTGTTTTATGCACTGGATGCATGATTGCTTAACATTTTGTGTGTGTGTGTGTGTGTGTAAGAGGTGGTAGCACACTTGGGAACTCCTCTGTAGGCTGCCCTCCACTGGTGGTCCCAGCTGATCCATTTTGTTTCTTGTGTGTAATTATCCATCCATCCATTATCTACAGCTTATTCACGAACAGGGTCGCGGGGGGCTGGAGCCTATCCCAGCTGACATCAGGTGAGAGGCGGGATACACCCTTGACATGCTGCCAGTCCATCACAGGGCCAACACACACAGACAAATCAGCCTATCCCCAAGGTGCATGTGGGTTGTGGGAGGAAGCTTGAGAACCCGGAGAGAACCGACACCAACACAGGGAGAACATGCAAACTCCAAACAGAAAGGCCACCGTCTGAGGCCACCGTCTAAACCAGCAACCTCTTTGCTTTGAGGTCGCAGTTCTAACCTTGTGTAGTTATTTGACTTTCAAATATTTTAGTCAAAAAGTAATTTTATTTTGCCAAATGTAACTTTTTAGAAACATGTTGTAATAAATAAATAGTCTTAATGGCCTCACACGTCTCCATTTATTCCACAGGAGCGACCCTGTGATTATTTCCTAGGGCCTTATGCCCCAGGTGGCGGTGTCTGGCTTTACTTAGTAAAATATTACTTTGCCACTCTGCCACATAAAGTCTGATTCTTGTCTGTTCTGTCCTGACATTGCACAGAAAGGCCACCTCAGCAATGGCAGAGATTCTACTTCTAGTGTTTGCCTGGATTAGTCTACACACAGGCTAAGTGCAGTAATGTAGTTTTTTGCTGTTTGTATACTGTGCTAAATCTCTAGAACAACTGACAGCAGAACCCACATGATGGTGGTTATTACTTTCCCTTTATCATATGTCTACCCGTATGCTGGTCTGACATTTTTCCAGTTCATGTTCCTACATGGGATGCTATATCTCCACTGTGACAAGCACATTGGTTTACGCAATGAGGGAAATCTTTTTTTGTCGATCAGTGATGTCACACTCACACTTTTAACATCCTTGTCATAATTCACAAGCATACAATAATTGAGGTCATGGTGACATTCTTAGGAAAAAACCCTGAGGGAGATAAGTCAATGAGGTGAAGTTCCTATTCCAAGTGTACCCTGACAATACACTAAACATCAAACTTATTTTTGGCCGATTGAGTTTGGTAGTCAAAAGTTATGATGTTTTCTCTTGCAGGAAGTTAAAAAAAAACATGTGAGGCTGCTCTTTGGCACACGACCTAATACAAACTGGAACTGATCAAGAGGAAGAACAAATGGGGTTTTTTTCATTGATTTACTGTATGTTGATACACTTATTTACTTTAAATTACTCAGTGACAAATCTATCTGCATGCTGTCCATCTAACATACACGTAACAGTTCCATGAGGTATCTACTGCCCTTTGTGAACACTAAATATTTTCATTTAACCTATATTTTTGTGAAACCTTTATAAAAGCTTTAACTCAGGACGAAGAATGATAATCTTCCAGTCAATCACTTCCAGGTTTGCCCTGACTGCATGCCTAAGTGTCCTTGAGAGAGACACTGAACCCAGCATTACCTCCAGACCTTACCACTGTGTGTGTGTATGTGTGTGTGTGTGTGTGTGTGTGTGTGTGTGTGTGTGTGTGTGTGTGTGTGTGTGTGTGAGAGA
>JBAMHX010000016.1:7015743-7038536 GCA_037177515.1 Pseudomugil tenellus | reverse complement strand
GGCACCTAACATTTGTAATTCAGTGTATGTATGTATATATATATATATATATATATATATATATTTGCCAGGGTCATTTCACTATATGTGTATAACACAAAGTAGGATCAACTTTAACTTAATAAATCTTTAACAAACATCCACACATTTAAAACAAGCAATTTGATTTAAATGACACTGTTTGATTCATTATAATGAACAAACACCTGTTGATGCTGTCATTTGTTGGTAGCACCATTGCTCAGCGTGTTTATCACAAATGACTAATGGCACCATTAAGGTGACACTTGATCGGGCAACTTTCCCATGTTAGTAATAGGGTGTTGTAAAGCATCAGTTGGTGACACAGCTGGAACGTCTGGCAAAGACAAATAAATTTCACAATTTGTGTAGTGATCTAAAATTTGTTAAACTTAGATGTAAGGTATGGAGAATGGGAATGATAAACTTCCAATCAATAGATATGGACTACAAAAGACAGTAGTGATGTGTGTTTCACAACGAGACAGTGATGCATAACACTGCATCCAGACTGCTGAGAAGTAAAATAAGATGGAAAAAGAAACACTGTCAAAAGACAATACATTGTGTATTGACTTATTTAACATACCTAATAAGACATCATATGCGTAATCGGCATGTGTATGTTTCCTGTTGGTAATTGTTCCTCCCAAATAGCTGTTGTAGTTATTATGCAGAGTACTAAACAATTATGACTTCATTAATCACGAAGAGATGTGCCATGATCTTCAGAGCTTGTACTCATCTACTACATCCTCATTATAATTTCTTTTTGCAAAATTACAATAGAGTAAAGGATATAAAGTATATTTAGTCGCCATACAAATAAATATAGGGAATATTCAACATGTTCATGTACCTTGAGATAAAAGACAAACGCTACATGCTAACATACCTCATGCTAAAGAGTCATTAATTAAGAAATTAAGACACTTACTTTACTGTGAGAGATTAATACACAGAATAAGTCAGTCAAACTGACACATTATGCTTTTTCAATGTCATTGGAAACACGACTCATATGACTGCTTGCTCCGCGTGCTTTGAGAATTAACCCTTTGACACTTGTCATACTCCGGTAAGCAAGATTCTGATGGTTCTCTTTTCACCCACTATCCCAAATCCAGCAGAGCTGATTGTCCCTTCTAAAGAGTCTACCCTGGTGGCATACTTGTACATGAAAGTGTCTGATAATGAGCTAGGTTAATGGATGTTTACTGGGAATGAGGATGGGGTGTGTTTTGTTTTTCATAAACTGATCTTTTGTTGGTCAACCCCCCCACTCTAAGAAGCATTACAGTTCATGTAATGAACTTTGTGGATCCTCACCCCATTCAAGGTGTCATTGTGTACACATCTCTCTGAAATGAATAAATGATGCTGATTTAGTTTGCTGTAAATATGGAGTGACGTGCTTGTTAAACTATTTGCAACATATTCTCTGTAGGGACACATATAAATGACTCAGCACTTTCAATAGGCAATTTTACCCTTTCTCAGAATTTCTCAAACCCTTCTGTCCAAGTTTTCTTTTTCTCTGTGAGGAGACACAGGATCTAATCTATAATAAACAAATTAAAAAAAGATATAATATAAAATATATAAAACATAAAAACTCATCCTGGTTGACCCGGTCAGTAAGGAAGGATGGGCTACTCAGCCTTGTAGAGTGAGCCAGATGCTCGGTAGGCTGTGCATGTGTGGCATGGTCACCTGGGTTTTAAATGAGTGCGCACATTGGTGAGTCTGTGTGGAATGCATACTACATGGTTGTGAATGTACGAATAAAAGTACCTCTTCTGAAGTACGCAAGAATTACTTTAGTGTATGTCTAGAAGTTGTAGTCCAGCTGTCCCAGGACCATTTGTGCCACTTCCATTGCCAACATGCACATAATTCCAGTTTTACTGATGCCAAATTTTGGAGCTACCCGATATGCAACAGCGTCAACAGCTTTTGTTGATGTATCACATAAAACATAACGGTTGTGTCACAAGCCCCCATGTGTATGTGTACAAATGCAAAATTTCACATGCATGAATGTTGCCTCTCGCTTGGCTGGAGGAGGGCAGCAATTTTTGTCTCATTGCACTGCTTTGGGTTCTCCCTCTTGCTCAAAGCGTTGCCCATTTCCTCTATCTTGCCAGTTTAGTCTCAGTGTTGAGTGCTCCAGTCAGAGTTTAAAGTCATTACACTGCATTGTGGCATCTAGTTGAGGCCGCTGTTTATGCTGAACACACAGAGGAGCTGATGAAAGATGATGAGCTCCTAGAGGTTCACATCCAGTATACTATACAGGAAGCCTCATTAGCATGGGAAGGTTAGCAGTGCATTTTACCAACATCTGGCAATACATTCACCCACTCATAATAAATGTAGTCAAAAAAGACACAAGACAAATGATACATGTTAATGTATTACATGCTAAATGGTGAAACGTGCCAGCATCCATCAACAAATACAATTCATGTAAGCTAAGCAGAAATTAAGATAATCAATTCACTATATCACATTAATACACACCATAATAACCAGCAAAACTTTTACTTTACGCCTTTTCAAGGACATTGGAGACAGGACACAAACAATTATTTGCTCCGTGTGCTTGGAGAATTAGCCCTTTAGCAACTAAGCACAGCTTAGCGGCCAGTAGGGGCCAGTGTTCATTAAAAAAGAGACCAAACTAAGCATGATCAATAAAAAGCACATTTTTAACAGAGGTATATGGTCTTGGTCCAGAAATTCTGTTCGACAGCTAAACCAACCAATAACCGAAACAGCTTAATGAGCACAGGGAATCTGGGAGGTAAAGAAGCCTGTAAGTGAAAACACCTGTTCTATATGTTTATGTACAGTCAAAGGTTGTACATGTACAAGTAGATCCAAAACCATGGCAGGACTTCTATTTTATGGCACTTGGATTGTATATCTGATAATTGAGATCATGTTACTTACAACTGTCATATTGTCAACATAAGATGCTAAGAATGACAGAACTCATGAGAGAAAGAACTATTTACATTTTTACAGCTCCCTTTTTGTGTTTCAGGTGAGTTTTTCAGAGAAGCTCATCTGCTATTCAGGTGAGCCAACCTTCAATCATGATGTCACGATTTATGTTTCTGCCATGACTGTGGTGATTGTTCAGCAATCAGCCTCATTCAGCCTACCTGGGTTAACTGTTCCCTTTCTCTCCTCTGCACATAATTACTTAAGCCCTCTCCAGTCTCCACTTTTCTGTCACTTTGGCAGTCATGTTCCAGTTGAGGGCCAATAATCTCTTCTATGTGCTTGCCTGCTTTTCTACTTGTCAACCAAGTTAAAGCCCTGGATCACCCTTGCCTTAGAAAGACCCACCCTACTTTGTAATATTACGGACATTGATCACTGTTCTGGTCTACGACCATCGATTCTCGCCCCCAGTCTTGACGTCTGCCTTCCCGTGAATTACCATTACCTGTTTTACTGACAACGTATCTGGATGTCAGATTTATGCTCTTACTAAGTGTTTTCAGAACCCAGAGATGTCCTCACCGTATAATCACACTGCATGGCCAGGTTTTTTTGCCAACCACCATCCTTTCTTTCTCTCTCTTTACAATAAACCAATTCTTTTTAATAATGCGTGTGTGTGTACATGTATGTATGAGAGCAAGAGAGAGAAATTCTAGGTTGTCATTGTTGCTTGTTACACCGTGGTACTAAGTGGTATTCAGATTAATCAAGTAGCCTAGCTGATCCTCAGTCTTTGCCTTGGGGACGATCTACTGCTTAGTATATTTTATACCTTCTGCAGCTTCAGGTTTAATCTCTTCTGAATCAGTTGGAGCAGGAACATGTTTTACATTAACTTTTTAATCAAAATCTACAACACTAAACATTTTAATGCAAATTTTACTTATATAATTTACAATATTATTTTTACACAACTTCAGATAGATATGCAACTTGTTCTCACATCTTAATTGACAAAGATTCACTTGTTACAATCAATAACTCTACAACCATTGTCCGATCAGTTTTATATCAGAATACTGCAAAAATTTAGTGGATGTTAATAGATGTTTAGAAAATGTAACTTTGTCTTCATTATGTAAATGATGAGATGTCTATTCGCTGGAAAAGCCAGTGATTCAGACTCTACAGGGGAGACGAGATTTGGCAGGACAATCTAAGGACACGCAGAGAACATTCAGCAAAGCAACGATTAATTGGTGTAATCTGCACGTAGCTGCAATGTCCGTTCATGAATGAATGTGCTTGTCCATGATAGATGTGCTCACTTTCGGTGTTCTTACCCTTCACATTCAGGTTAAAATTACTAAACTTGGTCTTAGTCTGAGTGTGTGTGCTGGTTGAAATAATATCTGTTTCTGGAGTGTATCTCCAAGGCAATGCATGAATAAGTACTACTAGATATTTTTGACTACTTTTTGAGGTGCTAAGATTGTATTTTTTCCTTGTTGCAATGCATACCATAAAAATCCCTTTAAAGATTTATTTTAACACAGTCTATTTCACCTTGTAGACCTCAAAGTTTCATTTTATCTCAGAGTTCTGTCATCTGCAGAAATATCTAGATGACTCTGCAGTTGTGGGGAATGCCAGCGGTGAACAGGAAGCTGAGTACAGGGAACTTGTGGACTGCTTCGTGTTCTGGACAAGGCAGTGTTGCGCAAGTTCATGCTGCTCATGAATTATAGGTCCCCTTTTAGGATCAATAAAGAAGTATTCTGTTCAGACAAATTAATAGCTACTCAAAAATAAATAGTCAAAGTACTCTGACACTCAGTTGGTGTCTTCTGAAATACAATTTGCTAGGAAACACACTCACAAGGCAAGAGAGTTTATGTCATTATTAGAAGGTTAGTTACTCCTAAGGCTACTAAATCATGATGATGATAATCAATATGAAGGTCGTCATATTAAAAAAGTTCTATAAAATGGGTTTTTAATTGTTTGCATCACTATAGAGGAACAATTTATCAATTTCTCTTCTGCAATAAACTTTCATTTTGTTTTCTTTCTGTCACCATAGCTGCGTGAATACCTCAATTTCTTGTTTATTATTTTGCATATGACCAAATAGGGAGTTTTTCAGGGTTTTACAAGAAGACATTCATTTCTTTTCCTCAATGACGCCCTAATTTTCCAAGAATGGCATTCATCTGTTCAGACATGTCTTTGTTTGTAAACTGAAAGTCAGTGGTAGTAGTAGCAGTAGCAGGAATCTGGTAGTATTAACTTATACCGAAAAGTCCAGATTTATTTTATATCTTCCTGTTAAAAGTCACAAAAATGTTAATGTTTGTACTAATTCTGCATTTAATTCGTTCACAATATCTCTTGCTCAGTTTGTGCTCATAGCAACTACAGCACAATAAAGTTTCTTGGTACACAGCACTTGGTTACAGTTTGGGGAAGATTGTGGGCTTGTTTAATATAAAGAGTCAGCAGTGGTTTTAGCTACAGCATCCAAACAAAACAATGATAATGATCCTGTCACTGTTGTAAATGTTTGGCTCTTTTAAAACAGAATGCATTCAGGGAGTAAATATGTTACCTCACTGTAGCCTCACAGCAAAAGGATTGCTGATTCGAGCTTCGGCTGGGGGGTGTGTCTGAAAAATGATCTTTTTATGTTGAGTTTGCATGTTCTCTATGTGTTAACATGGGTTCTCTCTGGGCACTCCGGCTTCCTCCCACCGTCCAAAAACATGCATATTAGGTTAACTGGTTATTCTAAATTGTCCGTAGAAGTGAATGCATGTGTGGGTGGTTCTTTGTCTCTCTGTGTTGCCCTGTGATTAACTGGCGACTTGTCCTTGGTCTACCTCTTACAGTCCTCTCGCCTACTAATTGCTGGGATAGGCTCCAGTTTCCTGCAACCCTGAATAGGGCTAATGGGAATAGAAAATTAATAAAGGAATGAATACGTTTAGCTTTGTAACAGGGGAAAAATAGGAGCATCTTTTGTAGAAGTGGTTAATCTGCAGATAGTTTAATCGTTCCTTTTGGCAATAATTTACATTTCCTGAAGCTGCAGATATGAAAAAGTTTAACGTTTCCTTTGAAGCCACTTAACATTAATCCAAACTGATCAAACTATAAGTACATGCAGGAAACGTATCAACCAGCCTATGAATGACTAAGGTGGAAAAAAATGCAAACATTAGTTTCAATCCCCTGAAACCTAAATGAGTCCTATTAGTCTCATAATACTGTGAGTTTAATCGGTTGTCTCCTGTGCTTTTTTTGTTCTGTTTTTTTTTTTTTTTTTTTTTTTTATTTGGTCATTCTTAATTTTCTTTTATTCATTCATTCTTGTTTATTGCATATTTTAAGGCAAAGGAACTATTTCCTTCAAGCAACACCAGTACTTGTTTAGGTTTAGGAAAAGATGACAAATACAATCTTTGATAAGTCAGTATTTGTATTTGCCCCCGCAACCTGACCCCAGAAAGAAATTCTTTGTAAAGAAAACACATTTAATACAACTAAGCACAACTATTAATGCAAATGTATCACATATCTTCAAGTTGAACTATTGATTTTATTTTTAAATGCATTAATCAGCATTTTAATGTGGACATTTTGAAATTTGGTGTAGTTTGCAACTTCACATTAGTGTTAACAGCTAGAAATTTTAAAATGATAAAACTATTATTTTTTTTGTTTGGTTGTTTAGATCTTGTTTTAGTAGAAGGCTTTAAATCCAAACAAATACAAAAAGTAAATACATATACAATTTATTTGAATATAACATTTTCTTAGGTAAAACATTTGGATATTCTCTCTAAACATGCAGGAATATTGTTGTCATATTTTAGGGCCTTGTGCAGAATACTTTGCATTTACTGTTGTGAAAAAAAAAACCATATGCGTGCCTGCACAAATGATAGGTGATGAATTAGTCGAAAAAATGTGCTTTAATAGCTCACAATACATGGAAGCAGACAAAATCCATTATTTTCTGGAGGTGAAAAGAGCATCAGACTAAAACAATTCTTCCTGAGATGGGAACACACCAACATGGACTCTTACCTGCAGAACATACATACAGGAATGCTTTGGAGAAATAGTGCAGAATGTGTGTAGCATTAAGATTTTTTATAACTGTGCATCTAAACAGTTTCAATTAAGTTTGGGACACTGACTCAAAGCCCTTCCATATTATGTTTAACCATTATATTTTTTGTGTTCTTTGGTTCTTCGGGCACCACGACACACACAAGTGATCAACACACCAGCCATTTTAAATGTACACAGTGGCTAATTCCACAAAGACATGTAAGAGGGCATTACCAGAGGAAAAGCAGACAATAAAGAGATAAATAGATGAAAAGATGACTGACTTTTACTGTAGGTACAGAGCTCCATGTGGAGGTAGGATGCAGGATGTTGTAAGCTGTTTTTAGGGGGCACTTAAATTCCAGCTTTCCTCTCAGTGGTCATCCTGTTCTGTTTACAAAATCTGTTGTGCACGCGCTAAGAGAGACAATTTAGTTGCATTTAGCAATTGGCAGATAAAAACCACCAGGGAAAGATTCGAAGCTAGTTAGCATTAGCAGCTTCACAAACTAAAAATGCCTGCACTTGTACATATTGACAATTAATTTGTTTTTTCCATAAAATGACCTAATTTAACACATGATATATTGCATTAAAAGCATTTTTCTTAACAAGGGGAAAAATAAAGTCAGGCGAATCTATACAGTGTGCAACTTTGAGGCACTAAATTGGTTGTGATTTGCTTACAAATGTTTTTCACAGTTTCGACTACAAAAAAATGATCAACAATAGAAAACTAATTTTTAAAACATGACAGGTTGTCATGAATAAATGTATATGCAGAAAGCAAATAAAATTATGTGCTAATAACTATTAATATATATCCTCATTGAGCTGATAACCCAACACTTTAGAAACCAGAGTGACTCAGTCGTAGGTTATGTAGGACCACTCATTGTGGTGAGAGACAGAGAGATTGAGCGAGCTAGAGAGATAGACAAAAACAGAAAAGGTATAGAGTGTTGCATAGCAAAGTAGTCTCTCTGAGAAACATGGTTATTAACATGAAACATCTGTCATTAACATTTCTTTTAAAAGCAGAACGGAGGGTAAGCACGGAAAGAAAAGCCTGTATTTATGTTTGAGTGGGTGGAAAGATCCTGAGATTTACTACGCAGTGACGTGTAGATCCTCAAACATACTGTTATTAAGCCCAAAGCAGCTTTGAACTGCTTTAAACCGGGCTTATTGTTTGTTGTAAGTATCTCTGAGTCATACAAAAAGTGTAGGTTGTTGCTAAGGAGAGCATCCTGTGTCATTTATAATTATTACTCTATGTATTTCAAGCCAACGGATGTACTAATGTCTGATGATCTGGAGGATTAATAAAGAAATACTATTTATTTATGTTTTTATTAGAGCTTAGCACACACTGTAGTGTGGTTTAATGTTTGGTTAACAAACCCAGCTGGTGTAATTTCTTGGATTTATATTATAAGAACACAATGTCATTGTTTCATCTTAAAAAGTCTTATTTTAACATTATGAAAATAGTCTTGATTTGTTTGCAATATTATTAAAATCCTGTTTCCCTTTTATGTTTTCATCACTTATTTTAAATTAGCAAAGAAAATTCTCTTTGAAGTTTGTATTAAATGGCCAAAACCTTGATTGTTTGTTACTCATAACCAAATAAAACTGGATTGAAATTCATCTAACATAATTATCCCAAAATCTAAATTATATGTATTATTTTTTAATAGAATTGATAAATATTTCTATAAAATTTCTATAAAAGAACCTTTTTACAATTTTTCTCTTTTCTTATTTTATCAGTTTACGCTCCTGCAGCTCCTCCCAGTGGTTGGCTTACATCTAACATGAAATTTGTTTTAGTGTGTAACTCTTTGACTTGAAAGCTTAAGTTACTCATCACTTTGTTGTTTTCAACTAAGAGGTGCCGCCCCTCTAACACACACACATCCTAAAACCTGAATGGATCTCAATATTACCAGTATTAGCTGGAGAGAGAGAAGGCGAGTGAGTGAGAGTTTTGCAACCACTCCCTACTCCTGCTCTTACGCACATGGCTGGTATTGTACAATACATACACAAGACAAAAGTGCATGCAGGGTGAAACAGGTGCCCTTAAGACGATATTTGACCTCGAACTGTAGTATGGAAACTACATCACTCTGTGTCAGCTTATTTGCTCTTGTCGATGGTGAAGGTGAAAATGATTAATATTGAGGATGGAAGCATGGATGAAAAATGTCCTTCATTCAGCTCCTGCAAGCAGAGAACAATAGTCCAGATTCAGATCATCATGATGAAAAAGGCTATTTTGCTTTAATTGTGAGTTAATACTGAATATTTAGGAAAGGAAATCTCTTGTAGAATGAATCCCTGATGAAAGTTTATGTTTTAATTTATGCTAAATCACCCCACAAGCATCTATATCCAACACTTTTATACAGACACTGACAGAAATAATCCCGCTTGTACACTATTAAAAATTTTCACAGAAAAAAGTTCAGATAGCAGCTGTTACACAACAACATTATGTGTCATTGTACTTTAAACCAATGTCATGAAACCATGTAAAGGGTTTAAAGGGATCAAATTTATGTCTACTTTCAACTAGCCATGTAGACAAAGTTCGTTGATCTTTATGAAATTTCATGCACATATTCTACATGCAAGTAAGGACAAAAAATCCTCTGAGAGCAATAGTTTGAAACCCAGAAGAAGTTGGCCATTTTGGTTCTAAGTAGACATTTTAACAATTTACTGACTTCAGATTTTATTGCACTGCGATGAAATATTATTGAAAACTTTAGTGTTATCTGGACCAAAATGAACATAACCCTAATCTCATCTCAAACAGATCTCTGTGCCAAAATTCACATTGCACAATCGTCCCGTCCCATGACGACACAAACTCACAGATGAATTTATATCATCAAATCACTATGAAACTGACAGTACTTACCCAACAGACCCATATGACCGTTTTCTGTCTAGACTGTAGGCCTGACCTACCTTTAACTGCATGTGATTGTTTTTACAGTGCATCACCGTTCTCCTCAATGATGAACTTACACTTGAAAGTGCTTCACAACATATCAAACCCTTTCATTGTCCCACTGTACAAAACTAGACTTCCTTTAGCAAATGTAACTATAGCAAATACTGGTCTCATGCTATGAATCAAGAAGACACTGTAACTGAACCAAACATGGCATGGAAGGTGACAGTGTCCCCCTCACTGAGTTACGCCAACTATGATGGATACGTTACAATAATACTCTATAGGAAAGTCAAGTTTTTTTGTATAGTACCTTTGATGTACACAACAGTTCGGACATAAAAGGAGTGTTATTTCCGTCCTACCCATTTTTATCATACTTCCCTCACAATCACACGGATTCTGAATAAAAGATTATCAAAAACTTTCTCAAAAGGAAGTAGGTGGCACGCCCTCTAAGATTAATGTTTCACTTCAAGCCCAGCCTTCATTAACTCATGTCTACAACACCCAATCCGCTCCACACTAAACATGGTTTAATCCAGTTCCATCCTAATCAGGTTGACATCATCAGATGTTGTCAGACCCGCCAACCGGAAGATGGAAGTGACTCATCTAAAAGCCTCAGTGACCTGTATAATTCTAACAAGTCTTTCTATGCTAATTCTCACTCCCTCTGGTTTTCCAAGAAGTGATATTGACCTTCACACTAACTAAGATGCAGCATATGATAGAATTGATAAACTTGTCATGCTGCACTTTCCTGCAAGACCACAGGTGGTTTTGCAATAATGTGGGTGCCAAACATGAACATGTTGCATCAAATATGCTGGTTTAAATTTGATTTTGGATGTTTTACAAAGCTATACTATGAAGGAGGCGAATGTGAAATGTTTGTTCTCTAAGTTTTGCTTGTCCAAGAAAGATTATTTGAATTATATTTAATAATAGTTGTGAAAAGTGTTTCACAAAGCTAGTGAATAATAAAAAAAATTGTCCAACTGGTAACAACATTTTTAGTGGGAAATTGCTTATTTAATGCTTCTGACCTGCAAATATTGTGTTGAATGACACCTGAACTGATTAAATGTAAAATTCAATTTCTATTTTGGTTTTTGAATATGATTCATCTAATCTTTTAGTTTATAACATGTTTTAGGGCCATTAACACATTGAGATATTGCATATGTTAGAGTAGCCTACTTAGCTTCAGTATCAGTAACAATAATGCCATTACATCTGCTCAGGTTATCTGGGGGTTGATTTAGCCTGCTAAAAATGCTATGGATGGATTTGTATCAAAGTTTTACAAAAGATGGTGTATGGCCTAACTTAGACGTGTGTATATTAACCTTTTGATACAGCTTTACTGCTGGGATCAAGCGCTGTATGGATTGATTTAAATGAGTGGCTAAAGTGTAGAAAAAATCACAAACAATTTTTAATATAAATTTTCAACATCAATTATAGCAAAGCCAATTTTTTCTTACATGTGCTCAAGAAAACACAACTAATTTTCCTTTTTTTCCTTGTTTGCTTCCTTTTTTTCTTTGTTAAAAACTCAGATTTTTTACCCAACATGACTAAACTAATGCCTGTGTATATTTCCAAAAAAGGGTGCAGGTCAATCAAAGCAAAGTCAACCTATGTCTGTTTAAAAATACACATTTTGACCTTGAGTGGGTTGCTGAAAAGTAGGTAGTTGGAAAAAATCCCAGACGCCTTTGAGATCACCTTCACTGTCACTTTCAACGTCAGATATTTGTTTCCGTAACACGTATGAAGAAAACTCACTGAACCATGACAGGCAGTGAGTCCAGCTGCAGGACGTTTTCCTCAGAACCGCTTGGAAACGGAAATGAAACCTCCTGAGTCAGTTCAACTGGACCTCAACTAAAGCAAACCTGGACTTTCAGACTTGCAACATAACAGCTCACAGCTGTCATAATACTGGAAGTCTCCTAATTCCTGCTGTAAAAATGATTTCATCACATGAAAAGGGAAAAGCACACTCTGCCGTCCAGACAGTGGAAAGTTACAGAACTGTACTGGATTTACAGACTTCAGAGGGGCTGGAGTGACTAGAAATCCCTCCAGGGAAACCTGCACCAGTCCAGTCATGAACCATTCAGTTAGTGGCCTTACACATTCATGCTACTTAATAAGAAGGGAAAACATTATGATTTCCTTAATTTGTTGCTTGATCTTTTACAGTGGAATAAAACTCCAAGAAGAAAAACAAATCCCAACGTAAGGTTCACATGAGTCAGCCTGTCAGTCAGTCTGTTACCTTAAACAGCATTCTTGAGAAAAGCTGTTGCTTAAATTAGCTGCTCCCACTTTATCTAAAGAATGTACTCATGACTGATTGACTGTAAAATATAAAGAACCTGCTTATTCTCCCTGATGTAGCTGTAGCATGTAAATGAGACATCAAATACCTATTACGTGTAAAACATTTACATCATTGTAGTGCTTATTTACATTCCATGGCTGAATGCTGGGTTTCTTCTCTGACTCAACGTTCAGTTTAGAAGACTGTGATCTTTAACAGTCTCAGAGGGAGAAATATGGATAGCATTTATAAAATGTTGCACCTCATCACTTGATTTTATTAACTCACACAACCAAATGATAAGATTATAAAAGGAAAAAACGTCCCTCAACAAATACTCAGAGCCAAGCTCTAAAAAGGGAAGACTGACCTCTAGTGCTTAAAAAAAAAGGAAACACCCAGAGTCACCTTGGTAACCAGCTAAGACAGTGATCCAATCATCAATGATCATGTGACAGAGCAACTATGAATGGGCTGCTTATACACAATCCTCTGCACCCATAGGTACCGAAACACAAGTGTGCTTAGACATGAGCATTAGACATGCTGCATTCAACCACTCTGCTAGACTATAAAATAAGCCTTTTTCATCCAAAATGACTACAATGCACATTGTATACATTGTGCCATTCATTTCTTAGCCATTTAACTTTAAAATACACATCCAAGCTAGTTATTTGTTCATTATCATTAGAAAAAGATAAATTCTTTGTCATCTGTATGATTTATTGCTTTACCTGCTCACGTTTTCACCAGAAAGAAATTAGTTATAACAAAAAATTTGGTAAAAACAAAAAGACAGTTTAGTCAATCTTGAAAATCTTTTATACAGATATGTTAATGCAATTTGATGCTGATGTGCATTTTTAAGATAAAATAAGAATATGCAAACTAGTCAGCTGAATTCCATTTTTAGCAGCCCTTCTATATCTAGCGGTGTAACCCTCATGACAGACATTCTCTATGTGCCTGAATAAAAGAGTACAGTAATCCTTTAAGCCAATAGAAATGGACAGAGACACGGAGATGAAGGGCAGAAGTCAGACACGTTTGTGTGAACAGTCCCAGGAAATGGTTGGTGTGGAAAGCATTTGTGCGTTCTATTTGAGCTGGAGTGACTCAATGCTTGCTTAAGAGACAGATTACCAGGGAGGTATGCAGGGAGAGGAAGAGTTAAAGCAGGGATGGTTGAAGTTTGTCACGCCAGTTTCACTCCATTTCTGCTGAAAGTAAGGGTGCACTGACAGTCATGTTAAATCACATCCACACCCCTGATTAAAAAGGGACGTTTCTCAATATTTAATAGGGGAACGTTGTTGGAAAGTGAGGTTTCTGTTAACCAAACTTCAGAATTACGCACACCACTTCATAGAGCAGTTTTTTCAATTCCATTAAAATGATGCATCATCTTTAAGTACAAATACTCTGTGTATATATCTGTTACTGAATGATTCATGTTCACTCTAAAAGGTCAGAATTTTCATCATTCAGTGGTAACACAGATGTCCTTTTACAATAAACGATTAAGATGCTATCTTTTTGGATTTTATTCATTCATATCAATATTGATATCTTTCTACTGAAATTTCACCAAAATAACTAAATGAGTAAATACTTTTGACCCTTTGCACCAAAGATTGTTGGTAAATTAAAGAATATTTAATCACAAACTGACATGGTTTTGATATAAACCTGAATGTTTTTAATGCTCCAGATGTTTTATAGTTAAAATAACCTTTTAGAATAATCCCACAAAAAATGTTCTAGTTATTCTTTCTTTGAATATTCTTAAATCTTATATACCTGAATTATTTCTAACCTTTTCATAATCAGTGTATTAAAATAATCCTATAATAAGCAGATGTTTCTTTTATTCACCCAATGCATTTTTGTTTTCACATATATGCTTTTATATCTTTGTGAGAAATTACAAAAAGAAGGAAGGTTCAATATCAGATGTTCAAGCTCCTTAAAAACAAATGTAGGCATGCAAGCCTGGTTTAGGAGGTGAGAAGACGCTAGAGATGGATTTTTGTGGGGGAATAGTTATAAAGCACATGACTCAGCATCGGCAGATATTCCCCACACGTATTTCGTGTTTTGAAAGACTCCTATCATGTGTTCATTTCGTGTGAAAATTTATGCCTTCCAGAACTTTGAATTCCAGACAAGATCTCTTTATTTGAAAGTTTATCTCGGGGATATGGTGCTCTTCCTCCAGTTAACTTCTAGCATGCTGTTCGTGTCAGTGTAATACAACACCGTAGCATGTGTACTGCTCTGCTTGAGGAAAGCCTTGTGTTAGCTGAGGAATAAGAGTCATACATTATACTTCCAATGAACAGGAAAAAAAGAAAATAAAATATAACCAGCTTTGAAAATGGAGTGTTGAACTCTTCTCATTGGTCACTCTCCTCAACATGTGTAGTCAGGCCTTTATCTAGCAGAAGCTTCTAATTCCTGGAGTGAAATCCTCTTAGGATCTATGCTCTATTTCTGTTTGGTCTATTGGTTCTTCTTTTTTTAAAATCTCCATTAGACCCAGCTCATTGGCTGGGAAACACACGCATGCACAGAAAAACACACTCCGTCCAGCAACAGACAGCTCAGTGAAGTGATCGAGACGACACCAGTGTATGGTTAGCAACTGACACGCAGAGAGGACTTCACTATAACTGTGGGAGGTGAGAAAAACTTATCTCGATTCGGAAGTAAAATCAGCTCAAATATCATTCATAAATGTGAATTTTCATTTTAAATTGATGAAATATCAGACAAATGTTTTGTTCTGTATGTTGTTAAATACACCTAATTGTTTTTTGTGAATGCTTTGGATTTATTTTGTTGAAACGTAACCACATTTGCTATGTTACAACTTTAAAAATCAATTTAGCTTTTACAATTTTTAAAAAAAATGTTTTTGTTCCTGTTTTGTTGTGAAGCCTTCTGCACAGAACAAACAGTTCTTTCATTTGGAGCTGAATTTGGTCATGGGTTTGTGTCTCACTGCAAGTCAGCTGCTTGCAAAAGTTTGCTGTCTATCTCTTTCTCACACTAAATTGAAACATTTATTCATGGTTTATGTTGCTACAGCTTAATTTGCACATGGATGTCTCCTCTTGGGAACTAGGAGCTAGATGATTACCATAAAGATCATTAGACCAGATCAGCATCTTGGCTGCAGGTAAAGAGAGATTGCTGGGAATAGACCACTTAATCCAATCAGATACTGGCTCTGCAAACATCACACTATGGCTTGACGCTGCCAGCTGAACTACAAAAAGTTACACTGCAATGTGTGATGCAACGTTTATTGTAAAAATACTGCAAATTTACACCCGCATGAGTTGAATATCTACACAAACAGTAGTGTTAAGGGCTAATAGAAAGACATGCAGATCTGGTGCAGCTCAGTAATCCTCTTAGGCTGCATTAATTTAATTAAATATCATGGGACTCACTTGGTTTCCCTTCATCTTTGCCACAGTTAAAAGATCTTACTTGTGTCTGTGTTTAAGGACATTGAGAACACACATAAAAAAATGGATCAAACATCAAAACTCCCTCATCTTTCAGATTGGACAGAAAGCACAAAATATAAATGTCACTGTTTCCGATTTTTTCTTTTATCCAGGTAGCTGACCACAAAAATGTCTGATAGACTGATTGATTTGGAGGAGAATGCGACCCACACTGGTGAGCATATGAACTGTTGTCCATTGTGCCATAGTAACAGCGCCTCTGTTAATTATTGTTATTTTAGTTGTTACACCTTAGCCCTACAATTCAGGTATTAGTTTACTGGAAAATACTTTGCAACGTGATTTGCTTAAGGAGACAAATAGTTCACAAAGAAATTGGCTTGATACAGATAAAAGGAAGACTAAAGTAGAACAGAAAACAACTTAAGAGATGCTCTAATCTTCTTTCTCTTGACCAAGACTGAAGTAAGTAGAACGCTTTCTTAGAAGTTAAGATAATCCTTCAAAACAGGAAACATTACCTCCCAATGATTGACTCATTGTTACACATAGTAACAAACCAGTCAGGTTCTTCTCAATTAAATCTTTAGTAATATCTGTTTTGTTCCTATTAGCCTGTGTAAACCAGTGGCTTAAAATAAACTGGTGACTGCATCTCGGAAACTCAATATAAACTGTTGCTTGCTTTTGTCATAGGTCCAAAAGGCGTCATTAATGACTGGAGAAGGTTTAAATTGGAAAGTATGGACCGGGAAAACTTGCCACCAGCAAAAAGAGAACTTCTAAGGCAAATGTCATCCCCCAATAAATCAAAAGAAGACTCCAGAGCGAACCTTAACCGCAAGGTACAGCCAAGTATTCATTCCAGAAAACACTCATTCTCTCAAACACGCTTATTCTGACATGAGAATTAGGAATCAAATGTGGCATGAATGATTAATACAATATGAACAAATGCATTTATCTATTGTGCATTACCAGCCTCAACTTTCACATGCATTAACAGTTGCTACTCTACAGAAAACATAAACTGCAGTCATTATTTTAATATCAATTTTCAGATGAGTGTCCAAGAGTATGAACTGCTTAAGGAGGAGGATGAAGGATGTTTAAAGCAGTACAGAAGGCGTTGCATGGAGGAGATGCACAGCAAGCTCAGCTTTGGGCCCAAGTTTGAAGGAGTACATGACCTGGACAGTGGAGAGGCCTTCCTCGAGGTCATTGAGAAGGAGCATCACAGCACAGTGGTCGTCGTCCACATCTACAAAGTTGGGATCCAAGGCTGCGAGCAGCTCAACAGTTGCCTCGACTGCCTGGCCACAGAGTACCCCACCGTAAAGTTCTGCAGGATTGATGCCGTCGCATCTGGGGCTGCTGAGCGTTTCTCAGATGAATATTTACCAACACTGCTGGTGTATAAAGCTGGTGAGCTGCTGGGGAACTTCCTGTCCTGCACACAGCATCTAAATGAGGAGTTCTTTGCTACTGATGTGGAGGCCTTCCTCAACAGCTACGGTCTGCTGCCAGAGAAAGAGCTGCCAAGGTTGGAAGATGAAGAAGAGAATGCCGTCGAGTAAACGGAGTCTGGTGTCTGGGAATGAACAGAAGCTAAGCCAGGCGGCTGGAAAGAAGATCTAAAAGAGACAATTCATAAATAAGATATGACACGTTATACTTTTGGGCTTCAGCAAATAGGAAAATTCCTCTGTAGAAAATTAGTGTTGGATTGTTTTCCGACGGAGGAGTTTTACATTCAGGGGATGAGGAAGCTTCAGTATACACATACAAATACTGCTGAATCAGCCAGTTAGAGAAGAGTGGGAAGAAGCAGTTTTCTTCATCATTGACCTGATAAAACTTGCCAAAGCAAGCTAACTGTAACTGCAATGTTCTATTTTGTATTATTAGGACATTTTACTATTTGTGTAAAATTATTCATTTATAGTATTTTTTGTAGCAACTGATGAGTTTATTTGTGTACAAGGAATTTATAAATATTTAGAGGACGTACAATGTGACATCCCCAGAGTTAATTTAATGTTATGCTATTTATATTGAATAATTCCATGTTTTACTAAAATGAAAAAAGATGAACTAAAAGATGAGATAAGTTCAAATTCATCTTACATTTAAAAGGCCAAAGCGCTCTTGATATGAAAACATTTGTCTTCCAGCTTGTTTCCTTAGTCGCTTTGACCACCTAAAGAATTAAAAAGACTAAACAAAACATGTACCTTGTTTCCATAAAACTCAAAGTGTGAACAGTGGAATTCGTAAGTATTTCTGTGTGATTAAAATAACATAAGAAGAAAGTCATGGAGGCAAATGATTGCAACAAAATATCATCATCATCATCATCATCAACATCTGGGTTTGTCAAGGATTTAGCTGTTTAATCTGTGTCCTGACATATGATCAAACCCGTCTCTTGTCAATAAGAATTATAATAAAACAATGTTTTGTGATTTATTTCATTGATTAACTGTACCTGTCCCCTGACAGTGTCCACTGTGTCCTCAAGTTTACAATTATCAGCTCAGCACAACACTGAACTACAGTAACTTTATGCAGGGTCTGAAGGGTTTTCCCCCCCTCTTCCTTAAACATTTACTATGGCTAGTTAACTAATATCTTTTCTGCAGGAACATTAATGCTATTTTTCTGTGACATTTCAAGCACAAAGCTCTTTTTGATTGTGTAATGCTGTGATCAGACAGGTTTTCTCCTCTTTTCCACATGTAGAGGATCTACATGCTGACCTGATTTAGCCATTTTTTTAAAAAAATGAAGGCTGTAATACATGCATGTAATTAATACACACAAATATGCATAAAGGCATACAAATAGAGCATGGCAACAATATTTTAACATGGAAAATATATTTTATTTGTGCAGATTTATCATAGATTTAACACCCTGGACAGGTCCATCACAGGGCCGACACACATGGACAAACAAACATGCACACACACTCACTGGGCAATTTAGAGTCTCCAATCACCCTATCACTGTGGGGGAAGCCAGAGTACCCGGAGAGAACCCTGCTAACATGGGGAGGGCATGCAAATTCCAAACCAAAAAGGCCACAGTCCAATCCAGGGATCAAACCAGCAATCTGTTTGCTGTGAGGCTACAGTGCTACAGTGTCTTCCCAACTTCTCATCCTCAAATGTTTGACTCTTTCTAAGCCAGAACTCCTGTCTAACTCCATCTTGTATAATTCACAAAACTACAGCACTTGTTTCAAGTTATTGGACTTGTTTTATTTATCTTATGTACTTGAGAATTAAATGAAAGGATGTTATTTTTCACCACATTCATATGTAATTATTTATATATGTTATTTTTACTCAGAGCTGTAACTTATAAGTCAGAAACAGTTTTAGGCTTGTAGATGACTGTTATTCCTGTCAAGGACGAGGACATTGGTTTCTTTAGATTGAGAAGAATATAAATTTAATAATGAAGAATAAAAGAAGTTAAACAGACATTAAACATTAAAACATGAAGGGACAAAACATTAAGACATATAGACATGGTACAAGGTTATAACTCTGGGGAGAATCTCCCTAGAGATCTGTCGTCACACATAAGTCTGGAACTATTCTGCCCTAGTCAGATAGGGGCAGCTTTGTTTAAAGAGTTTGGTCACGTGCGTCAATCTGGGTTCTGTTCTTCGACTATGACAACAATACCAGGTCTCTTAAACACTTCCTTGATGGAAGGACGCCGGCCTTGCAGATGGTTTACTAAGGTCAGAATGACATCAGTTTAGGAGCTTTATGGTCGGACCTTTCAACTAGACAGTAATTAAAAGCAAGGTAACGTCTTATATGTTATGGTGGGTAAAGACATTAGTCATGTAAGGAAAGGACATATTTTTTAAGATGAATACTTGAGTCATTTTGATGCTGTTTTCATAAAATTTGGAACTTTTTTTTACTATCATCCAAAAAAAAATATTACAAGACCTACATAGGTACATAGGTATGAAGACAATGCAAGTTTATTTTATAGCACATTTCAAGTAGGACAATTCAAAGAGCCTTACACAAAACAGAAAAATTACAGCAAGATCAAGAAGTATTTAAAATTACACTGAAAACAAACTTAAAACAGTGTTTTTAATTCAATAAAAAGAAAATGCTCAAGATAAATAAGGTAAAATACAAGAATGAAGGTTATGGTGTGTCGTATTAGCAGATTTTCTGAAATAGATTCAACCTGAGGGTTCTGGTTAATAGACAGCAACCCAGAAAATCTTAAAAGTATTTTGGCTGTGAACCATTTAAAGTTTTGTAAACTCAAAGCAGAATTTTAACGTTAGTGACAAATAGGAAGTCAGTATAAAGATCTGAGGACTGAAGTTATATGATCCACTTCTGCTTTTGAGGACTCAAAAAGTATCATTCTGGCCTAAGTGCAGCTCTCTGACAGACTTTTTAGGGAAACCTGTAAGGACACAACAATATCTAGTCTACTAAAGATAAAGTATTTCTAAATCCTGCTGAGACATCCGTCCTTTAATCCTAAATATGTTCTTTAAGTGACAATAGGCTGAAAATAAGTTCTGACTCCAAAATATCTGTCTTAATTGTTGGTATTTAACATCATTGTTTGTATGTGTATGTAACACAATTTTTTTGGTTTGTTTTTTATTTCACATACAGTCTGAATGGTGGTGTTGGTGTTTGTGTTTAGATTGGACTACTGTCTGCTGGTGAGGTGGTTATGAACATTTGTATGTAATCTGCATAATAATAATAAAAATATTTTGTGGTTTTACATAGTTTGAGTGATCAGGAGCATGTAGATGTTGAAAAGCAGGAGTCCCAAGTGGGCGCTTTGGGGAACTCCACAGGTTATATTAGCCTGTTTGGATTTATTATTACTTACAGACACAAAGTAGTCCCTGTCTTTTAAATAGAACTCAAACCAGTTAATTGCAATGGCAGTAAGTCCTACCCAGTTTTTCTGCCAATCTAATATAATGTTACAGCCAACCATATCTAATGGAGCACTGGGATCAAGTAGAAACAGATCTAAAATGTTATAGCTGTGAGCATCAGTCACTTCATTTTAAATCATGCAGCCATGGGTAGCCAGTAAAGCTCAATTATTCAATACAAGCCTTCTAAGGTTGTGCTTTGAGTAAAGAAATCATTCACAGTTTCTTTTCAGCAGCAGAAAAAACTACTCATCATTTAGTGATTATTTTTGATGGTTTTCTATGGGATAAAGAAGTAGTAAGGCTGTACTATATTCCATGTAGATTATGTGTGGTATGTATACTCTCCTAAACATTGTATGAGTCAGGCTCATCAACTCAGCATATCTAAAAAATACTTTATAAACAACAAAAAAGGATTGCATATTTTAGACGGTGTCCTTTGCAAGTGTCTTGATATTGATAATTTAAATGAAGGAACTGTGGGATTACTGCTGTAAGTTGCATTCATGGAGGGATGCCTGGCATAAGAGAATAAATATCTGAAAGCAGGTTGTCTCGTTTTAAATGACCACATTTGGCTTGAGGCAAAGACCTGACCTACCTGTGACCAGTGTTGTGCCAGTTCATACAGACAACTAGCTCAAAGTTCAGTTCACACAGATAAAAATGAACTAGTTCATGTTCATAGTTCTTTTTTAAAAAAATTAGCTAGATTTACATGTCTAAAAAAGAACTAGTTCACATTCATTTATTACATTTTGTTAGTACTCAATGAAACCTCTTCTTAACCTTCCAGCAAGTCACTGCCACTCCAAAACTAAACAAATAAACCAATAAAGAATCAAGAAACAATTATTACATCCAGGAGAAAAATAATGTTAAAACAGATAAACGATTTTACCCCTTAAATAATGTGTGATCATAACATGTAGAAAATACAAGGTGCAGTCAAAGTATAATGAATGCAACACCTGCGCCCAACTAGACTACAGCAGTCTGACTGCACTTATCTATGATGTCCTCTACTGTTTGATTTACTGCTTGTGTTGTTCTTATTCTCAGATGTAAGTTGTAGAAAAGCGTCTGCTAAATGAGCTAAATGACTGTAATTGGATGTTTAATGAAACCTTTATTTAGCCAGCATGAACCCAAATATTCAGGACTTCAAATGCTTTATAAGTCCTTTTCAGACATATTAACCAGGTAATATTCAGATATTTCCCACTTGCACTTTACCCGGACATGCTTATTTAGACATGCAACAACATTACCGGAGATTACACCGTAAACTGCGTTTAGAAATAGGTGGTAAATGTGCGGGTAAGACTGTCATCCTGGAAACAGGATATCATGCATCATTGTGCGACAGTGACAACAATGACAACAACATAACGCATTAGATCAGAATATAATTTACCTGTTGAGAACGACTGTTTACTGTAGCGATGTCTAGTTCCACGTTTATCTATTATGGTCGCTGACATTGTGATATTGTCGATTCATAATTTTGAGCTTGTTAATCACTTGATGTTTGGTTTTATATAACTGGTGCTCCTCCAACTTGGCTTTGATGCGATGGATGAATGGATGAATGGTGGGACCTAGAACTAGCCATGCTTGACCGTCATGGTGTTTGCCGTAAACAGTGTCGTAAAACCGGACTTTTCAAATGAGTGTGATCTGCGTGCACAGCTCATTCTTGCCAAAGTGAGCGTCGCTCACGTTCACTGAATGAAAACTGATTCGTTAAGTTCACCGTTCACAGTAAATATGAACGTGTTTATAAAACGTGTTCATGCACAATACTGCCTGTGACCCAACACCAGATTAGTATTAACTACTTGGTTTACTTCCTTGCCTATAATTTGACATAACATTACATTATAGACATTTAGCAGACGCTTTTCTCCAAAGCGACTTACATTTGAGAATAAGAACAACACAAGCACTAAATCAAACAGTAGA
>JBAMHX010000016.1:6996701-7015643 GCA_037177515.1 Pseudomugil tenellus | reverse complement strand
GCTAGGAGGATTCTGTCTAGCTGGCTTTGACACCAGAGGACATAGTTTATCCATAGAAGACGTGAGGGAAGAGCAGAACTTTATTTGACATAAAGTTAATCAAAAATTAAGTAGCTTCATATTTGTAGAAACCCCCAAACCACACATGCACAGCTACAGTCATACACATGGCTGTAGCTATACATGTTAACATATAGAAAATTAATTCTGACTTTATCAACATGGGGATCTTTCAACATTGTATAAAGCAATATACAAGAAACCAATAATAACTATCCATCATAAAAAGTCATATTTAAACCAAGTTTAAGGGAAGGTTCCAGATCCACTATAAATATGTTTAAACAAAAATGAAATCGGCTAAATAATTTATTGCCTGCAAACTACAGCCATGTTTAGCACCGTCTGTTTAGCAGTACATTAATGGAAGATGTGTACATCTGCTTTCCTTGTAAATGAAAATTGATTTTAAGTTGCACTGTTTAAATAGTTCAGGAGTCATTAATATATAACACAACATATCAAGCAAATTTTGCATCTGGCTCAAGACCTCGTTCTGGATGCATGTGTTAGAAACAGCTCCCACTGGGAGATGTCGGGAAGGTATCCTGACCAAATGTCCAAACAACTTTAACAGCTTTTATTTTTACTTGAAATGGCAGGGTGACTTGAGCCCCTCCCGGATAACCTCTTCTTAAAGCTCAGAAAAGAACAATAAACACAGATGCAGCAGGATTTCGTTGCTATGGTCACATAGCAGTCGTAGGAATAATTTACCACCTTTTGTCAATGTTTTTTATATGATCATAATCAAAATGTAAACTGTTTACCCCCCTTTCCTATTTCACAAGCAATGTTTTAATCCTATATAATCAGTTTATTTACATTTCCCTGCATGTCTTCCATAAACCATCCCACACATCTTGCAGGATTAAGTGGTGATTAAATAATGCAGGTGCCAGCGTTCACAACTGTCAAGGTTCATGAACAATGCTTGTTGTAGTCATCTCAATTCAACCAAAAAGTAGAATAATAAGTGATCATACATAATATTTTAACTTATTTTGTTTGATAGAAAATAAGCTCTATAAAAGCATCTAAACACACAAAAATGTTTACATGGCTTCACAAAGTCTGAATAATTTTTCTCACATGTTGCCCAAATACTTTAACACGCTGACACATATTTCTCTAAGCATATATGTGTTTGTGATTCACTGTGCCACACCTGGTATTAATTGCATAGCCTCTAGCTGATGATGCTCCAATTCCACAAAATAGCGTGTCTAACTATCATCAGAACTTTTATAATATTTCCTTCCGGAGCTTTCTGAGCAGAGACGTTTACCTTGGAGATGCCCAAACATGTCAACTAGATGGGTTGATGTTGACCGTCACCCTGTATTCAAAAGTGCAGTCAGCAATTCAAAACAAACACAAGAACCCATAAAAAATTTCCATTGAACAACAAGAGATAGTACACAAAATGCTTTTCTAGTCACACATCACAGACATGACAAGTATGAACAGCACAGTATGTCTTCAACAGGACATTTGATGGAACAAAGATCATAATGAAAGAAAAAATAAAATGAGGACACATGTTGTCTCAACATTATGCAGCACTGACATATACTAAACCACTGGCTTCCTTTACTAAGCAGATTTACTGAGCTATATGGGTAACTTTCCTGAGTAGCACTGAAAACAGCTCATGCGCATTAAAGGTTTGGGAACCTTCCAGATTCTCTCAGCCAAGTTACCCAAATAACTCTGTGAACTTTCCACTTGGAACAGACCCCAAAGTATGATTTGACTCATGGCTCCACTCAAACAAATGTTTACATCAGTGTTTACCCCTCTGCAGACCACCTGATACCACCCCCACTCTGACGTTTTGTTTACAGTGCTTTGCTAATTGGAAATCTTTTGCGCTTTTCATGTTTGGACTTTGGAAAAGTCCAGCTGTCACGCTCTACTTCATCCACATAAAACCCATATGAGTTAGATGACTCGAACACACGGCTAGAGAAACCTGGTAGGAGGCCATGTCTGACCAAAAATGGTCATCGGATGTAGGAGACGATGTAACAGCAAAACACACTCACTGGTTGTCACTGTAAATAAAACCTATTTAAGGTAACATTATTTAGATAATTTTGATACTAAAAATCCTAATAAGCCCTTTAATTTTAGTGTTGCGTTGATTATGTAAAGCATGTGCCTAGTATGATCCAACTTTTCCTACTAATATAGACTACTGTAAGGACCCAAATAAAGCATAAAAAGTTAGTGATGGTTGGAAGTTGGAAGAAGCATCAGAATCAACCACAAAGCAGTAACTCCTGCAAAAAGATTAATTACAGTTCACAAAACACTCCTGAATAATTCATCTGCTTTGGAGTTGGTCTTACTTATATTTTATCTAAGTCACCTTTCAAGTTGTTTTAGAATACTTTCAAGTAGATGTAATTCGCTTGTCAGAATGAATCATGCATTAGGTTATTTTCCCCAGTATAGACAGTAATGTAAATGCATCTGAGATTTACGATAGGGACAAGTTGGGACAATAACCAGCATGACTAATCTTCAGTTTTTCACTGTAATGTTGCTATAGGTTACTGTACACCTCTGTATCAGGGCGTGACAGAAAGGTAAGAAAATAGCTATGCTGCCTGCAGAAAAAGTTTACCGCAATTCTTCTCAGTATCCCAAAGATCATGAACCTATAAGCTGCTGAGGTATTTGTCAGAACAAGTCCAGACAGGGTTTTAAACACCCACCGCATTGGAAAAGACAACAGTTAGCAAATGACAGATGTGATAGATGAAACTGTGGAAGTGATCAAAGGCCATGTGTGGAGGAGTAACTGAAACTAAAGCATACCGCATCTGGCTAAAACTAGTAAGGCCTGTTGCAATGTTATCATCCTCAATTTCCTCATTATGTAATAGCATGCAAGTGATTCAGGAAACTTTAAGACTTGTGGGTATTAAAAAAAGACAAATCCTCTATAGGTCTTTTTTTTGTTTTCAAGGTGTAAAGATTCAGACGATGCTTCTATTAGCCCTTTTTGATATCCCAATGGTACCAGACATCCTGTAGGCAAGATATCAAATATCTGTTTTGCTCTACTTTCCTGCACATGTTGCCATTGAAAAGCAAAGACTCTTGAGATTTAATTATAGATAGGCTGCAATTATAGCCACTTATTTCTGTCCAGTCACAAATTAAATTAGTCTTTGAAGCCATATTGTAGTAGCAGATGAGACTGCAACACTACTGCCCTGTTACATCAGCAAGGTAAAGGTAGTCCACTATAATGATTAGTCTACAACAAGTCTTTTACCCACATAAAACCCATTTAAGGTAAACATTTAATGATTTTAAATTATATTATGCAAACAGTATGAAAAAATATAAAGGATATCTTTGGTAGATTGCCTCTTGGGATTTGTTTTAGCTAACTGTTGAAACTTATACCATAGGAAAGTATCTTTATTTCCATTCTTAATCCTGAAATATTTTAGAATAGAAGGTATTGGCTGTTTGAGCAGCACAGTTAAGTCTGGGAGTTGTCCCAGTAAAGCAACAAAAGAAATAGTCTCTGCTAATGCCAAAGATTTTATTGTAATGTTGTTTTTAATTTGTTTTGAGCTTTTGGCACCCCGGGTATCGAAAATCAAGAGCTACATTGGTGTGTAATTTCCACCTGTGAGCATGAATACTGCTTCAGCTGTCAGTTCTGTTAAGTCAAAGTGTGGATAAGATGTACAGAATGCTAACGATTGCTGAAAATAACTTTTGGTGGATGCTGGAAGTTAGAGAAAGGCAGCATCACATTCAAGGAAAAACACAGCTTGACATTATTGCAGGAAATTTCAAAGCAGAAATATCAATTTGAGATTCTGCAACTAGTAGCAATCCTGTATCTCCACAGTCTGTGCATGATTCTTCAACATGCTACTGGGGCCCTTGTTTTGTTAAAGGAATAAATAGGTATATTGCCAATATGTCTCTTTCCTCAGACTTCAGTCATCCAATAAGTGACACCACCAAACCCGAGTCAATAGCTAAATGAGCTATTTGACATTAGCAGAGAAGATTCGGCAAGATTTTTATGGGTGTGCATCAAACTCGGCTGATTATCCTACAAATGCATTCCCTTACAGCTGTTTTGCCTTTTGACAAGTAAATAAATAGACCTTGCTGCAATATGAAATGTTTTTTTGTTTGTTTGTTTATTAAAAAAATAACAATCAATTAAACTAAAATTTAAGTTACTCTGTACTAAGTTTATTTCCTCCTTAGAAAAGATGTTGGAATATTGGAGGTGCTACCTGGTCATTTCTGGATTTTGCGATAGAGAACAATTTCACATATAAAAGAAAGCCTCCACTTATTTAGATCATTTTTTCTACCACTAAATCCAATTCAGAATTGCAGGGACTAAGGACTAACACAGTAATTATCAGGTGAGGCAGGATACACCTTGGATAGGCCTCCAGTCTATCACAGGGCTCAATCATATCCTCTATTTCAGTGTTTCCAGGTCATCATGTAACACTGTCCTGCATGTTTTAGAGGCAACCCTAATTAATCAGACAAGTTCTACACGTCATGTATGCACATCCGTGTGTGTTTGGCGCCATCTGCTGATTATCAATTAGCACTTAAGTTTTCAAACATTGTATTAATACAAAGCATTTTGTTTGAAAAGCGCTTTGTAAATAGTTTTATTTTGATTACAAAAGTATTTGTTAAAGCACAGAGTGCAGTTTTAAAGTTTTACTTACTTTTTCAATATATATTTTACCTGATTATTATTACCTGATAATTGTTTGCTTCACCGTCTATTCATCCACAAAACACTACATATCCCACAATGCTTAAGGAGCTTTACGTCTAACACAAAAATTCAACTGCGCCTGCTCATGTCTTGTTGTGGGAAAAATGGCGGCACTGCTGCAACAGGAGTTCGACGCTTCCGAGCTATCTAAACTGCCTAAAAACATTCAAAGCAAACTCGAGAAAATTTTCACTGAACAGCAGTATAAAATCGATTCCTTAAAAGCACAACAGGAACAATTCCGGGTTGATAGCGGTAAGTTATTCGAGATTAAGTTGCCGGTTAGCGATGCTAAATGGTTTTAGCACAGCATGCATACAAGTGAATGAAGTAAAGTCAGAAATTGAACTGTGAAACACAGGCTTCGTAGCCATGTTTTGAAACAATTGTTGTGTTCTAGTCTTAACATTTAAAACACTGCCAACTATTTTAAGCCACAACGTAAAAGCAATAAGTGCTAGCACTAGCCAACCCACAAAGCTAACAGCTAGTTTTGACATGATTAATAAGGCCGCAACACTCGAGTATTGTTATTGTTGGCTAATAAAATAATTAATGTCAGTCGTATTGCTTGCTTTCTTCGTACAGAACAACAGTTTTTCGAAAAACTCAAGCAACTCGCCCAGTGTCAGGATGAGTTTTTGACTCAGACTCAAGAACATCATAAACTCAAAGAGGAGATCACCAAGCTTGGTGAGGATGAACAGATTGCTGCATTATTTACACTTTAAGCTTATAACGCGGCTTCATTAATCTGTACTAATGAATATCATCTTTGTTGTAGGCGAAGAGCTGGAAAGAGTTCGTGAGAAGAATGGAGAACATGAATCTACACAGGAAAAGTTGTCATCAGAGCAAGTAAGGTCATGCACAGGAAAACCACCACTTTTGTTGTTATTGTAGGCTGCGTTGCTGCATGCTGGTAAATCTCTAGAAATGAGGTTGTTTTCTTTTGTTTTTTGGGGGGTTTTTTTGTTTTGTTTTTTTTTTTTTATCTTTTTTTGTTTTAAATAATAAGAATAAATAAATATAGCTGTTTTTACACAAAGCAAAACTACCACCATGTGTAGTAACATTAAAGTTTATTACATATGTTCATGATTTAGGTTTTGTTCAATTCAAGCTCCAAATTGTAATGCAGTTCAATTTCATTGTATGTTTTCCAAGTGGTACCCAAAACATTAGGGAGCTGTAGGGCTTGTGTGAGAATGGCTTATAAACTACAATGATTTCCATCGGGAATCCCTTCTAATGAGGGCTAGATAAAATAAGCAAGTTGTTAAACTAATAATTATATATGATCCAATGACTGTGATTAATTAGCCAGCCAGCTCACTGGTTAATTTAATGTTTGTTTAGATTTTGCTGTCAAAAGCCAAGGAGGAACTGGAGGCAGAGAAGCAGGAACTTGTGCGGACTCTGGAAAGGAGAAACTTGGAAGTTCAACACTTAAATGGTACTTTAAATATGAAATAATCTGAGTTTGTTCTTCATTTATCTTTACACATCACTGATGTTTTGTATTATTGCTTTACCAGATGACTTGAAACAACTAAATGATAAATTGATTGAAGTCAACACTTCTAAGATGACTCTGCAGATGAAGTTAGATGAGCTTGAAGCAGCTGAAGTGAACATAAAAGTGAGTTGACCATATGTGTATCTATTTGTTTATTTATTTGATTTCATAAACAAATTAATAACTGGAGTTTTTTGTTTTTCCAGTACAAAGAGAAGCGTATGGAGCAAGAGAAGGAGCTGCTACATGACCAAACATCTTGGCTGAAAGAGGAGCTGAAGGCCAAGACAGAAGAACTGCTATCTCTGTCCCGACAGAAAGGAAATGAGATCCTGGAGTTAAAATGCACCTTGGAGAACAAAGATGATGAGGCAAGTTTCATGTCTTTATTGACATCCATTCATTTAGTTATTTATTACATTTTTATTTCAATAAAGCTGTCTTTTTGGCACATTATTTTGCTATGTTTTTGTTATTAATTCAGATCACTTTCACCGCAGTACTCATAGTATGTTCACTATTGACAGCTTTCTCTGATGTAATGACTAAATGATATTTGATCTCAAACTATTATTTTTATTTCCAGTTAAATAAACTCAAAGATCAAGTGGCCACGTTGAAAACTTCAAATGAACACTTACAGAAACAAAATGAGGACATGATTACCAGATTGAAAGAAGTACGTATGTTTCTATTTGATGTAGTTTTAATTACATGGCAATATTTTGGTATTGATTATTTTGAATATTACATTTATTATCCCCCCCCCCCCCCCTGTTTTTGTTTCAGGCCAAAGAACAACGGGCCAACATGGAGGAAAAGTTCAGAAATGAGCTCAATGCCAATATTAAGCTTTCCAATTTATACAAGGTGTGGACCTGTGAAAGCAGAATAATGCTCTGCATTACTTTTTACCAACAGGACATCAACTTTCAGTTTTTAATACTCGCATTTTAATGCCTGAAGTGTGACGACTTTGCAGTTATAGATCATGCTGTTTTTCAGGCTTTAGCTTGCTTTACTTTTTGTATGTTCTTTCAGGGAGCAGCAGCAGATTCTGAGGCAAAAAGTGAAGAGCTGGGGCGTGCAGTGGAGGAGCTGCATAAGCTACTGAAAGATGCTGGAGAAGGTAAAAGACCTCTATAGAATATTGTTTCTGACCATAAAATAGCTTATTTCTACCTTGACTAAATAAAAAGAATATGATTGTTTAAATTAGGTGATGTATTGTTGAATGAGATCTTAATTGTCAATAATTTGTTCATTTCACTCCTGAATTACAGCAAACAAGGTTCTTGAAGAGAAACTGCAGGAAATAAACGGAGCCACAGAGAAATCGGTTTCTGAGCTGAAAGATCGGATCAAGAATCTCGAGAAGGAGCTGGACAATGCCAATGAACTTCTGTCAAGTTCTAAACTTAGAGGTCAGTTCTTTTTCTTTTAGTGCTTATTATCTTAAGGCTTGGATTGTTTGCTGTTAGCAACGTGTCCGCAACTTTGTGCACATTAAAAACTGTCACTTTCCTTTTTCTTGAATTTCTGAAGACAGCACCAGCTTTTCTTTTTAGGTTTTATATATAGATATAGATATAGATAAGATAAGATAAGATAGATAGATGTATGTATGTGCTATGCTCAATGTGCTATGCTCTGTTTTTCCTGACCAGGCCCAGCTGGTACATCTTTTTTGACAGAGGAACAAATGACAACAATGTCTCCAACAGCAACCGCTGTGTCAAAAATAAAACCAGGCATGAAGCTGACTGAGGTATGTGGAGCTGAGTTTTAGGAATTTAATTATAGACTTTTTTATTTGTTTGAACTCTTGTCTCAAAAGATTGATGTTGAAATAATATTAAAACACTTTGTTCTTCTTCTGTATTTTAACATGAAATCTGGCTTCAGCTTTACACAGCATACCTGGAAAGCCAGGAACAGCTGCAGCTGGAGCGACTGGAGAATAAACGGGTCAACAAGTACCTAGATGACATTGTGCAGGAAGTAGAAGCAAAAGCCCCCATCCTCAAACGGCAAAGAGATGATCATGATCGCATGCAGAAATCAGTGGCCAGTCTTTCTGCAAAGCTAGAACAGGCCGTCAAGGTGTGTAATGTAGAATTACGTCTGTGGAATAGCTGCTTTGTTTTTTCTCTAGTGGAGAGTAAAAATCAGTTTCCGACAATGAAAAGACTGCTGTTTATACAGTCTGATAGGAGTAAAGATATTTGACATTTAAATGTGTTTGACAGGAGGTGCATCGTCTGCAGAATGAGGCTGATGAAGCCAACAAGCGCTCATCTGTCCTGGAAAGGGACAACCAAAGGTTTGAACTCCAGCTAGCTGATATGGCTCAACAGGTGGGTTTACATACTTTTTCATACTTTCTTTATCTCTGTTGTGATTATGATCTGTATTTATTCATCTGTACCCTCTTCTGCTCTTACGACTAGGTTCGTGTGCTGCTGATTGAGCTGGAAGAAGCTCGAGGAAACCACGTGCTTCATGAAGAAGACGTTAGCTCAGCTGATGTCAGCAGTACTTCAGAGGTGATCAGCCAGCATTTGGTGACCTTCCGCAGTGTAGAGGAGCTTCAGAAGCAAAACCAGCGTCTTCTTGTGGCCCTCAGGGAGCTCAGTGATGCCCAAGAGAAAGAGGAGTTTGAGGCCACTGGCAATAAGTATGTGCGCTGATAATTATTGTTCTTATTCATTACTGGTCAGCTTCTTTGCAGTCAGGAAATGTGGTGCTTTAAGTACCAAGAAGGGTGTTTCATTTTGAATTTAATGTTTACAAACCTGGATTTGTTAGTCAAACTGGACTTATCATTAACTGTCTCAGGCGTGGAGAGGTGGAGCAGAGTTTGCAGAAAGCACAGGCTGAGTTGGAGTCTCTAAAGGAGCAGCGAAGCCAGCAGATAAAGATGACGGAGTCTATCGTGAGGCAGAGGGACATGTACCGTGTGCTCCTGGCTCAGGCAACTGGAGTCAACTTTCCACAACAAGGTAATGTTGATAAGCAATATATAACAGTTGCAGTTCATGAGTGGGTGTGGGGAGGGCAGTGGGGTTCTCTCACATCCCTGTTTTAAGGGCACTGACAGGGAGGATGGTGATGGTGACTGGATTTGGGGTATCTGGGACTCGCTGCACTCTTAACTTGCTTGGGGTTAAGCCTGGGGGATGGATGGGTTTAGGGTTCTAAAGAGTGGGATGGTGGGGGCAAGGTAGGAGGGTTCGGTTGGCTGGGTCTGAGTTGAGGTCATTCAGTTCTCTGAGGCCTGCTTCCTCCTGGACTGACGTGGCCGTCCATGCAGTAGATAGTGTCTGTTTTGTTCTCCGGGTTGGCTGCTTGTTGCATTGTGTTTGCTGGCCTCTTGGTCTTTCCCTCCTCCTTGGAGGGAGCAAAGTTGCATTTGAATGATCACTCGAAGCAACTCATCCCTAATGTTAAGATACACAACCACACCTCAAATAACAGATGCAAGTCAGAATATGCAGGAATGAAGGCTGCAGGATTCCTGTTTGCAACATGTCAAACTGTTTAAGCCAAAATAAATTAGACAGTGTCATTACAATTCCACTCATGCCTCAAAACTCCCTGTTGTTTGAACTTAAGGTACACCACCTGAGGAGTTCTCTCTGACCACTACCCCTCGACGTTCACCAGCCGCCACTCCCACCACAGGGACACCTACAGCTCTAGTCACCATGGCTACAGATTCTGCTGAAGCATTAGAGGCCAAGGCAGCCTTGCGACAGGTGAGAATCATATTTGTGACATAAAATTAAACTCACAGGTGTATCTTCTCTTTTTTTTCTGTCTAAAGCTCAAAGGCAAGGCAAGTTTATTTTGATAGCATATTTCATGTAGAAAGCAGTAACACTTTTTCTTGTGTCTGCCCCAGATGGCGTTGTATTTCATCTGAGAAAGCTGTAATATTTATTTAAATACTATTACCATCATAGTGTTTAATAGAAACTATAAAACATTTTCCTTATTGATTCAAAGAATCATAAAGTGGGAAATGTCTAGGAAAAATCTGTTTTAGTTATTTTTTTTGTTTGGTTTCTTTTATTCTTTGTTTAAAATCAATTTAAAACAAACTAACAAAAGCATCAGTGTTGAAAGGTAACTGAAAAAAACATTCAACTTTAAGCCCGGAACTACAGCCAAATTTCCAGGGTTCTCTAAATGCTCACGACTGGGATTAACTTTTATCGGTCTGTTGTTAATCTTCTAAACACCTAATTGGACAAAGTTAAAATGCTTTTAAAGTAAATAAGCTATTTGCATTTACAGTTGCAGGAGGTCTTTTCCACCTATAAGAAAGAGCGCATGGAGAGCGACAAGGCAATGACCAAGCAGAACGAAAAACTCCAGGAGCAACTTTCTGACCTTCACTCCCAAAATGCCAAGATATCTACTCAACTAGAGTTTGCCTCTAAGAGGTAAAAGAAAAAAACACACTTGCCAGTTTTAGAAAAGTAAGCTTTGTCCTCTTTTTAAAACAACAAAAGGTAAGTTACATCTCTATGGTTATAGGTATGAGATGCTGCAGGACAATGTTGAAGGCTACAGGAAAGAGATTGCTTCCCTGAGGGAGAAAGGCCAGAAGATGTCTGCTGCCACACAGAAGCTTGAACAGACCATCTTCACATTGAATGAAGATCTTAAAGCTGCAAGGGAGAAACTCACCATGGCTGAGGTTTGTCTTTTAAACAACATTCATTGTCTTTCTGGGTTGTTTTTTTTTTCATTATCACTGCTTGATTAAATGTTGATGCATTTGTTGCTAATTTAATTTCCCCTTTTAGGGCCACGCTGATAACTTGCGCAAGGAAAGAGATATGTTAAAGTTGATGGAGTCTAAGCTTAACCAGGAGAAGGAAGCGATCACCGGCCAACAACAGAGCCAGAACGTGCTGCTGAGCAATCTTCAAGCAATTCAGGTAATACAACAGTAGTTGTTTTTTTTTTTTTTTTTAAACTTGAAGAAACACACATAGATCAAGCAAAATGCCACAAACGTTTTTCACTTCTTCAGGCCACTCTTGAGCGTACAGAGACTGATACACGCCAGCGTCTCAACAGTCAGCTAGAGAAGCAGGAGCGAGAAATTTCCCAGCTACAGAAGAGACTAGCAGAGGAAGTGGAACAGCGCCACCTGCTCAGTAGAAACCAAGAGGTAAATGCCACATGTAATAGTTCTGTTGGGTGAATTGCATTGCTGTTTATTAGCTGCACTTATACTTTAAGACTAAAGTTAACAGAAATGGAGTGAACTAATATCAACAAATACAGTATTTTCTCATTTTTTAAAACTTCATTTTATTTGTAGATTCAGCTGATGGAGTTAAAAAGACAGTTGGAGATGCAGGTGGCTTTACATCAGAAAACAAAGGAGTTACTAAATGCTGCTGAGTTGGAGCTTAACACCCTGAGGATACAGCAAGGCAGCATCGAAGCACGCCACACTTTGAGCTCTCCATCCACACCTATTATAAGAGGTTTGCATGAAAAAATGCTTCTACAGAGAGGAGTGTTTAAGAAAAGAAACTGTATTGTGCACAGTAAAATCCATATTCATACTCAAGCTAATCAGTCCATTACATATTCATTTATTTGAATTCTTGTTTTGAGGATTTTTGCAAATTTCTGTTTTCTGCTGATCCAGATTTGTCGTTGACCTACTAAATTGCACTCATTAGGCGTGGTCTCTAGTTGTTGTTTATGTGAGCTGACATGCAATAAAATCGCTCAGTTAAAGAGTTAAAGCACACGTTCTTTAGACTTTTAACAGTGGAATGGCATTTTCATTAGTCTACAAAGCACGTCCCCATTTAAAATGCCAAACTGTTTGACCCAGTTGCAGGCACACACAGTTCAGATCAAGACAGAGAGGACCTCCAAGGTCGGCTGCAACTGGCTGAAAGCCGGGTGGAGGAGCTGGCAGAGAGCCTCAGGACTACCACTTCCAGTATGGAGCAATACAGAGCAATGGCTCAGAGCCTGGAGGAGTCACTGGACAAAGAGAAACAGGTGGGGGACACAGTCGTCAAAAAACATTTTTGTTAAAACCTTCTCAGAAAAATACAAAATGGAGAATGGGCTGGGTAATTGTGTGGTAAACAAGTGTGGTAATTATAAACACATAGGGACGTTCAGATGGACACATGGTTTTAAGCACTTCCCTTGTTAAGCAAATTAAAAAATGCAGGTGATTTTTCAGATAATTCCGAGACAATCCCAAACTGTAGTTTCAGCCATTAGAAATCAGAGTACTAATACAAGAGTGTAGGGCTGGGCCATATGACCAAAACCGATATAGAATCTTTTTTCATTTTATTGAATAAATAGTTTATATTAAATTGCAATGTGGAAATGCATATAGGGTGGGCAATATGATCTGAATTTCATATCCAGATATAGTTTATTTTATATCCCCATAACAATGTGCATCCTGATATAGACATCATCAGGGCATCAGTGCGGAAATGCGAACAATATAATCCATTTTTGCAAACTTGATTTTTATAATGCGGGAAATTCCCACGTACTATTACAGCAGTGTGTAAAAGCCTATAACTGCATACTTCGAGGTGCGGAGTAGAAGTGGGCGTATTGGTCATACTGGCGCGCCAAGTGCTGCCCCTATTCAAAGGGCACTTTGGATCCGCACATCAATGTATGCACACTCTGATTTGAGACACAGGCGATGTCGAGCTCTGTGCAAGTCTTTCACCTGTGCCGTGGCAGGGAAAGTCCCAACACTTGCTGGAGTGTGCCTCCGTAAGACCGGACTTGCAGAGCCCTAGCTTATAATAATCTTTTATATACAGTCAATAGTAATAACTTGCAATGATGGTTTGCATCAGAGCTTTTAAACTAAAAGGAAAAGGAAGACTTGCACAACAGATTTGCGCTCTGTCCTTCTCTCCCTGAGCTGTAACGCCACCATATATCATCATGTTGCCCAGCTCTACAAGTGTGTATTTATCATTTGACTAAAAATGTCATTTATGAATAGATTTTATGACTGAAACAAAAATGAAATGCCAAGAAGTTTCTAAAACACATGTAGACTGTTTTATGACCCCATATAACTTTGAAAGTTTTTGAGAAACTCTTCTGTTTACAACTTGGAGGTGAGACTAACCTTTGCACCAACTTCATATTTGTGAATGGCCAGGTAACAGAGCAGGCTCGCTCAACCATTGAGGCCCGTTTGAAGGAAGCCGAGGAGCATCACCAAAGGCTGGAAGAGAAGCTCCTGGCAGCAGAGAAAGAAAAGCAAGACGTGGAGGAGCAGAAGAGGAGAGCTGTGGCATCTCTGGAGGAGCAGGTATGAAATCCTCGACTAAATAAATATTAAAAGACATTTATCTTTTAAAGAATGGACATGCATTTTACATATTTACTTTTACAGTAGGTTTCTCAGCATGGTTTCTCTTTATTTCATTTTTTTTTTTATTGACAACCTTTTTTGTTCTGTGACTTCCTTAGATAAATAGTCTGCAGAAAAATCTCAGCAGTGCCCAAGCTGATCACCAGGCAGTGCTACAACAAGTGGCTGTTGCCGAAACCCAGCAACAGCAAGCTCTGCTGGACAGCCAGGAACAGGTATAGCAAACTTTATAAACCACTATATGATACAATAAATACTTTTAAGAAGCAATCTTTGTTTGAAAAATCCACAAAGTTGTCAATATATTGTCAAAGTAGCTTTGTAGTCATTCAAGTAACATAGAAAGAGGTAAATGAATTTTGTTCAATGATGCTGTTTGTTTGTATTGCCATTAAGAGCATCAGTGTTAGTTGTGGGAAAAGCAATTCTGGAGCCTTGTGCAAAGTATTTGATAATAATATATAAATTTCTTCTATCTCCAAGGCTAAGTTAGTGGCTGAAGCTCAAGATAAATATGAGCGGGAGATGATGCTGCATGCCGCTGATGTGGAGGCCCTGCAGGCGGCGAAGGCTCAGGTCCAGCAGGCTGTAGAGCTCAGACACCAGCTAGAAGAGAGAGCCCAGAGAGTCAGTGCTGAGTTACTGGAGGCCAGAGTCTCCTGGGAGGAGCAGGAGAAGATTCTCAAGGTTGGTTTTAGACCTTTTTCTAAAGCACATGCCTAGAATAGGACATTGGCACGAAGTATTAAAGGTTTTGGATTGGGGTTTTTTTGGGGGTTTTTTTTCCACTTTTCGTAAGGGCGTTGGTTATTCCCATTGTGATATCATTCCTCATTTTACAGGAGGAGATGTCCAAAATGGAGAGTCGCTATGAAGACCTTCAGGGACAGAATACGCTCCTGCATGAGCAGGTCCAGAAAATGAGCAGCAACATGGCTGCAAACATGCAGCGTGCTAGTCAGAGTTCCTTGAACATATCTCTGAGTGAAGAGGGAAAATCCCAAGACCAGCTTCTTGAGATTCTCAGGTAACCAATTAATCTCTTATAGTTGAGGTGCTCATGTAATGTCTGTTTTATTAATATATTTAAAAAGTAAATCATTTTGAAAGGTTTAATATCTGGCCTTTTGTTCTGTTTTGACTAATTGACTGTCTAATGGGGTCTTATCCCTTCATAGACAATCGTTGTTTATCACGATTTTGATTTCTTCTCATCACAGGTTTGTGCGCCGGGAAAAGGAGATTGCAGAATCTCGTTATGAAGTAGCCCAAGGTGACAGTTTACGTTACCGTCTGAGAGCAGAGCACTTGGAGCGAGAGCTCAAGGAAGCTCATGACAGTTTGAGCTCTGCAAGAGAAAAAATGCAGGTCTGTGTTTCTACCTGTTTATTTAGACAACCCACAGTCAGTTGCAAAAAATAGTTACATTTCTACTTTAAGGTTGTATTTTTGTTTTACGGGGGAATATATGTGTTGAGTTGAACAGATGTGCACAGAAATGTGCAACTAACTTTAATTTGCTCTGTAACTGTCAAGCCTTCATAGTACTTCATCTGACTTCGGGCACGATGCTTCTTTGTCTCAGGTGACTTCAAAGACCCTCGCTCAGCATGACGAGCTCATGAAGAAGACCGAAACAATGAGTATATTAGTGGAAACCAACAAGATACTAAGGGAGGAGAAGGACAAGTTGGAGAAAGAATTGCAGCAAACTCAAGCCAAGGTGTTTGTCTAAATTTTAATCTATTTTAAAATAGTGTTGGTGGTGATTGAGCAGACATGTTATTTATAAATATGCAATTCCAGTGTGAGCATGCAAATATGCTACATCTTCTGTGTGTTTCAGGTGCAAAAAATGGAGTCGAGCATCATGCCACTGCAGCAGGCTAACTCTGAGCTTAGTGAAAAAAGCGGTATGTTGCAGGCAGAGAAGATGATGCTGGAAGAGGAAATCAAGCGTTGGAAGGCCCGAACTCAGGTCGGTTTAGAGGCTGAACGATAAATCTATAATGCGACTTGTCTGCAGACAAGCACATTAAAAGAAGTTGAAACAATTTCATGTCAAAGGTAAACAATGTCATGTTCCTCTAGCATTTGGTGAGTCAACAGAAAGATTCAGATCCTGAAGAGTACAAGCGGCTGCATTTTGAGAAAGAGGTGCATCTTAAACGTATCCAGCAACTCACTGAGGAAAGTGGGAAACTTAAAGCTGAGGTTGCTAGGTAAGGGGGTTTTATTAGACAAAATTCCCAAGTTAAACGGGATATTAGACATTTGCTTGCTTCTTTTTCCCCACCTCACTCTTTTCCTAATCTGTTCATGTCCCTGAATAGGACAAATAATCTCACAACTTCACTACAAGGCCAAATACAGAACATGCGGGACACTATGAGTAAGTTAAATGATGAGAGGAATATGATAAAGAAGGACTTAGAGACAAGAAACCAGGAACTACAAGAGAAGGCTCGAACCATTACCCAGGTGAAGAAGATTGGACGTCGCTACAAAACTCAATATGATGAGCTCAAGGTTGAGCATGACAAGGTGGAGTTTGCTTTTTTGTGAATGTTCTTTGTTTTATAGTAAATTTTCTTTAACCGTGAAATGTGTGGTTATCATTAATGTTTTAAGGTCATACTTTATATTTCATATTTCACAGCTGGTAGCTGAGGCTGCAGCCGGTCCATCCCAAAATGAGGAAGCACGCCAAGCCTCAGTTCAAGAACTGCAGAGCCTTAAAGATAGCCTGACCCAGGCTGAAACCAGAACCAAAGAGCTGGAAGCACAACTAGAGAACATCAACAAAGTAAACATCACAAGTTTCACACAATTTGTCAGGAACACTTTTCTGTTGACACATGTTTAAGGGCTCATCATTGAAAATGCATGTCTTGCATTGTTTTTAGCTCATTAAAATAATTCCTATAAAACAGCCCCTCTCACGCAGAAGAGCATTTTAAAAGTTGTTTATTGGATGTTTGCCACAGGTGGTCACAGAGCGAGAGACTGAGGTGCGTACTGCCCAGGAACAGTCTTCCAGGCTGCAGACAGAGCTGACCAGACTGAGGCAGGAGCTGCAGGAGAAGGTGTCTCAGGAGGACACCCTGAGACAGCAGATGGCTGAGAAGGAGGAGAAGACCAGAAAGGCCCTTGTGGGTGTGAAGCAGAAGATCAACCAGCTCACAAGTAAGTGTTTTTTTGCATTTACATTACAAACTGTAGAACTGATATGTGCCTATTAAGATGTGTTATATGATTTATTCTTAGTTTTTTGTTTTTTTTTTTCTTATGTTTTATTGCTAATTCATTTTATTTCCATCTCACAAAAAATCATTAATGTCCAGGCACCAAAGACCAGCTCCAGAAAGAAAATGAAGAATTAAAGCAGCAGCGAGATGAAATGGAGGTGCGAGTGAGTGCTCTGAAGTCTCAGTATGAAGGCCGTCTCAGTAGGCAGGAAAGGGAACTGCGAGACCTGCGAGGTCAACAAGAGAGACAAGAGCAGAGAGATGAGCCAGCGGAGGCGGGCCCCAGCAAGGTGAGAGTCTGCTGCACCTTTCAAAAGACAGGTTGTGTAGTTATATCCCCGAACGCGGAGTGTCGGGATATAATGGTTTCATCAAGTCTGCCGCTGCCGGATATCCTACGTGTGAGCACGAGAACTCGAATTTCACAATTCGAATTTGATACTCGGCTCACACTTTTAGGTTCCCAAGCGGACAATCTACGTTGAATTTCAGTATTTTGGGTTTTATGGTTTCCTCACTAGGTGGCGCTTTATGCATGAAAAATCACATTTTTACCTTTATCTCTACAACTATTTATAATTTGAATTTGATATTCAGTATACCTGTTTTCGATTTATGGTTTCCCCACCAGGTGGCACTTTATTCACAAAAAGTCTGATTTTTGGCTATATCTCTGGAACCATTTCTCTTATTGACCTCAAACCAAGTGCAAATAAAAGACCATGACTTCAGGATGCATCCTGTCCTGATGTCATATCGGGCTGGTTCAAAGTTTCAACAAAGTTGGAGCTTTGTGACTGAACATGTGGGTCTTTGTATTATTGTATTGTGTCTATTCGAAGATATATCCCTAGCTGTCGCTTCCAAAGTCATAGGTCTTGTTTACATAAGAATTCAGAAGCATCCATTTTTATTTAGACCTACTCTTACCTGATGGCCTTCTGAAACTCAATTCTGAAATCTGCAAAATTGCAAAGATCATCTTTGGTTTTTGTGAGCAACTGTTAACACTGTATACTCTGAACCATGGATGATGGTTTTAAAAATAAGTCAAATTAAATGAGAAATGAGATAAACTGCACATTTTAATGTCATTAGTCTTTCAGAAAGCATAAACTTTTCAGCTAAAGTTGTATTAAAGCCCTTTTTTCTTTTAAGATAAATGTAAAAAAAATCTTGTTTTTTCCATCTTTCTGTTTTTTTCCTTTTTAGACTCAAGAGCAGCAAAGGAGCACAGAGCAACGACAGATCAGTCTCAAGACCACTCCAGCTGCAGACAGGGGCAGGTATGCCTGTCAGAAAATTACCAAAACTATGTTTTACTTTACATTTACTCATCAAATCCAGCATCACTTAAAATTCACTGACCACGTGTAGAGTAGTAGGTGACTAGCCTTCTGCAATTGTTTGTCTCGGTACATGATGATCAACAAAATGCTACCAGTCTTACTACAGTTTCTATCATTCTGAAATCAGGATTTTCTACAGTAAGGTACATTCATTCAGCTATGCCTTTATAGTTTACTTACAGTGTCACATTTGGAGATTTAGCTTCCTTTGGACCTTTGGGACTCCAGTAGAATCATTCTTGATCCTTCTCATTTCAGTGCTAGCATGTCAGAGCCTCCGACTGCCAACATCAAGCCAACACCTGTAGTCGCTACAGCCAGCAAGCAGCCTGTCAACCCAGGGAACAAACCCACTCCTAGAGCGAGCATCAGGCCCATGATAACCCCAGCTACTGTACCCACTCCCACACCCACTGCAACAGTCATGCCTACAACACAGGTTGAAACCCAGGAAGGTAGGGTAGCTGCAAATATTTAACGTGGCTTTTCCATTTTTTTTATGTGTGTTATATGTCTATATATATAGACGTCTTTATACGTCTATATAACTTTATCAGTCAACGAAAACGTCT
>JBAMHX010000016.1:6957682-6993429 GCA_037177515.1 Pseudomugil tenellus | reverse complement strand
ATACATACATACATCATGGGTGATGTTGTGGAGATTGCTAAATCCATGTTAATGCACTCTGGATGGGCATTCACATCACAGTGAAATTTACTCTAGGACATATTTATCAAAATAAATGTCACCTTTTCATCACCTTTTCTTTACACTCTGAAAATTATTCCAGCGTTCCTCCGTTGGGGCTTGACTTTAGTGGTTGCGTTCTTGTTTACGAGCTACTGCCTGAACAAAGTGAAACTGAATCAGGAGAGAAGTATGAACGATATAACTAATGAATAAAAAAAACCAAATATGGACAGTATAAAGAACACAGTAGTTAACAACTGGTTACTATGTCACTTTGTTCCTTGCTGGAAAAGGAAATGCTGAGATAATGTTGTTATTGCTGTTCAATATTTTTATTAAAAAAGCCTTCATGATGCAAAATGAGATTTCATAAGTGCCAGTTGGTGTTAATGGGAGTCAGTGAGGCTCATTGCTTTGTCCATGATACTTGCATTTACCTGATCATTTAATATTTTAATTTTAACAATATTAATATTGTTTAGTACTGTTAAATGTCAAACATATTAATAGCTAATAATAAGCCAATGATTTTTTTCTAGTGAAGAATATAAATTGGTGTTCTGTGCTGGTCTTCAGTTCATGTTTAATATAATAAACAGCTGTATAATTATTTACACTCAACATGGAGACTTTGTTAGTTGCATAGAGAGCTAAATAATTTATATATAGTTCAGTGAATAAGTGTTACATTTTCCAAGTAAATCCAGATAAATAGGGTTTGTGAATGAATTAATACTTTTTCCTTTACAACTCCTCCATCCCTGTTTTTTTTTTTTTTTTTTTTACTATAAAATTGTTTCAATATGGCTTTCCTTTCTTAAAATTTTCCTATGTTCTTCCCTTTTTCCAGGGAGCTGATGTAACGGATCCGGGCACTGAGACAGAGGAGAGTTTGGGGGCAACTGACTCCACCCAAAGGCCAGCAGATTCCCAGACACCCAGCTGTAAGATCCAGGAAACCCTGTCACACTCACCGTGCAGAATTACCCGAAATTCTCCACATCTGCTCACAAACTGTCTCACTTTTCAGTCAGTTATCTGAAACCCCTCAACGACCAGAGAACATATAAAATGTTATCTGTCTGACTGATAACAATGTAAAAAAAACATTTGGGTGATTTTTTTTTTTTTTTTCTTTTTCTTGCCTTCCTAAGCTAAACGTAAAAATTCCCACTTTTCCCACTTTACAAGCAAATATCAACTATAATGGTGCAGTCTGCCCATATTAATGGACTCATAATGTGCTTGTGTTATTTATATTTTACATTAACATAAGTGAAAAATAATAACTAATAATAACTTATTTTCAGATCCTCTATAGAATGATTAACAAATGTCCTCTTTGTTATGTGCAGATTATCTTAGCTTTTTTTTTTTTTTTTTTTACATTTCTCAATATTATAACTATTATTAGTGGGTAATTTTCTAGCTGTAGAATATAACTCGTTTCATTCAACAAAGATGCACTCAGCTTGTGTTCACTAATCTTGTTCTCTTCTTTTTATTTAGTTGAGGGAAGCACGATGGACGCCTTCTCAACAGAACAACCTATCACAAGTTCTGGTACTCGCATGCCGCAGTCACCACGGCGACCAATGCATCAGCTGCCTCCCCGCCTGAACAACCACCCTGCCACAACATCAGAACTTGGACCTCCACCTCAGGTTCAGGTGTGCATTTCATCACTTGTCAGCTTTATTTGTGTAGCATTACTTCAAATCAACATGGCAGGAACACATTTGTTTTTTTTACATTTTATTTATTAAAAAAAATTAGCTTTTAAATTGTTCTTTACAGCGTATCCCTGTTCGCCGGCAGTCAGTGGGCAGACTTACCTCTGGGGTGTCGGGCAGTGCCGTAAGTTGCCTTGACCATCAGATTTCACTCAAATTATGCTGTTTGTTTCTTTTATCTTTTTTTTTTTCTTTCTTTGTACATTAAATGCTGAAGTTTCCGCCCTCTGCTTTTGTAGCAGCACTTCTTCGATGAAGATGACAGGATAGTTCCCAGCACTCCTACTCTGGTGGTGCCTCACCGCCCTGAAGGTTTTGACCAGGCCATCCAGTAAGTCACACAAGTATTGGCTCAGTTTACACGACAATGGCAACGAGGGAAAAGCACAAAACATTTTACCAGATGTCCATATCGTTCAGACGGCAACAGAGTTTTGGAGGGTAGACAACACAAAAATCATGGAAATCTTGACAACGCTCCACTGTGTTGTTGTCATCTAAACAGTTGACAACGCAAAAGTGCATTGTGGTCACATAAAGATGACGTCAAAATCATGATCCAGTTCAAGAAAACAATAACACAACATGACTTGAACTTCAAGTTACGTAAGCAGCAGTAAATGTGATGCAGGAGTCATTTCAGCAATTGACTACATTCGTCACACAGAGTCATTATTCTGGCTGGTGCGCTTCGCCATGTTGTTTTAATTTGTCACGCTCATAGATGTGTATATAATAACTCGATGCCACACCCGTGTGTTGTCTATGGAGGCGAACAGGCTCACTCGGACATCTTTTGCTAGTCATTTCGCTCATTCATGACATTAGCTGTGTCCCAATTCAGGATGTTTTTAATAAATTATGTACTTTAAAACAAACATACCTTGTTGCCACCTGTTCACGTTTGGGCCTCCGTGTGCATGCAGAAATTCCCAACCAAAACAGTTGTGTAAACGCGGAATTAAAGTGGGGACGAAACTCTACTTTTGTGTTTTTGTTTCAGACAATTTCCGTCTCAACGTAGCTTTAAAAAACAACTTGAAAAACAGAAGACATGCAAAAGTTTTTAATGAACAGTCTTGTAACAAACTATGATTTGTGGAAAAAGGCTTATCTTTCTTTCAGCACAGTTTAATGACATCTTCAGTTTGTTATTGGAAATAAGATCAAATCTTTGTTTCACTGAGTGGTTAAATGGGGTTCCTTGGTCTGTTTCAGTCTTTTGGTGTTGTTCTTAATCCTGGTTTTAAGTCAACAGAACATTATGAAACCATGTCCCTTATTCTTGTTTGCGTTGTGTTTGTCAGTTCTCCTCAGGTAGCTGGGGTGCCTCGCTTCAGTTTCGGCCTCTCAGGGGACATGCCACAAACCAGTTCCTCCTCGCATTCTGACCTGGCACAGCTGGCATCACAAGGAGGTGCTGCATCGCTATTTCACAAATACACAACATGACTTCTTAGCTTATGCAAGGTGTTTTTGCCATTATTAGATAGGATATTAAATGTGTGTTGTACAACAGGGAATATAAACCATGGATGTTATGGTTGATCTATATAAGTGTTAATCATCAAACTGAAGGTAATTGTGATTAATAAGAACAAAATAATTGTTTTCTGCAGGTTTGGGTATGTATGAAAGTCCTTTATTCTTAACAACTCACGAGGAGGAGTCAGGTGGGCGCAGCGTTCCCACCACACCACTGCAAGTTGCTGCACCAGGTGTGTGTCAGTCTAAGGAGTGATCAGTGTTTGTCTTTACTCCAACACTTTTCATTACTTCTAAAGCTGGAAAACAGCATAGGAATATTTTTTATTTATTTTTTTTATCTTGCAGTAACCGTGTTTTCAGAAGCAGCACAGTCTGATACAGCAGAGCACGCCTCCCAGTCTGTTCCCATGGTGAGCACATCCACACCAGGCCTTGTTGTCCCTGGTACAGCCAGTACAGGGGAGGAGAGAGACGACATCTTCCTGGAGCCAGACACTGATAGGTGATTCCTCCTCATTTTTCTGACAGCTGTTTTACTTTTTTATGATAAAAAGACAAAAAACTTTCCTATATTTTAAAAATGACAAAGATTTTATTCCGGAATGGTTTCCTCAATTTTGTTTTATTTATTTGTGCATTCCAGGCCCAGTGCTGAAGTTTCGGTAGATTCTGTGGTGTCTCAAGGAGACTTGGAAGAACCAAGCCAACCATCGGACAAGGCAAGCTTCCCCTCCACCAGTCAGGAGCCTTCCTCCAGTTCTGCAGGTACAATTGGTCTCATGGCTGTGACAGCTTCCCTGCTGTTGCTTATTTCTTCTTTTTTGCATCTTGTTGCTCTGCTGTGATTGTGAAATCTCCCTGTAGATACAAGCAGCGCTCCGCCTAAACCCTCTCGCCCTGGACCCAGCAGACAGCTACAGCGCTGGCCAGAGAGCCGCGGTGGGCGCATAAAGAGAGGAGGTAATCCATCCAAAGGCAAACAGATTGTTTTTATAAGACGCAAATCAATGCTTAATAGTGGGAGCAAACAAGTTTATGCAAAACTTGCTTAAAGGCATCTCTGTGGATGGATTTTTTTTCTTTTTACATCTAAAATGCTTAAAGAAACATCAGTACTGATCAAAAAGCTGCTCTGTCGTTGAGCTATGAACACCAATGCTACTTAGGATTCGCGTTATATCAAGTTTAAAATTGTAACAGGAAGCAGTTGATGTGGAAAAACTAGTTTAGACAGGTCCTAACATGTAAGTTTGAATCTATAAATCGGGCACTGAATAGTTAAATATGCCCCCCTTTTATTTCTTTTCATGAGCCCAATAATTAAATTTTCCATTTGAAAATGTCTTCTTCCATCCCCCTAAAGAAAGTTATTATTGTTAAGCTTGTAATCAGTTTATCTTCTTTATAGTGTCACCTTAAAAGCTGAATAGGTGAACAAACCAGCAATAAAAAACAAACCCAAAAAAATCTTTTTATGTATAAAACTTTATACATATTTATATATATATATATATATATTTTTTTTTTGCATACTTGTTGCTTTTTGGGCTGCTAAAACAGAATTTGCTTCATCTTGACCTTTTTAAGGTCTCATTAAATCATAGTGTTGCTGTCAACTACAAAATGTGGGGAAAAATATCATTTAAACTTATGCAAAGTATATCTTACAGTTTTAATGTATAGTTACAAAAATGTATTTATTTTACTGCAGCATATCCCGACAGTAAGAAAACATAATTCATTCATATTGTTCACTATGATTACATATAGCACAGCTACTGTTCAGAGTCTACATCAAGCTTTGTCTGAAAATATATTTTACACCTCTACAGGTCAGGCCTTTCCTTCCCGCAGTGTACATGGGAGACGATTTGCAAGATGAAGCATCAATCAGTTACCTTGGCAACCATAACGATAAAAAAAATCAGAATATCTTGACTTTGTTTTCATGATTTTATTTTTATGTACTTGTTTGTTAACATGACCAATGTTGACACTGTGTTTTATGAAGAATAAAGAAGAAACTCTTATAAGCGGCTGTTTTGTTCTGTTAGGATTTCTTTGGGCATCTGAAGACGTTGTTGGCCTGAGGTGATGAGTTAGTTCTAGCCACAGCGATGACTGGACGCTCACCATTCATCCTCACATTGTAGGACGTGGCTGCAAAATAGGTGGAAAGTTTTACAAAGATTTGGCTATAAGCATTTGGGAAGCTTTTGGCAGTCTCTAATTTAGAAAGCATGAATCTGGTAAGAAGGCATCTTAAATCTATCAGCAGTCGCGTTGTTTCGGAAGTGAAATTGGATGCATCTTGGCTGCCGTGTGTCCCGAATGTTTGAGCTGCAGTGTTTTGTAAAATATGTAAATTATTAGACAGAAAAAAAACATCCCAGCGAGACATGTGCACTGCCGGCTCGTTTTTCTTAAAACTTGGTCTCCTTAAAATGGAATGTCATGTTGTGGCTGTTTTACAATAAACATGAGGTAAACAGACGCCACCCTTAATGATTTCCACGTATGTCCATTGCACCACCCCAAAATGCATGCATGGTTTTCATTAAATGTGAGGACAAGCTAATCAAATGTTTTAAAGGTTTTAGCTCAGAAATGTGAAAGATTGAATGAAAACCACTTTTGCTATTTAAACATCTCTCCAACTTTCATTTTGGTGTATAGCTGAGTCTGTTTTTACAAGAAGTTTTTAAACCAAATGGTATGATATGAAACGCATCCAGTGAGACAAAGTTTTTATTCAACATGTGCTGTCTCAACTACTTTTTGCAAACAATTTTGTAATACATTATTACTTGATTGAGCTATATGTAAGTGGCTGAATTTACTTCGGAAAGCTCTTAATTATTTATGTTGTTGTATAAAGTAGTAACATTGCAAATATCCTCAGAATAAGGAACAATATCTGATACTTTCAACTATATTTAAACAGCTGGCATAGAATCACACAATGATTAATGCTTTATGCTTGAATTTAAACCAGGCGTTCCCATTTGATGGAAACGCCTTTAGATGCATCCTTTCTCCAACACACCTCTAAAAAGACTGATTTCCTCTTGCTGCATGCCATCCAGCCCTGCAAAGGCCTGGTAACAAGCCATTCATTTGACTCAGCTGTGTTGAACATGGGTTGTGTCTAAATCTTACCGAATAGTACGGATTGAGGATTGAACTTGGGCACCTCTGATTTACACTGTCCAAGTGTTTTAAATGAGTTTTCCAAAAGTTCAGATGATGTGACGTTCTACTGATTACTTACATCTTGAGAAGACAAAGTATTTGTATCCCTCTGGTTCTGCGTTGCTCGGAACAGACACTGCAGCTGTGATGGTGGAGGGGAAACCTCTCCAGGACGTCTGGATTTTGATGGCTGGTTCTAACACTGACACTGGGAGTAAAACAGTGATATGTTATGGGTATTTTTCCCAAGTAAATGATCTGAATTTTTATGCACACAGTCTCATTCTTGTAGAAGAAACCACAGATGAATGAATGATTGAATGTGTTCAGCACCACAGACTGCTTTGTTTGGCTGCATTTTCCTTGAATTAAATGAACATATTTAACATCTTAATGGTAAAAGTTTGTGGAAGAATCGTAAATCTTCGACGCATGAACACACAGGCTGTTTGTCTTCATTTACTACTTTTTTTCTTTTACAAGTTGAACTCCAGTTCCTCCACTAAAACATGAGTCACTTTTTCAGATCTCCATGTTTCCACTCCGACAGCTTGTTTCAGTCGACGTGTTTAAAAGCACAATACGTCTCCAATATGTTAAATATGCTGAATTTAGCTCAAAATGACAAAAAATGGGGAGAAATGCACCACTTGTCTCATGATGGCAGCTGTATTTCTACAAAACATTGAGCAATTGTGATAACTACTGTAAAAAGATTCAATTATTGATCATGATAAACTTGCAACTGTATCATTTGATCTCAGAGAATAAAATCTAAACAAGACTGATTGTGAATTAGGATTCTTGTTTAATTTTCCCAATTTATTGCTATTTTTTAAATTTTCATTAAATACCAATTTTGTGATTATATTCCCCTGAATTGGATTAAGAAGTATAGAAAATCTATTAATGGGATTCTATTATTATTATTATTATTATTATTATTATTACTGAGGTGATTGTTTTTGGACCAACGAGAAACGATTAGAGATCGTCACAGAGCTTCACTCTTCACACCTAAAAAACCACTAATCAGGCCAGAAATCTGGGAGTAATGATAGACTCAGACCTAAATATTGAAAAAAACATTAAGGCAATAAAAAATCGATTACATTAAGGGAATAACAAAATGAACTACTGTCACCTTAAGAATATATCCAGGATAAAAGATCTGATGTCACAGCAGGACCTGGAAAAACTAGTCCATGCTTTCATCTTTAGTCGGCTTGATTACTGTAACAGTGTCTTTACGGGTCTTCCTTTAACATCAATCATACAACTACAGCTGATCCAGAACTCGAGTCCTCACTAAGACCAAGTAAGTCGACCACATAAGTCCAGTTCTGAGGTCTTTAAACTGGCTGCCTGTCCGTCAGAGGATAGACTTTAAAGTTCTGTTACTGGTTTATAAACATCTGAATGGTTTAGGTCCAAAATACATCAGAGACCTCTTGACCCGGTATGAACCCAGCAGACCCCTAAGGTCATCTGGTTCTGGTCTTTTATCAGTTCCCAGAGTCAGAACGAGACACAGAGAAGCTGCATTCAGCTTCTATGCTCCACATGTCTGGAACAAACTCCCAGAAAGCCTCAGATCAGCTGAAACACTCAGTTTATTTAAATCTAGATTAAAGACCTTCCTCTTCTCAGCTGCATTTCAATAATTTTTTTACATTTATTTTATCTTAAGCTTTTATGTTTTGTAATCTTAATTTAATCATGATTTGAATAATTTTTAATTGTGATTTTTTTTATTTCTATTTTGCTACATTGTTTTAATGTTCTGTATAGCACTTTGAATCACCCGTGTATAATTGTGTTATATAAATGGATTTGCCTTGCTTACTGTTTTGGTCGAGATAACCCAATACCATGGGACGTAATAGAAAACTAAGTTTAATATATTACTTGCCTGCTTGCCGGGCCCTCCGAGCATGAACTGTGTAAATGGGAATGTGCAACTTCTTTCCACATGTTGGACTGGTACCATACTGGTAAGAATATTTCTGAACAAATCCCCCTGAAGGAAGTAAGACAAAGGTTTAACTCAGCGTAGTGAGATTAGAATTATCTTACTGCATGGAAATCAATCAGAGCATCAACAAATCACATGAGTCTAATTTCCTCACCTCTCTTAAAGAAGTAGACAGATTCTCTCCTGTTCTTGTACTGTGGGACAGACAGGGCAGCTGTAACGTGGCCCTGAAGCCCATCAAAGCCTGTTTTAATGACTTTGGGATAGCCAGGATCCAAAACATCATTTTCAAATCTCCAGTACCTTCCTCCCTGCAAACATCATTTAGAACAAACAAGAAGATTAAAAAGAGGAAAGTATTTAATTGGAGAAGACCTGAAGCATTTTCAGCTTCTGCTCACCTTGAAGATGTATGTTTTGCCCTGGCAGTTGCAGCGGGTGAACACTGTGTCGATGGGGGAAGGGACACCCCATACTTGTGTGATGCCTTGAGCTGGACTTGGCTCCCTGTTTCTATCCAGAAACCAAAAGTAGTGGCCTGTAAAAATAACATGAATTTCTAATGTTTATAATGTACGCATAGCCAGCAGATGTACTACTTTTAATAAATGTAAATGCAGAATGTACTTTTCATGTTACATTCACCCAGTGCATTCAGTTATACTAGGAGCTCTTTCACATGGGCTCAGAGAAGCCTCATCCACCAACCATCTAACCAGCTGATGCCTGTTTTACATCTTGGGTCAAAGCCAAACACACCTCCACCTATGAATGCTGTAACATTCATCAGTCCCATATGCAGATCTGACTGTTTTTTACTACCTAGACCACTGGCTCGCTCTTCACTGCAACGCTGACCTGTCTCTGATTGGATGGATTCACCTCCCCCTGTGATTGGTCCAATCATCTGCTGTCCAGCTGGAGACCAGCTACATAACCAGGCTGCTGATACCTGTTTTATAAAACTGCAAGGAAGCAAAAATGCAGTCCTAGGGACATCTTTTATCCTTGATGGTCAAAGCTAGTTTTTATGCTCTTCCTGGGACAATTTTGTCAATTTTTCTTTTGATTTGGTGATAATTTTAGCTTTCAATAATATTTGATATATAAATGAAAATGCAGTCTTTTTATCCATATTTTCAAATTTGCATTTAAATGTAAAAAATGTAAAAAAAAAATGGTTTAAATGATTTAGGACAAAATGAAAGAAAAATATTGATGAAGATTGATGTTGAAGAAGTGGAAACTTTTAGCCTCGAAGTTCATTGGAGGGTTAAAACATTAAGCAGGGATAAGCAATAACTACCTCATGATTTACTGTATAAAAAGATTGAACAAGATCTGCTGTTGTAAAGTTTATATTTACACTTCTTTATTCTCGTTAAACTTATAGATAATGTTTTACTTGGAGCAAATACATTTCTATCTATTTTTATGTAAATATTAACTATATTAATATTAATATTAATATTACAATATTACCTTCCAAAGATTCTGTCCTGTATTTAATCAATGTGTTGTTTAAATTTATATTATTATTGGCAGCGCACTAGTCATCAGTTTCCTGGCACTAACCTCTGAACACCACCATCGTTCCGTTCCTCAGTGTGGTGACCCCGCTGACCGGCCGCCCGCTGCACAGGTTTGTATCATTACTGTCATCTGAGAAAAAGAAAGTTAGTGGTAACTTGTCTTGTGCTCATTGGTCAGCTCCACGGGCTTTTTTAAGCTCTATCTGGACCAGATGCTGATGTATTGTTGTAACATTGTGTAAAGCAAACAGAAGAACCAACATGACTGAACTTATTAGCTGAGCTGCAGTTACTTACAGAAGACACTAATACAAAGCTTTTATGTGATTTGAGTTCTGTTTAAAATATAAAATTAGAATAAAAACATGTTTTACCTGATTGATAATCTCTTTGATTGTCTGTGGTCAAGGTTTGTATATCCAGAGGCTTTGTCTCAGGTTTAGATGTTGGCACTGGTTTTTGGGGTTCAGGTTTGTCCTGGCTGGGTTTTGAGCTGGGTTTAGTTGTTGGAGGACTTGTCATTTTCACAGAAATCTGCATTGGGTCAACCGTAGACACCTCTGGAGTAAGGCTGTCAGTAGCATTATCCTGTACTGAGGGAAAGTGTGTCGACACAGCATCAAGTTGTGATGCATCGACGGACTCTTCTGGGGGAACGCTGATGGATGGATCATCAGGGTCTGCCAATGAAGATGGAAGGTCTGTGACATTTGTGGCGTTTTCAACGCTGGGGTATGAAGTTGCTTCCTCTGGGTTTGCCGTTGATGAGGCAGGAATAGTGGTAGACTGAGAGATTTCCTGGTCTGTGTTTGAGCTCTCAGTTTGATCGATTGTAATTTCTGGTTCACCTAATGGGTTAACGTCAGTGAGGATCTGGTTGGAGTCAGGATTAGGTATGAATGTAGGCTGAATGGGATTCACTCCTTCTTCAGCGGGGGGTTTGAAATCTCCAACATCTAAAAGTGAAGTAAAATAATAAGTAGTTACATTTTAATCAAATTCACTCATCTGTGGTTGAATTTGTATTGATAAATTAATCACAGCCTGTACAGAGGATTGTGAATTAGTCAATTGTGAAAAGGCAATGATCCCTTAACTTTACATACCTGTTAATGCAAATGTTGCATTTCCACTGTCGGGGTTAAGGATGGAGAGGTCATCTGGCTCTGTTTGAGCAAACGTTGCCTCTGTAGTAAATTCCACAGCATCTGTATCTGTATCCAGAGTAGGTTTGGTAGGAAGTTGATCCAATGGATCAGCTGTGGATGGTTCATTTCCACCGCTGATTTCTGTGGTTGGAGTCACCTCCAGGTCCTCCACTCCACTGATGGAGGACACATCAGTGGAAGGAGTCTGAGTGTACACATCTAAAAGGGAGAAAATACACTGGGATGTTGAATGTGTGAAGGTTTACTGGGAAACATATTCCTGTTTTTCTAATCAGATTTTTCTGCTCACCGTCGCTGAAATCATCTGGTAGGTATGATGTTGGATCATTATTTAAATAGTCATCTGGAGATAAGGGAGGTAAAATCACACTGATTAAAGTTTTGCTTTAACACACGCTTTCCATTGGACTGTTACATAGCAGCTACAGACTTAAAATGCGAAAAAAAAATCTGCAAAAATATTATGTCATTATATTTTGGCTTCATTCTGCAGTTTCCACTCCTGTGACCGAATGTGCCCAGCCCTCCTACACACGGTGCTCTTACAACAACACTGCTGCCTTGTCTTTCATTTGGCACGTAAGACTAATACTCTTGGCTTGTTCCGTTGAGACTTGTGTGATATATTGAATGGAGCGCTGGTTCAGCGAGTTGCACCTAACACTGTGTACTTAAATACTGAATTTCCCTCTGGGATCATTGTTTCTCCATTTCGTCAAAAGGCATTCTGATGGATGTCAGCAACAATGCAGGTCTGTTTAGGATGTTTGTCTGTTTTTCTGAGACACCAGCCATAGCAACTACACATGCACACAATATGTAATCAGTCTGATTCATACAGGATGTTTATTAATTTTCTGTCTATATATATATATATATATATATATGTAATGCCTACATGAGAGGCGTAATTAAATAATACAATCACCTGCATTGTTTTTATCAATGAAGGAAGTTAGCTCTTCAGGCAGAGTCTGCTCTGTGGGAATATTCATGAATAAGTTAGTTGGGTTGCCATGGATAAATCATTTTCCCATAAGTCCCAAAAGCCTGAAAAGATTTTTCCAAGGGAATATACCTTTATGTTTACTATTTTTTACAAAATCGCATGAACTAGCCTTCACTGCTGCTGTTTCACTGGCTGCTCCACTGATTTCTGTAGTAATTACCAAAACAGAAATACTGTCAAGGACCCAATGCATCAGACAGGTACTGCATGCATTGCATGCCATGATTTCACTGCAGTTCATGCTTCTTTGCATGCTGCTGGTGGACATGCTTGCTTCTTTATTCATACTCATGCTGCTTGTCTTAGTTAGATTTGGATTGTGTAAAATATAAAATAGAAACAAAGGGAATCTTCATCTTAGCATGCAGAAAAATGCAAACAAGCTCAGGCCCTTACCTTCTGCATCACAATGAGCTTTGTAATCTGAGCAACACTGCTTGTACTTCACACAGTCAGCGTCACAGCTGCATCGCCGACCCCTCTTGAAAGCTTCTCCACACCGGCCCTTGCATGAATTTTCTGTTTCACACAAAATCAGCAGCTTTCAGTACAACGGACCTGCATTTTGATACCACATTACAGCAGATGCATTACAAACCAGAATGTAAAATATGACTTTCTTTACTTCTACTCAGTACAAATTTTCCTCTTTGCTACATTTATTTCACATCTTAAATAACAAATAAATATACAATGCAAGCCTAGAAAACTTTATTAAATATGAAATTAGTGGTCTGAAGCATTTTAGTTAAAACAAAACAGGATATGTTTTGTGCCTGAGCCTCACTTGTGGTGCATTGAAGTTCATAATCTTTGCAGCACTCTCCATAAGACAGGCAGCTGTAATCACACTGGCACATGTAACCCCTGTAGTACTCAGCACCACATCGATCTTTGCAGCTTGCTGTTAGAGAGATAATAAAAACAGAAAAATTACAGGAAATTGCACAAGATGATACACATTATGTGCTGTTAACAAAGTCTGTTTGAGGGCAGAGTCTGTACAAGGAGGCCAAATATCGATTTCTGTGGTAGTGACAAATACAAACTTAGGCACATGTCCCCTCAGGGGAATAATCATTAATCAAGTAAACATGAATAAAAATAAGCACATAAAACATGAGTTTCAGGACAGTCCTATCAAAACAAACTTAAAACACAAAAAGTTAAAGAATAAAATTGAATGTTAATGTGCAGCTTAATGTTTTCCATAAATCATACTCACACTGAGCTGCGCTAAATGTCAAAGTAAAAGCCAGCAAAAGAACAGCACAAAGTTCTTTGGAAGACATCATCCTGTAAGCCAGAAAATCTACATAAGATGAAGCAGATTCACATTTTCACGAGTGTTTAAAAATTCCGGACTGAAATGTCTCCACAGGTGAAAGAAAACAAACTGAAAACCAAGCGTAACCTACCTTCTGTAAACTTCTGTCTCAGCTCTGCTGGATGTTCGAGTCAGGCTGCTTTTAAAAGAGGGAGCCAGACAGTCAGACCTCCTGTTAATTGGCAGATCCGGTCTAATTAAAAGTGCGATGATCTCACAGACTGTAGGGAGGATCCTACAGACCAGACATCATGATTCCTCACAAACAGCTGGAAGCACATCAACACACATCAGTGCCAGACAGACAACTGACTTCACAGACTTCTGAGCAGAGGAAAAACTGTGGTCGGGACTTAAGAGTTTAGTCACTAATAGAAGAACTGGACACTTTCTCACCAGACCTCTGAGGTTTGTCAAATCAGTACCGTATGGTCAGTCAAACAACTCAGCAAAACATGATTCACGTCTTTTACCGCTAAATTTGTACATATTTGTGTTTCCTTTCCAACATTTATTTTTTCTTTGATCCATTTTTGGATTAAATACATAAGTATCATTGCATAATATTATTTTAAATAATCTTTTTTACCATTTGATTGCTTTATAATTTATGAATAAATAAAATAAATTATACTAATTAGCATCCCTAATAAAAATATCAGGAACATGTAAAGCTTTTTTTTATTCTTATTTATTCTTTCATTCATCATTTTCATTTAAAAAATGGAAAGAAATAAAAGTTGAATAGATCAGATAAATTGTGCAATCAAACCATTATTTCAGCAATAGAGTCATCCAGCATTATTCTTTATTCTTCATTAATTTATTATAACAAAAAATAAACAGTATTTTTTCTGTGTGCATAAAAACAACCTGCTGGTAAATAAATGGTTTACTGATATTTAGGAAGGAAAAGCAGCCATAGTAGATGTAGTTATCTGCAGCAAACAGAAGAGACGTGCAAACATGGATGAGTCACATGACCCAACAGTGCTTTGCAAATGTTGGTTTTATCAGTTTAGCAAATAGCTGACTTATTTTCTCCAAAAGATGTATTTAATTGCTGCTTCATACCCCCAAAGGAGAAGACTTATTATTTAACTGATATATTAATTTCATTTGGTACACTTTGTTTTCTACAACCTCCAGGAGTGTTTGTGTGTGTGTGTGTGGGGGGGGGGGGGGCTTTGGTTTGGGATTGCTGAGGTAATGAGTGTTGGATCTAAATTGGTATAAAACCTCATCTTTAACCGCTTAATGCCTAATGTTACATATTTGATACATCCCCTCTCTGAGACATTTTTCATCACTTTATGATAGAAACTTTATTCAAAACCCAGTTGCATACCATATGATACTGGTCTGGTGCGCACCAGAATGAAGAGGACTATTCGTTATAATATATCACATGCTAATAAATTGTAAAAATGTTTAAAAAAGACATTTCTTATCTAGATTTTTTAAAGGATCAAATAAAGACTTCAGATTTTAAAAATGAGAGTTTTATGAGCAGTTGCTCTTATTTCAGGCTTCAAGGGGTTAAAAACTTTAATCTGTCTGTTTTTTCTGAATGAACTTGTGCAACACTTTCTACACAAACACATACACATTCTTTATAAAATTCCAGGGGATTTCTTTCATCTTAAGGACACAGTATCATTCTGATCATTATACTAATGTATTTTGATTAAATAGGGCTGGTATTTAGTGGAAATGTTGATGGACCGTCTTCATGGCTCTGGTATTTTCCCATCATGTCATGATCCAGTTAGAGGAACAGTGTGTGTTAGTACACTTGTGTCAAAGCAATAATAATAACAGGATCTGGCTGAAATGAATGCAGCTTCCAAGCAGGCTGGAGGAAAACTTACAGCACAAAGATTGGAAGAAGAACCAAGCCCTTGTCCGGACATCTTAGTGAAAAAACAAACATATGCATGCTAAGTTGTTGCTTAGTTGCTGGAAAGCTATTATGTAGTTAGGGTGCCCTCTTGTGTCTGTAATTCTAGGTGCATCAGACTGACATTAGCAGTATTTTTGCACACAGTACAACTCAGCTCACCGTGGAGCTTCCCAGTCCATCTTTTGCACCTATAGGGGCAGATTTTCTCTTAAGAGAAATAACACCACTGCAACATACTGTTGAACAGGGAAACCAGCAGCAACCAAATGGATAGAGAATGACTACCTAAAGATGACTATTCCTCTGGTTGACCTCCCAGGTGACCTTCTCATATGTTTCCAGTGTTGTCTGTTCGATCACACAAACACTGCTGTTCCGATTTTTCTTAAACTAAACTGAGATGAAGCCATTTTAGTGTGGATTTGATATTTTTAATAAAATTATGACACAAGACACTGGCTTGCAAATAGCTTTTTCCTAACCTGTTGTCAAAGTTAGGTTAATAATTAGATATATCTTCATGTTAAATATGTATTACCTGTCATATCTCCAACTATCTTTCAGCAAAATCTTTGCCTTTAACTCATTTTTTGGTTGTAATGAATGAGCAGGATCATCTTCACCCTCTTAGAAAACATCTCATACTGAAATGGATTAGCAAGCAGTTTCTGGGCTGAAGCAGTAAAATGCTGAATGAGGAAAATGACTGCTTAAGGAAGAACCCAATCACAATAATCACAACATAACATGAATAACTTGCTTCATTAGAGCAATTAGCTTTCAGCTTCATTCAGATGTCAGCCCTCTGTACATCCCTGAAAAGACACTTTGTGTGTTTGCATTCATTTCTAATAAGTAAAATCCTTTATGATAGTTCAAACTAAGTGATAACTTTTTAAAAAGGTTTTTTTCTGACTGTTAGCAGACATGAGCAGCAGGATCTCTGTTTACCACTCAGCAGGTCAACTAGCCCACAGAGAAGGACACCCAGAGAAAGCAGCGATATCAAGATAAAATACATATTAAGCACAGATGGATGTCATACACACTTGATCTCCCAAGGAGATTAGAGGACCACTGATGGGAAATTAGGCTTGCTTTCCAGGATCCAAAATTGTGTCTGTGCTTTGTGAGCAGTTGAGGCCAGTCGTCTGTCTTGGCAGCTTTTATCAGCCAGCCTGTACAAGCAGGAGTTAAGCACATTTGTAAGAGCTTGTTGAAAGGCAGAAACAGGGAGAGACATAGGAAGAGAGGTGATGCTGAGCATGTGAGAGTACATGCTAGGCTTCATTCAGTAGATAATTTTACCATCTTCCCAGAAGGAAAAAAGAAAAAGTCTGATTAGAAAAGCTCTGCAACATTCTGGCTGTGTGTAAAATATTTCTGCAGAAATAAAAAATATGAGTTTCACAACAGGAAATAAATGTACAAGTGCTTTGGATAGAAACTCCAAAACTGACCAAAATTTAAGAAATTTCAAGTGCTTTAAAATCTAGTTGCTCATCATAAGGTGTTTGTTTACGTTGGCTATAATGATTAATGAGAATGTGATCAGAAACAGCCTTTAGAGGGAGACAAATGAGAGCGTATCAGGGGACATCAGAGGTAACACTCAAACAGAATAAGAATAGGAAAACCAACCGGTGGCGGGGCTGATGATGCATTATCAAATATAAGGGCTTTATTTCATTTCTGAGATTTCACTGCGGATTAAAAGTTCAAATACGTATCCATCTTTTCATTTGTGCTTTCAGACAGAAAACACAAACACTGAAAAAAGGGTTTCCAGCTTTATTAAATAAGTTTAATTTCATTATGTGTTTACCCAGTTTTATTCTAAACCTTCAACTTTCCATGTTTTTAGATATTTTATCTATTAAGATAAACCTTAAAATAGTTTAGTTTTCATGGCTGTCGCTTATAGCAAGTCTAAAGGAGGAAGCGATGATGATCTAACTAACCATCTCCATTACAAAACAGGAAACGTACACCATCTTTAACTCTCTGCAAAGCAATGCTTCACCGTTTGACATTAAATTCAGCTGCACAGTGTGCTGGTTTCAATTTTGCACCACTGAGGATCAAATCAGGTTTCAACACCCCCAGCAGAGGACTCTCGCTGCTCAAGCCTTTGATGCTTAACAGTACATGAAATGACAGATAAAGTCATCCTCAACTCTTAAAATCAACCTGTTTCTTTTCCTGCTTGAAAACAATCTAGTTAATATAATAATGGAAACAAGCAACTTTGTTCTAAAATACGGTAATCTGTCATCTTTCTCACTAATAATAATAATAATAATAATAATAATCATTTTAACCAATCTTTACATCTTATAGCTCTCATAGATATTCAAATTTTAATTCAAATTTTCTTTTTTTCCTGTTAAAAATCCAGAAAATGAGGCCTATATGTGAAAAATGTGGCTCTGGGCGATGATAACAACCAGTTGAAAAGATCTGAAGCTGTGGGACGATTATTAGCCTGCATGGTTGTTTGTTATTCACATCAGTTTAGTCATTAATTCACTTGCAGATTAGTGTTCTGCAAGAGTGTATAAATTTAACCATGCTCTAATTTAAAAACATTGTATGTTATATATGTGCATGCAGCTCTGCACATGTTCTAATCTTTAGAGAATCTAGTCATCATGGTTGTATCTCTATTAATTCTATGGTGAGAAAAACTACTTTTCTCGCAGTCATTTGATCTGCCACCATCATCTGTTGTAAGTCAGATAGCATTACCTTGTAGTCAAAACTCACTGGATGCCTATTCTTGCTGATTTTTATGATGCAATAATGAAAATCCATTTTTTTTAAGAAAGTAAACACATTTGTTTACTGAAAGTCTATACCAGCCAATATATATATATATATATATATATATATATATATATACAGAAAATGTATAAACATCCTGTATGAATCAGACTGATTACATATTGTGTGCATGTGTAGTTGCTATGGCTGGTGTCTCAGAAAAACAAACAAACAAACAAACATCCTAAGCAGACCTGCATTGTTGCTGACATCCATCAGAATGCCTTTTGACGAAGTGGAGAAACAATCATCTCATCTTGAATGTACACTAAACTAAGGAAATATTGATAGATTTTAGGAGGACAAAGACCAGTTCCGTCCTTGGGACAAAAGTAGAGAGAGGGGGCGAATAAAGATACCTCAGCATTTATCTGGACAACAAACTATGCAGGAAATGTAACCCTGACCCTGTCTGCATGAAGGGACAGAACAGATTCTATTTAAGGAAACTAAACTTAGTATTTTCAGCAGGTTTAGGTATGTCCCAATAAGTCTTTGGATTTCTTTGTATTCATCTTTGAGGCAGTCCAGTCAGAGCTTGCTACTCAAAGAAACTCTGCAAACTTATAAAGAAGGCTGGCTCTGTGCTGGGGACTGCCGTACAACCCCTAAAGCTGGTTGTGCACAGAGGAATGTAGCATGAGATGCTCAACATAGACAACACATCTGTTCCACTAAGAAACACACTGATTGCACAACAAATGTACTTGAAGCTTATTCAACTCAACCACAATAAGGGCTGGTACAGGAGACGAGTCCTGCTCACTCAATGGTCTTATGGGTCAGGAGAGGGGATCCATCATAAAAGTAACAGCAGTGCATAAATGTGTGCCCATCTTTTATTCATCACATTTCAGATTAGATTTTTTAAAAAGTAAATCTACATTAAGTAATACATTTGATTATATTCTATTCCATAATTAAGATAATCAAAAATATAACCTCAAAAAGACTGTATTTAAAGAATTTTTTCTTAATATGTCTCTTTTAATGAGTGGAATGATTAATTTATCTCACTATGTTAAATATGTGTCCGTACAACATTTTTAATATGATTTACAGAGGTTTCCCTCACCTTCATGAATATCTACCAGGATTTACCGGAGTGAATAAAGACCCAATAGAAATTCTCCTAGTCACTTTTAGACCCGCCCTCGTGTGGTTGCTATGTCTACTACTCGTTTCTCTCTGATTGACGTGCCAACTAGCCAATCAACGTTAAGATAGGCTGTAGTTTGCGCGCACACTAAAAGCTGCCTTGTGAATATGTACTACTATGAGCAAACCACTCAGGGTGCGTGCAAGTGCGGGAGCAAAGCAGCTGAAAGCACGGGGTTGGAAAATGTAGGCTGCATTGTCTGAAAACTCTGTCCAGGTAACGAAGTGGCCCTTTTCTTTCTACTAGTCTATGCGGTGTAAATATAATTCAGAAATAGACTTGAAAGACTACGGTTAATAATGCCAGGCTATTAAAAATCGCGAGCGCTGGTAGACACGCTTGTTTGACATTTAAACGGAGGGAAATTTGGCAAATGCTGGAGGAGAAAACTTAACTGCAATTAAGGACTAATACAGCTGCGATGTATTATGTTACATCAGGATATCAGGTTTATCATACTGCGTGTGGTGCAGTTTTGAAAATGAGTACAACCTGTGAACGTGGGTCCTAGTTTTGTTTTGCTGCTTCCTCTGTGGTTTTTCTAAATATCTGTTACTTTGCAGTTATTTCTGGAACCCTTGTGGATTTCCAGCAATTCATTTGGAGGGTGTGTTGAAAGTGATATGGCTGAATTTGGCTGGTTAAATATCTGTTTCGTTTCAACCTGAGACAGGTTGTTGTCAGTCGAGAAAGTTCTTTCTTTTTGTGAAAAGTGCACATATAAACATATGACCAGAGCTCTACCAATACTAGGCATTTAAGTGTGTTTTTTAAATATTAATGTGTAATTTTTAACCATGTGAGTGCATCTAAGTGAATGATGTGTTTTAAAATGGACATTGCAGCTGATAGAAACATGAATATTTGAATGCAGTTGCAGTATAGCTGCTTTAATATGAAACTGACTGATATCAACCATGCAAAATAAATGGTTCCTCTTACATGTGGGACATGATGCCAAAGGTTCCCAAAGCAAATACTAACAGAACAACCCATAAAAACAGGTCAGAGAAGCATATTACAGAACAAATAAGTCGCATATATTCATACTTAAATGAATATATGTGACTTCTCTAGGTGTGTTTATATATTTTCTATCCACTTCAGACAGGCACAGGAGACAAGGACAATTTCTTAACTTAAGTTTATCATCATTTGAAGTTGTTCTTGGATATTTGCTGTTAAAGGTAGTTAAAATATAGTATATACTGAAATCTGTCCAGCTTTAGTTAAAGTCTTATTTAACTGTTATAGTCCAACTTCTTTAGAAATGAAGTAATTTAGATTTTTAGGTTTCACTACACTTCTGTTCACATCTGTATGTGCACTGCAGAACGCTGAGTGGAATTCCCCTTTGACTCCTTGTTATCTGTTTAGTTTCTGACTTTACACCTAATTAGCAAACAGCTAGACTGTCTGCATCATTAAACCATAACATGGTTGCCTTCTTGTGCTCGAGCTGTCAATATGGTTTCTTCCTGTGTCTCTGAAAGCAAATGGCAGGAGTTAAGGCCTGTGTCTTTTGATATCAAAGAGATAAACAACACTCTCCCATGTGGCTTGACTTTATATGATATTAACCTTTTCCTTTCCAAATCTTTGGAAAGTTAGTCAGTGTGAGGCTGAAGAGAAACTAATGAAAGGAGAAGGTTTATTGTCATAAATAAAGAGAAAATATATTGTTGTAGGTCAGTTTTTTTCTCCGCTGATCTCACTTTACAGGCAGAAACTTGGAAAATAACATGTGATTGTGGTCATTCACTACTAGAAGCATATTCCTGCCTAAAAATAAACTTGGACCACAATTGTAATCCCAGGCTAGAAGACATTGTAAATTGATCCAAAGTGAAGTAATTTTTCCTCTAATTTAGCTCATTATTTAATCACTGATTTGTGACTTTTTAATTTTGATGGAGTACCTGATATATATGGAGGCTGATATATCACTGTATTATGTATTTGGATGCTCAGTTTAAAAGGGTAACAGTTGTGGGGTCTCTTGATTCGAGGGGTGTAAGAAAATATCAATATATTGCAATATTTTGTGAAAATATTTTATCGATATTCAAAAGAACTGCATAGATTTTTTTTTAGATTTTTTTTAACAAATTTCTTTATTAGTCTTGTACATAAAGTGTTTTTATTTATTTTGCAGTGAAATAAAGCCTCCCCATGTTCTTATTCCGTAAGCTGACTTAAAGTAAGAAGCAGCTTTGGGTGTTTATTTTGCTGTGACAGTTTTCATACCATTAAGTTGTAGTAAAGAAAAATCACAATTTATCTCCTTGTTTATGGTTTTGCAGTATATTGTATCGTTACCCTGGTGTTGTGATGCATGCCATATTGCCAATACACACCCCTGCTGGATAGCGCTAATAAATATGACTATGATTAATATTTCATTAGCTTTTCTGTATTTGAACAATAATTAATACTGCATGAAAAGTCAATTAATCTGTTAGCTGATAACTACATAATGCTTTAATTTCCTATGTGATTATTAATTAAGACAGGTGATAAATTAAAAGGAAAATCTAGGAAAAGTTTAAGATGCTAGATTGTGCCATAGCTGCTGTAATGAACCTCTTTATGGATCCTGAAAATATTTAAACCTCTACTTCTTTTTATCTTGTTATGATAACTAGTGAAGAACACTTGACATGTGTTCTGCCTGATTAAGATCTGCTTGTTATGAATATGCATGTAAGAAAATATAGAATACTATTAATAGAATTGTCTGTTTTATCAGATTGTTTCCACCTCTGAAGGAAATATTATGTAATTTAAGAATGAAGTTTGTGTTAATTTGCACTAATTTTTCTAAGAGGAAAAGTAAACGTGTAACAAGGCCACAATATGCCTTAACTATGGGAGTTAAGGATTTAGGCATTGTTTGATTTGTTCCCTATCAAATTGGGGGTAAATAAAACCTTACTAACTATTAATAATTAGGGCTTTAAGAAAATTATTGATATATTGTTATATTGCAATATTTTTTAAGAAACAATATATTGGTATGCAAAAAAACTTTTATAAGCATATTTTTACTTATGAGGCAGATTGTACACAAAGAGTGTTTTTAAATAAAATGGGTGGGTTCTATTTTAGAAAAATAGACCCCTGCCTCGTTCTTTTCACTAAGTTAGGCATTTACTAGGCTGTGAGTTTTCTTACTATTAAATTCTAGTACAGAAAATTTGCAATTTATCGCCTTATTTGCATCACAATATATCGCAATATATTGTATCACTACCTCTGTATTGTAATGCACATCGTATCGCCAGATTCTTGCTGATACACAACCCTACTAATAATTGGGATAAGTGGGAGACATAATTTTCCTACCCACAAATGTATTGGTTTAATTGGGAAACTAGATAAAAGTAAAATAAAACAAATGGGTAACACCTCTTCCTAACCTTACGGTAATTTTTTTATATCTTGTTTTCATCTCGATAAAATGATGGTGTCACTCAGGCTTTTACTGACTGAGGATTTCCTCTCAGCAGTGCAGCACATAATCAATTACTAAACCACAAACACTCATGCAAAGCTGGATTTTTACCTTTCCAGACTTTTAAACACTGGCAGAAAGACAGATGATGATATAAGGAGTCGGTGAAGACGAAGCTCTCGCAGTTTTGCATGTTGATTTGAATGGGATAAATGGTGCTCTGAGTTGATGCTTTATGGCAGCATATTACTGAAGACTGCTGTTGCTTGATTATTCAAACAACCAATAAAACTCCTGTACTTACTGTTGCAACCTTCAACAGAACTTTTTGACCTCCATGATGACCCCTTTTTCTCTCTATGACCCATTAAGATGTTACCACTATTAAGTCTAGTGATCCTGACTTCCTTTGTTCCTACAGACCTTCCTACATTGTTGGGTGACCATGACAACTATGAATTAAACATGTAGCTTCTCATATGTAGGCTAGAGTGCTGCAAGGTCTCTTCTTGTGTTTGCCAAGCAGGGCAGCACCCACAGGCAGGAAACCGTAACGTTTTACCAAAACGTTGACTGAAAGCTATGATTTGTAAGGCAGTATATTAAAGTATACATTGAGAACAGCTGTGTCGGGAATTAAGATGCAAACAGGTGAGAGGAAACGCTGTCCTGTGGAAGTCCTCTGAGTAAAACCCGGACCTGCAGCTGAAGTTGTGAATGAGTCCAGCCAAAAGCTCTTGTGTGGCAGATGGGAGGATCCTGGGGCAGGATGGAGAGAGGGCTTATCCCTCTGGCTCTAGTCTTGGCTTGCTCTATTTCTGAGTTAACGACTTATTTTATGCTAATGAGAGGTGGATTGTAAAGAAAATTAGAGTGAATGATATTTGCTCAGTTAAAAGAGAAAAGCTCCTCGGGAGAGTAATCTGTTCTCTATAATTATTATGAGTCTGATATTAATTTTAACTACTTTCATTTAACATTGAAAACAGTTTGATGATTAATCAAGTTTAGAAGTTAATATGCAACAGTCTTTTTCCAGCAAGCTATGAAAGGAAAACAGACTTTTTTAAATAATATTTTACATATAAACATGGCAACTATAATAATAAAAATAGATTCTGTTAAACAATTAACTTAAATCTATAAAAGGAGCATCCAGCCATCCATTTTTTTAACCAATTCATTAAATTCAGGGTTGCGGGTAAAAGGAACATAACCTAAGTTCATTTTTTCTCTAAACACAGTCTGGCTTAGTGTAACAGTAGACTTTAATTCACAGCTGAGCTGCTACAAACAGCCTCATAACCCTCCATGTTTGGATCTTGGCTGGTGCCCTCTGTGCTCACACAGCTGGTCATGCCAGGGCTTAGAAGAGATGCTCGCCTGGCCCGTTGTCATAGACGGGCCTGGACTGGAGCTGTGTGCTGCGGTGACAAAAGCACATTCAGGCTGGGACAATGGGGAGCTGACAGCCTGGGTTGTGTTTATCACTTCGCTTTCGCCTTCTCTCACGCTGCCTCCTCCTGTTTATTGTGTTTGCTGTCGCACTGCTCGCCTGTCTGTCTCAGTCACAAGGCAGCCGATTTATCGTTTTTAGGGGAATAGCTTTGCTCCATGTTGCTTAGTCATTAAATACAGGGTTTGATCCTGTCATCATTATGGTGGGTGTCTGATTGTTGGTTTCAGCACATCACCAGTAAAGTATGGGTTCTGTTTTCATGTGCTCTCAACGAATTTGGGCTCAGCTGACAATTTGGGGGTGTAGAGTACGTTGCCCATCATATTCCAGTTATCGTAGACAAATACTGAGTTATTAACAGGATCAATAAATTATAATGCAAAGAACAGTTAATGGAAAAATAACACATCTAAACAGTCTATCTATCTATATACCCAGGCTTTGTCCCACCCTTATGGGGTAGCCTAGACAGGGCACACAGCCTCACAGAGCAACCCCCCCCCCCCCAAATCCCCCAAAAAACAGTCTAAACAATATTAACCATAAAACTGAGTTGGATTAAATTAATTAATTGAGATTAAACGTGTTTTATCTTGCAGGTATAGTCAAGAGGAATTATATCTTCATTATACGGTGATGAATTTCATATTAGTCACTGATCGAAGAGCATAGTTTGCTGATTAACTGATAACAGCAATCTTTTAGGAGTTAAAACTGCTTTTCCTGTGTGACCAAAAATGCACATCAGTATAGTTTGTTGCCAAACTGCATGCAAAATGTTCATCCAATCCTTTATTTATCTTGTTTTTCTATCAGGTGTGAGATTCACATCCTGCATCATAGTTAAAATAATCATATTTTTCTCATCTTCTTATTTACACTTATGGTTAAAATTGAGACATGAGTATTGAAATTTGCCTCAAGAAAACCCAAATGATCTGAATGTATGTTGTGAGAGTAAAATGTTCCTCAGTGGTATGTGAGAGCAGTGAAGTCTTGCTTAAAATTACCAGCCACAGCTGTGAGTCGAGCCAGAAAATGTGGCAGAGGAGAGCTGAAGAACGTTGGTGACGATGGAGGGGAAATTGTGCCTGACAAAAAATGATCTGCCTTTCATGCTTCACCAAATCAGATTTAATCCTAATACAAGACGGACAGAGGAGTCGATGTGCCTCACAGACTCAAGCTGCTGCTTAAATGAAGTCTGTTTGTCCTCCTCATCCTCTTTCGGTGTCTCACATCTGCACTTAACCAACTGGAAAAGTAACAGGCTGGTATCTCAAGTTAAAATAAATAGAAATAGATGTAGCAATATTTTGGTCAATACAAACTATTTTTGACTATTTTCACAGTACAGATAGTAATGCTCAGTTCCAGTTTTTTTTTTTGCTTAGATTCCAGTTTATAAAATATTTTTATTACTCTTCTGTTTACTAGATAATTTAGTGCATTTGTCATCAAACTTCAGTGTGTAACGGGATCCGCAGGTGGAGAGGAAGATGTGACATCGTGCTGTGTTTAGAAGTAAATATGGATGCTACTTTTATTGGTGTGCTTGTGAATAATTTTTTAGGTTGTTGTGTAATTGGAGCTGATAAAAATTATTGTATTATGTTGTTCTGTCTATTGTTTATATTTGATTTTGCTGCATCCTGCACCCTCCAGCGCAGAATTGTGATGTCTGGCTTACTTTAGAGACATGAAGCCAGACAAAATGCAACATAACTGTTCAGATAGCTTTGAAAAATATATATATGGATCGGTTTAATGATATTAATGCTGTCATAAAAGATTTGATAGGGGCCACATATGTGCAAAAGGTTCAATTTGAGCTACTTTAGCTTGCAGTGTAAACTGAGCTTTTGTTCCTCTGCTTATTCCATTATGTTGGTTTGCTTTATAAGCACTCACTGATGCTGAGCATCAGTGTTGCTAAAAGATAACGGTGTAGACCTGAGAAAGCTTTGTCTTTGTGTGTGCGTTTGTGTGTGAGCACTATTTTCAAAGGGCTAACAGGTCATATAATGTTAAAAGTTGTGGGCTTATATGTGTGCAGATTTTTGATATCTCTGTCTTTTTTGGCCCCATCCTTGTAAACTGGTATGTGATTTCATTTTAGATGCTTGCTTTATTTTTCTTTCTTAATCCATTTGTGTATAATTTTACCTGTGTAATTAACATATATTGCAAATATAAGCTGAAAGCGGCTTTAGTCTCCAGGAAGATACCAAGAAGAAGCAAGATCATTTATAATGAGGTAGATTGTCACAGCTCAGCATTTGTTAACTACCTTAACTGTTTCTCTGATGAGCATAAATTTGTAAATCTTCCTGCATTTTTTGAAATTTTTTTTCTCAAGTTCTTAAACTGGAGGATTATCTTGGCTTATCCATCTGAATCTGCAGCATATAACCTTTCCATACTCGCACATGTGCATTTCACCTCTACTTGCCCTTTCCCCCCCTACTTTCCTTCTTTCTTTTGGATCATTTATTTTGTCCCCTCATCTTTGCTCCACAAGCTCCTGACGAATGTGCCTGTTCCGAGGTTGTTGAAGCATCTTTATTCCAAACTCGGTTGTGCCATTACATTTAACTAGACTCCATTTTTATTGTGCTCCTTAAGGCAGATAAAAGAGCTGGGTTTTTTTTCTGGTGGTTGCAGTTGCAGAGTGAGAAGACAAATGAGGAGTAATTCTTGTATAAACTTGTTTTTTCACCCAGTGGAGGGAGAAAAGCAGGTGGAGGTGGTGAAGAGGAGGAGAGAAGTTGTGCTGACCTCCCTTTCTGCCTCCAGAGAGACATCTGCCAGGAACCCCAGCTCTGGCAGAAAGAAGCACGAGGAAAGGAAGGGAAAACAGAAATGCTCAATATGGGCGGACAGGATGCATCATTTATTTCCTGCAGGAATGAAATGATTTGTGGATGGTTTTTGTTGGTGTGTGAAACTGTCTTTCACTCCTCCTCAACTGCTCTTTTTTTATGTCTTAATTTTTCTTGGCAGCCATCTGTGGGTGACAGGCAGTGCAAAACTGGAAGGAGAGGAGCTCAATGTGTTTTCTTTTGATAAAGCTGGTTGCATGCTCTGTCTCTGAATACATTGCATGTGACTGTGCTGCTCCCAAGTTTAACAAAACAATTGTAAGACTGTTTTACATGCTTTTGCCCCATATTTTTATGTTTTAAACCACTCGGAGCAAGACCAAGTAAAAGATGTTTATGCACATTTACCTTTACTTCAGTGACTTTACTTTACTTTTTTTCTATCTTCAGAAGTAGATTGTTTGAATTTACTGCACAGACACGTCTGCTTCTTCTTGAATTTGGGCTAATATCAGAATGACAAAAAACAGTGGGAGAGTGAAAGAAAGTATTTTTGATTATAAAAATAGATAAATGTGAGAAAATTAAGTTTTGTCCTGGATGCTGATGTGCAAGAAACCAATAACACCTCCAGTTTGGTTTTATTATTACAGATGCATTTTTCTAAGAATCCACATTCACTTGAAAGAACCCATATTTATGAAACAACAACTCATTGCCATCACTTTATTTTGAGAGGATACAAGTTGATGAGGATCTAAGATGAAGTAACTGCATGTCTTGTTTATCTACCATAATTATATCCCCAAACGCAGAGTGTTGGGGATATTATGGTTCCGCCACCACTGGATATCATTCTTGCGAGCGCGATAACTCGAACAATTTTTACAATTGGATTTTGATACTCTGTATACTTGTTTATATCCCCAAGTGCATGACCTGGATCAAATTTCACGAGTTTTGGATTTATGGTTTCCTCACCAGGTGGCACTTTATGCACGAAAAATCTGTTTTTTTGTTTTTTTTTTTTTTGCTATATCTCTGGAACTATTTGTTTCATTGATATTATATTAAGTGCAAATGAAAGGTCATGACCTCAGGATGTATCCGATCATGTCCAATATTTTCACCACGGGTGGAGCTTTGTAGCTGAAGAGAAATCCCAGTTTTGACCATATCTTTGTAACTATTGTTACATTAACCTCAATTTAAGTGTAAATGAAAGGTTATGACCTCAGAATGCATCCGATCGTAACATCATACCTGGTTCAAATTTTAATTAGTTCAGGTATACAGGCTACTTCATTTTTTTAAATTCAGTGAGACTCAATGAATAAATATGATAAATGACTTGTTAATATAGTTACAGGGTATTACATGTACGGCTTTATGGTATTGTATTCGTTCAGGAGAGGCGTTCAGGGATATAGCCCTAGCCGTTGCTTCTGACGGCATAGGCCTCATTTGTATAAAGCTATTAAACTTTTTTTTTCCTCTCAATTTTGACAGGAATGTTAACTAATTTAACAATTCTGAAAGTCATGTAATAAATACAGAATATTTAGGTAAAACTTCCATCTATTGCTGGTATATTAATTAAAAATAACTTTTTTTTCAGGGATCTTTTAATAATTAAATCTCAACAGACACAAACACTTGTACTAGTACATGTCGTCTCATGGCAGACACCATGGTGACTAAAGCAAGTCAGAATAATCAAATTTTTAAATGTCAAGCCTCAAATAGTCTCCTTGCTGTGTCTTCTCAGGATCGCTGCAGTCTCTGTAAAGGCGTGCAGAGATTTTATTCAGACATTAGTTTCTGGATTTAATATGAATCTGAGTGAAAATGAGGAATCAAGGTCATACCGTGTCCTACTTCTTATCTGGGGGTAGTTTGCTTTAGAGCTGATTTCAGCTTAATTTCTAGGTAGAACCAGATGGAGAATGCTAGATGTCCGCTGTTTCCATACATCCCACCGTAGTGGGTATCCACATGAGGGCTTCATCTACACGCCCCTCTGTGTTTGTGTGTATGGATCGTATTGTCTGAACTGTGAGGATTAAAACAAAATGGCTAATTATCCCAGGTGTACAGGACACCAGGCTGTGATGAGGAGAAAATGAGAGGTGTATCTTATCATTACGGTGTGTCTGTTTTCTCTTGTTCTGCTGCTACATCGTTTTTTGGTTTGCCAAAAACCATCCGGCAGTTTGGCAGCATCACATTCCCCCTGCATGGGTATTTATTTTGCCATGAAAATCTGTCCACTTATTAAGTGGTGGGTTAAAAATCTCTTAATATTATTTTTAACTATACGTTTTAATCATTTCAAGATTATTAAGATAAAATACCAACTGCTGCTATTTTACCTTTTCCATTGAGTGAATCTTTAGTCAAATAAATTGTTTAACACACGACTGACAGCCAGACCAAACATGGTCAGTGTTGTAGCATTAATGAGTAAATGTTAATTCACTAGTGATGCTCGATATGAAAAAATTCTACCGATAACCGATTTCCTGCTTGTAATGACCGATAAATTACAGATATATTTTTATGTTTACTATAATCTGCAGTTTGTGCTAGTTGCAGTGATTGAAAACTGTTAAAGTAGCTCTGGCGTATCTGTAACACCAAACAAACTGTTTTGGATCTTCAAATGTTTATTATTTTCATGTCGTCGTACAAAAATGTGGTTATTAAAATAAGGTGCATCGCTTGAAAATTCAGTAACAGATATACGGCTTATCTCCAAAGGTATCTGTGTTTAAATATGAAATTATATGTACTGACATACTATCAGTACATATAAGTGCAGCCTCAATTACAAAAATGTAATCAAATATATAAAATAAAGTGCATTCTTAAACATTAGGTGAATTCTGTAACCTTGGAAAGTCGCGGTGGCTTTCCATCGTGGATTGTCTGTTAGTGGGGTTTTGTTGCTGTTCTGAGCATGTCGTAGATGCACAATTTCATCCACTCCGCTGAGTGCCTCTATTTCAGGTGTTGAAATTGATTTGTTTTGCTCCCACCTTTGCAACAGCCCTTAAACAGATTTTGCAATGAGGCATTTATTGCTCAGAATCCATGTTTGCAAAACCAAACCAGTACCAAATGATAAGCAAAACTGGACTTTTTTTGGCAACTAGCTTGTCTTTGCTAGGTGCCATGTTTATGTGTTTCATGCAGATTTTTAGGAAATCAGCACGAGTACGCTGATGTTGCTATGATGTAAGGAGGCCCAAAAGGTGCTGGGGAGGCAAAAAAAAAAAAACTTCATAAACAACAAATTCAAATCAATCGCCCAGCCCTAATAAAAACTATCCAAACTGTTTCTTACCTTCACTCACTCGCTGACCAGATAGTTTGCATGCCACATTTTACTGTGTGCATGCAAATAAGAGATGTGAGCGGCCCATCGGTAAGTATGGAAGCTGGATGAGGGGAGTAGAAAATGATGGAACTTGGAGCCACCAGCAGAGATGCACAGTGGACTTGTTCTTGTTTGCTTTAAAGCTGATTCTATGATACTGCATCAGCGTGTATGGCTGCATCACCTCTGTTAAATGACCTACAGGAACAGTTGTGGAATAAGTTGTCTATGGTCTGACAAAATGCTGCTGCTTGGATACAGGTAGACACGTGCCGGCTCCCACTTATAGGAGTGTTATACCATTTTGAACCTGGAAAGATTTAGTGTGGTGCATAAATATTATCAGATTTTATTATTTCCATCTTAATTTATGCAGAATGATCTCATGGCATTCTAATTTACCAGAGCTGGGAAAACTGGGACGGTTATGCCTTATGAGCCTCTGGTGTGCATTTATCAAATATCAGTCCAGTCTTTTTAATCACACAAGCACACCAGTTTGTTTCTGAGGTGGTTTCTGCCTTGGTTACATGTGCAAAAGCTTCAACATGAAAACTAACGCTGATAATGATTATGTTTTAATTTAAGTTCACTTAAGCTGTTAACGGCATTTTCATTCTTATTGAAATAACTAAATGGGAAATTAATATGGACCCATTATGCTCCCTTGTTTTTGTATTTCTGTGCATTCCCCCTCCTGAGCTGGACTGTCCTGATCTGCCAAAAGAAAGCTGTCTGCAGGGCTTCCAGTCCCACTGCTGAGCTAATTAACAAGGTGTGAGGTGTGTGTTTGCACTGCAAATGCTGCTGTGTTTGTTCCTGTATGTGCTGCTGCCTCTTGATGCCAGGTCACCTGGCCTGAGCTGCGTCTGTGGTAATACAGGGAAAGGCTGTTGTCAGCACACACACACAAGCACACGCAGTCAGCAGAATAACAGATAGCAGGAAGCCTGTATGGGGCAGCCCTGGGGAAACACTCTTAGAGCAGAACTGGATTCTAGTGGTGCCTCATTGTACCTTTCTTTAATGTGTTTGTGTTTCTTTTACATAAATGGGTCAAAAGGTGTCTGCCCAGATGCTGCTGCATTGTAATAACCCCTGCTAGCGGTTTAAATTGCCCCACTGTGTTTTTATTATTATTCTTATGTCAAATTATTGAATTCTCTGATGCGTTACTGCAAGTTTTCTTGTTTTAAAATACTCACCGGGTGCAACAAGCCATCATCATAGCGTGATTGTTTCCACAAATAGCTTCACTGTTAAAGGTCTGTGGAAGCCAAAGAAAAGTACAAAAGGCATCTATAGTAGATAAACTTTCGTGTAAACTAACTGAGTTTGAATGAGTTAAAAATAAGGAATATTTATTTGTCAACGCCAGGAAAATTGTTTTCAATATGAAGTATTTTAAGTTGCATAGCAAAATCATGAAAAGACATGCTTGACAGTGAAATAGTGGAATTAGTTTGATTAAAAGTGTTGTTTTTATAAGATTCCCAGCAGCCCAATCAATCATACGAAACAAAAGAAACTTAATTCATTTGACAGATGTTATATATCATTTAGGATATATTTATAACTAGAAAAGCACTCTTGAGTGCGAAGACCTCAAGCATGACTTACAATGATTTCTACTAAAGGAACAGTTCTATATTGATTTGATCTACTCTATTAGATTCATTGACCATAAAACATACCCTTAGACTTTGGAATTTTATTATTATTATTATTATTATTATTAGTTGAAAAGTTATTAGGTATAAACAGTAATTCTTTTTCTCCATAAACTCAGCTACAATTTGGTGATAACTACATGTCTTTAGATCAATTCATGCTTATCACATGTCTAGCGCTGGTATAAACAATCTCTTTGGCAGAAGTAAGAAACCAATAAATGCAGACTGTAGACTGTTACCGATGTGGAAGGGTTAGTGTAACCCCACGTGACTGTTTTAACCAATCAGAGAGTGAATGTGCTTTGTTTTTATTCAGATCCAGACGATGATCCGGGTCCACAAAAATCTAATCATTTGTTGATTTCACTATTATCAACCTTCCCTGAAAATCTAATTAAAATCCATCCATAACTTTTCAAGTTATTTTGTACACAAACAAACAAAGCAACCAGCAAACCCCAGCAAAAACATAACCTCCTTGGCGGAGGTAGTAATAACTTATTGTTAGGCCTTTAGTGCCAGCTGTGTAATCATGTTCTGATTAGCTCATTTTACCACTCTTCATAAATACACGCTTCACTTTTCATAAATTTCATAAAAGATCCCAAACTGTTGGGAAAGCGCGTGGAGGTAAAAGCAGGCGGGATGTCATTCAACCATCAGATATAAAAACCTGCAGATTTGAGCTGTTCAGCAGCAGCATTTGACTGAGCCAGTCGGATCGTATCTATCTCATCATCTCTCACGGTTATAAACATCTATTCTGCTTCATTTCCTACATAGATTTGTCTTCTCCCCTGGTCTTTCCTCCATCCTCCCCCATCTCTTTTGTCGCTTCTTGCTACTCGCTTCATCAGCATCCTCCATCCTGACTTTTTACCTTTTGAAGTTATTTCTTCAGATCCTCTCATGTCTCCTTCAGGAGTTCTTACGCTGAAGGTGTTTCAGAAGATTTTTTTTTTTTTTTTTTTACATTTCCAGCAAGGGAATTTCAGCAACCTTCTTTATGTACAGTTTGTTGAGACTTTGATATTGACTGAGACAACCACATTTTATAGACATTAATACTGAAACCTGGAGTAATTCTCTTCTGAACAGGAATTTATAGAGGTCAAACTGAAATGTCTTGATCTCACCTCTAAACAGTTTCTGTCTTTATTTTTTGTACAGATTGCTGTCAACCTCTGAGTGAAAATGGCCTTCTTTCAGAACAACTTCTGGGTGAGTGTCTTAAACAAGTGTCTGGTCTTCCTCTGTTAAAAGCCGAACCACAGCTATGAGTCACCGAACTTTGCATTTAGATTCTCAGTGAGCCGCCGTGCTTCTGGCCTCACCTGCTTGTCAGGCACACACAGGAGCTTGTATTGAGACCTCTGTGTATTCACAGCTTCATTAGGGAATGTTTATTCACACAATTCAACAACAAAGTGCTTCACACAGACATTATGACATGAGAAAATATGCATAATTTAAAATGAAAGCAAGAAAGAAATGAAAAGGGAAGAAGATTAGATAAAAACTATGATCAGATTTAAAGAAATGTGCAGATTAGTAATTGAAATGAATGTAGAAGTTGAAATAAAAACTGCTGAAATGCAGCTGTGAACAGGTGAGTTTTTAGCCTGAATTTAGCAGCTGATCTGTGTTCAGATTATTACTGTGGACTGAAATGATGCCTGCAGTGGTGGGGATGGAGATATGATGGAAGCTTGCTATTGCTGCTTCTTGGAAAAAGCTGGATAATTAAATGCTTGTACGGGAAGTCATGCATATTTCAGAATTTCAAGTGGAAACACAGTGCATCAGAAAAACACTGAAGATGTGATCTTGCATGAAATGCTCAGCTGGAAATCAAATACTATTGAATATGACAACAGTTCAGGAATTGGCTAGTTTTCCTTTGGTTCTGCTCTTTTTACAGGCTCAATTCTTTTGATTCTTAAATTAGTTTGCTGGAGATTCTACAAGTGAAGTGAAAACTGACAAGAAATGATGACCATTATGACCAAATTACATGTTTAATTGTAAAATTAAGCAAAATAAGGTGTCATTGCACAGATGTGTAGGAGTAAGACGCTTTCTCCTTCCCACACTGCTGTAATCCTCATGTGAATTTATCTGCTGCTACAGGCCACCTTGTCGCTCCGTTTGCCTCATTTTTCCTGTAACCTCACTTTTAAAGCTTTGCTCTTTCCCTGCACACCTTCTTAATCTATTTCAGGTGTGTCCTATTTCTCCCACTCTGCCTCCCTACACTTTAAAAAAACAGTTTTTTACAATTTAAAATGAATGTAGTTTTATTTCGATGCAGGAAAAAAACGACAGGACATTTTCTCGTACTTTCATTAAATGGACTTTTTACCTTTCATGACATTTCCACATGTGAAGTTAAGAAAGTGGTGAAGGGTTGCTCTATTTAATGTTAAAGAAATTAGAAAAATGGAAATGAATAATTAAATGCTAAATCGTTAAACATCTGTGTAAAATAGTCTTAAGACAAATGTATATACAGATTTTTATTTAAGAGTAATAATTGTGTTTAGGTAGTAAGATAATATTTGTAAGATAACCTTGTGTTGGCTCTAAAATATAAAACGAAACAAGTGTTCTCCAGTGTGGGGGGCACTGCCCCCAGTACGCCAATGACTACGGGTACTACTGTTGCTTTCACCCTCCATGCCTTCTCCAGTTCTTCCTTGAGGCCTTGGTACTTCTCCAGTTTCTCATGTTCCTTTTTCCTGATATCTCCATCATTGGGGATGGATACATCGATCACTACGGCTTTCCTTTGCTGCTTATCCATGATCACTATGTCCGGTTGGTTGGCCATTATCATCTTATCCGTATGGATCTGGAATTCTCTCGGTGTGTAACGCAGACCTTGTTTGTCCGGGCGACATCTGAGCCGGCATGTCAGCTTTGTTAAATCCACTCATCATGAGGTATTATTGGGCAGTAGCGCTAAGGGTCTTGCCCAGGGACCCAACTGGATGATATTACATTGTGTCTATGTAAATACCTGGCACAATGTCACATTGCCTGAAGTGGGATTCCAACTCGGGTCTCCGGCATTAAAAGCGGATGCTAGATATATATAGATATATATAGATATGTGTGTTTGTGTATATATGTGTGTGTGTGTGTGTGTGTGTGTGTGTGTATATAATTAATACAAACCTTCCCTTTTCGTTAATTATCCAACACAGTCGCCTGGGAGTTAGTCAAACACAGAGCCTCTTCTTGTTTGGCTCAAGAACATTCACAGCTGCTCCTAAAGCCTCCTCCTTGCACGCTGTTCTTTTCTAATAAATACATAAGAAAGGTGCTTACAGCTAATAAATGGAAGCCATCGGTGTTAATCACTCACATCCTCAACCAATTGCACCGCAAATTATGCACAGCTCCAGAGCTTCCTGAACAGCTCCTTGGTTCCTGTCTTTCATTACTGAATGAACTGATTAATCCAGTCCAGTAATGAAAGAGTTGGCTTAAAGGAGAACTTCGCTTTTTTTTCGCCGAAATCGCGCGATAACTCGCGTCAAAACACCGGTGGGATGTCCTGCTTCTTCATCCGTGTACTCAGGCTC
>JBAMHX010000016.1:6945238-6957582 GCA_037177515.1 Pseudomugil tenellus | reverse complement strand
TCATCTCTACATCACTCACATGTATGGAAGGAAAGATGACAACAGACCCCAGGTTAAAAAAAAGCGAAGTTCTCCTTAAGTTCGAGAAGTAGTGGAGCTGTAAAAAAGCCAATTAAATTTTCACAATAAAGATTAATATATGGAGGACTATAATTTATGTTCCTTTTTATTTTTAACACTTTCTAATTTTTAGATTTTCATCTTTTAGTACTGTTTAGTCCCATTCTGGATCACATGGGGACTCTTGTTTATCCCAGCAATCAGCAGGTTAGCAAAGTAAAGCATCCTTAGCTTGAAGAGCAGAGTTTTCTCAAGCTGTCCTTTTTTATTTGAGATGTTCGGTTGTAGCTACCTGTTCCTGATGCAGCTGGCATTCTGCTGTGAGGGCGATCATTCTGCTCGGCTTGCCGAGTCAGCAGAAAAAGTTTCAGTGTGTCAGCAAAATAAACGGCAGCACTGACAGGCAGGTCAGTTGGCTGACTCAATGGCTTCTTCATGTAGTGTCTGAAGCACTGCTGCTTTACATCTGAAAGCAGCTCAATATGTTGCAGCCTCTTTAGCTTGTTGGGTGTGTGTGTTTTGATGATCCACTTGTCTTGTCAAAATAAACTGCTGGGACAAAAGGTTTTACTACTTTACTTATAAGTTTGGACTTAACGAAACCCAGAAAAGGATCAAGTTACACACAGAGCCATGAAAATTCCCAACATGCAAAACGGATTAGTAAAGGATGATGAGATAATTCATATTTAAGTTTGTTAACGCTACCTTTTTATTTTTTACTAAAATCCAGATTTTCATTTTTATGTTGAAGGTCAGGTGCAATAAAAAAACTCACAAATTTTTAGTTTCACTGTAGGGTTGTGCAGCCCAACTACATTCACCTTCACCAATAAATTACATTGAACTCTTACTTTTAAATCATTTAGATGTTCAGTGTCTCTGCAGGTACATGTTGGACTTTTTCAATAGATCAGTAAGTAAAATTTAAGAAGAACAACCTGACTGGAAACTTTACGGGAAAACTTTCCAAACATTTTAAACTCCTCCCCTTTTGGGACTGCAAGCCTAAAACTTCCTTCAGGTGCTTCTGTGGTTTAGCAGCCATTTTGTAGAGGCAAATAAAGAGCCAAACAAAGAAAAATAAAAAAAAAATTAAATTAAAATAAAAAAAAGAGATAAAAACAAACAAATATATAAAAGAAATGTGGACATGGACATATTTTCTCTTGTGGTCATATCAGTTATAGCTTTGTATCATTGGATCAGTGCACAGTTTAAAATGACTTGAATTTATTAAATGTTTCTCACCCACCCCTCACTTTTGATTTTACTTTCAAGTAGTTTATTAAAAATGTATATTTTTGAATCAAATCAACCTCCTGCTGTCAAACAGAGCAGCTGCTAGCTTCAATCCCAGGCTCAGACGGTGGCCTATCTGTGTGGAGTTTGCATGTTCTCTCTGTGTTAGCGTGGGTTCTCTCTGGTTCTCCGGCTTCCTCCCACAGTCCAAAGACATGCACCTTGGGGATAGGCTGATTGGGGACTCTAAACTGCCCATAGGAGTGTGTGAGTGTGCATGGTTTTTTGTCTGTGTGTTGGCCCTGTGTGCCCCGCCTCTCGTCCTTATGTCTCCATGGGCAGTTGTGTTGTAGAAGTCTCCAATCAGCCTATCTTTGGATGTGCATGTTTTTGGACTGTGGGAGGAAACTTGAACGTCTAAATTCCACACAGAAAGGCCACTGCCTCTGCCACTGGGTATCGAACCGGCAACCTGCCGGTGTGAGGCTACAGCACTAACCACGGCATGTTATTCGCTAGCCTACCAATAGTATTTTCTAGTGACATTAACCTTAAACTAACATATAGCTTTCTATTGAACGTTTTATCAAGCCTTTGTTTTTGTATCGCACCGCACATCTATCGATCAATATAAATTGTTATTGAATGATCACCTGGCCCTAACAGAAAGTTTCTCTACAGTTCATAAAAAGTTCTGTCTTGGAGTTTGTTACAGAGGTCAGGAATTCCAGCAGGATACGATCAGACATTATCTCATACCTGTCAGACACACTGTGAGGGCTTTGAGAATTGAGTATTATTGTTTTTCCTGCATTATATGCTGTCAGATTAAACAATGATGCATATTCTTAATACCCTTATTAGAAATACCTCATATGAACAGCTGGATCCAGGTGAAGCTTGCTTCTCTACATGGGTCAGCAGTTCATGCCAGTGTCCCAATACAACACAACACAGCCATTTATGAAATTGATAGAGACGAGGAACACTCAGTTATAGAGAGATGGTCAAACTATTTGCTATTTTAAAAAAAGAAACGCGTGTTTAATTTTTTTTGTTTTTCCAAATTGGTCCTGCGATTCTTGTGCAATCTTCACATCCAGTTCTGTCCCTCGGTCTTCCTCGGTAATGAGCGGAAAAGGTGCATAGTTATTCACCAGATCTTATTTTCATGCCCCAAATAGAGATTAAACCCCAAACTGTATGATTTAATAAAAAAACAAAGCAAAACGCAAATCAGGCTGTGAGGCTTCATTCAGCTAGAATGAAAATTATGGCTGTCTGTATGGCTCATAAGTCTGAAAATCAGAAGCAAAGAAGGCAGTAATTAGTAAACGGTAATTAATCTGATATAAACAGGTCAAGATTTATGTTGATGTTTGAAGAAATTTGGGGATATTGTGGCTCCTCTGTTCCTCTGCAATCTACAGCATAGCGCAGACAATTAAGATGACGATAAAGTTGATGTAGTGGCCTGCCTGTGAAAAGACCCTGAAGCCCAGAGCTCAGGTTGTCTCTCTGCCTGTAATTAGTTTCATGCAAGCCTTAGGGGGAGTCTTAAGATATGTCTAATTAGAATAAAGTGAATGCAGTTAAAAAAGGTGTAGCTCTGCAGATGCAAAGACTCCTACAGTTTTCATGAAAACACAGAGTTTAATCTGATTTCTAAAAGTAAGAAATATTGTTTCCTTTTACCAGTCTGGAGCATAAAACCTTTAAAATGTTATTACCAAGACACATATTTACAAAAAGCTCATCAGAGGACTGTCTCGTCTGAACCTCTAAGGATCTTTTAGAGGAATTATAGTTTTCGTGTTGTAACAGGGGGCATTATTAACAATAACCAATAACAATTTGGTTTTGTTGCACTGGGACCCACTTAGATGTGACACCTTTGTCGCTATTTCTGTTATCAGCTTAGTTTTGATGAGAAACGACTGAATCAATTATTATAACATGATGAGAATTTCAAGTAAACACTCTGCTGGTGTGGAATAAATAATAAGAATAACATGATTATACCAAAGCTTACCAATGAGTTTCTATATCAACATGTTGTATAACGTCCATACTGTATGGTTTGAAGTAGAATAAATGGACTAAAATGCTTGTTCACATCGATGTAATATTGCATTGCCTCTCCTCCACTCAGCAGACCTGACCCCTTGCTGAACCCACAGTCAGTACATCTGCTTTTCAAAACTCAAAGATCATTCAGAGATATGCACTTAATACACTTAATACTCATCCATCTAGTTCCAGCATCAGATTAAATGAGATAAGATGGTTTCTCTGCAGAATCATCCCCCTTGAATTAAAGAGAATCTCTGGTCTTCCTTCGAGGCCCAACAAGTCCTCATGAGAAACTTGTTCACACACAGATTTTACACCTCCCCTTCAACATCCCCCTCAAGTTCCTCCCGTCTCCTCTCCCATCGTCGTCCCCATTGTCATGGTAATGTATTTCATCATGCATGACCAAAACGGGCAACTTAATTGATGAAAAAGAGATCAGCAAGAGGGCAGAGGAGAGGGGGTTTGCATATATCAGACATGGAGGGTTTTCATTCATGGAAGGTTTCTAGAATACATTGTGAGGACTGCTGGTTGGTTCTGGGTTCTCGAATAATGAGAAATGAGATTCCCTTTCATGATTCAGTTCCTACAAATTCCATCTTTCATCCACTTGATCCATCCAAAAACCTGCAAACTCAAACCTTTACGCCGTGCTGTTTTGCATCCGTCTCATAGAACTAGATGATTTTATAGACTTGTAGACTTTTAATGAATCATGTTGTTAAAGCAGTTTTTCTGTTGCAAAAGGCAAGCACTAAAAACAAATGTTTATCTGTCTTTCTGTACTTTAAATGTGTTTTTTTCAACCATTTACACTTACATTAACACATTTTGTAGCTTATAGTACATGAAATATCAATTGTTAGGATTAGTATGTTCTTGCATTAGCTAAACAAAAACAAAATTGACTGTTTTTGGAGCTAAAGAGAAACAATTAGAGGTCATTACACAACTCTCATTACTTCACTCTTTACACCTAAAAACCACCAATCAGGCCAGAAATCTGGGAGTAGTGATGGACTCACACCTAAATTTTGAAAAACACATTAAGGGAATAACAAAATGAACTACTGTCACCTTAAGAATATATCCAGGATAAAAGATCTGATGTCACAGCAGGACCTGGAAAAACTAGTCCATGCTTTCATCTTTAGTCGGCTTGATTACTGTAACAGTGTCTTTACAGGTCTTCCTTTAAGATCAATGCAGCTAATCCAGAACTCTGCTGCCAGAGTCCTCACTAAGACCAAGATAGTGGACCAGATCAGTCCAGTTTTGAGGTCTTTACACTGGCTGCCTGTCAGTCAGAGGATAGACTTTAAAGTTCTGTTACTGGTTTATAAAGCTCTGAATGGTTTAGATCCAAAATATATCAGTTGCCTGTGGACCCAGTGTGAACCAACCACGCCCCTCAGGTCATCTGGTTCTGGTCTTTTATCAGTTCCCAGAGTCGGAACGAGACACGGAGAAGCTGCATTCAGGTTCAATACTCCACATGTCTGGAACAAACTCCCAGAAAGCCTCAGACCAGCTGAACACTCAGTTTATTTAAATCCAGATTAAAAACCCTCCTGTTCTCAGCTGCATTTCAATAATAAAAAAAAGTTATATTACCTTATGTTTTTAATTTTAAATTTATCATGATTTTAATCATTTTTAATGATTTTTGTCATTTTATTTTTTTCTTTCTTACCATTTTGTTTAAATGCTCTGCAAAGCACTTTGAACCACCCCGTGATGAGTTGTGCTATGTAAATAGATTTGCCTTGCCTTAAAGAATTTCCAATTTCACTTTTTACTACACATACTTGCACACAAAGTACATGTTGAACTACAGAAGAAAGTACCCCCAGTATTATTACCATAGTATGTGGCAAGGATTTCATCTACAATATGTGATAGTGGTACTCACAGTCAGGGCGTTAAGTTGTGCAATGAAGAGGAAAAACATGTAGACCTGAAATATGAGTGCTATGATTTTTACCGTCCTCCACTGAGAGGGTGCTTTCATGTACACTGACATGGCTGCAGGTTGGAGTTCTATATCATCCTGACAGTAAAGTTCTCTCTTATTTAAAGGCTATAAAACAAAAGAGAACCAGCTGGCTGAATACATACCTATATTTTAGAGAAGTAAAAAGCAACAGGTGCTAAAAGAAAAGCGAAGCTGCTCAATGGTCAACTTCACCTTCTTCCAACTTTTTTCTTTTAGTTTTGTTGCTGCATTAAAATTGTAAATAAGCAAATATTGTTAGTTAAATGGTAAAATGTCTTTTAGGAATATAATATGGGTTAATAAGATTTGCAAATATTTTGTTTGCATTGAAATGTTAGTGTCCCAACTTTTTTTTTAGATATATAAAGATGAAAGAATGAAATTTTAAATGTTAAAATAAAACTTATGTATTTATAACCTATAATAAATTTATATCCTAGAATAAGTGCATACAGATAACCCATCCTGCTTTTAAAATGATGATTATAGAGACTAAATGATAAAAATTATATTTACACTAATATGTACACACAAAGTGACAAAAATAGCTGTTTAAAACTTGACAAATGTGAAGTGAAATTTATTTTTTTAACATTTCTGAAGTTTATAAATCTTTTCCATTTAGTTGTCACACACTGACCACCATCATTAACTAACGATGGTATTTTGTGGGCAGCTGTCTGAACAAAATCAATACTGTTTGATAATTTGTAAATGTTTTATATAATACAGCGTGCTTCTGCAGTTTAAATGCTTTTTTAATTAATTTATACCCAGCTCTCATTGCAGTTTTCTCTTTGTTTGTCTTTGCAAATGATCCACAAAACTCTGAGTGTTATGATCAAACATTGTTTGCAAACCCTTTTTAGGACTGTCACAAGCAAGCTCTTTGTATGCAGCCAGCAGGCTGGTCTGCCAGAGAGGTGGACAGGTGCTGGGTTGCAGCTCTGGAGTGTGTGTGCTTTGAAGCATAACCTGGCAGTTCACCTGCCTGGAGAGTGTAGGATTTCAGCAAAAGGCATTCACAAGCTGAAGGGAAGAGCGTTATGGTCACCATTTTTAAAAAGGAAACCCTTTATAATAAACATCTGAAAGTTTCCCGTTAAGCTGTTGATGAGCAACAGATGTAAAAGCACTCAAGCAATAATAAAATGAGTTAATCCAATGTGACGAGAAGGAGAAAGGAAGATATTTATTATTGTGAATGTATTTTAAAGGCTGAGACTTTAAAAGCTTGTTTTATGGTTCAGTCTTGGTTTTGAGCTTAAGGTAAGAAGGGAAGGTGTAAAAGCAGTGAATGCTTTCAAAATAAAAGCCATGCAGTGTGTTGGGATGGTTGAGAAGATCTACACTTCTGCTGGTTAAAATTATTTTTCTAAAAGAAGCAAATATTTACTTTATTATTTGTTTTCCACCATTTATCAAGAGAAAACTCATCTGGAGGTTAAACTACATCTGGGTGTCAAACTCTGGTCCACGAGGATCACATACCTGCAGGTCTCGGTTTATACCTGACTCAAAACAATGAACCATTGTGCAGAACTTTAGCAATCCATTTAATTTCAGACCCCTGAATTAAATCACTTGTTAGATTAGAATTCTTAAAGTTGATTTGATCCCAGAAAAATCTATCAGGAAAAAACTAAATGCAACAATGGCTTGTTGATGAGTTTGTAAGTTATTTTTATTTATTATTTCAAAGCCCACCATGGTTTAAATTCTAACATGAACCAAAAACCTTATAAAATTTCTTCTCAGATATTTTCACGTTGTTGTTGCTTTTTTTTTTTTTCCTTTTCTACAAAAATGTAACAATTAAAATTCTGTGGACAGATGTTTGTTCTGTGTTTCTCCCGTTATCGCGGGAACAAACAGCTTATTGACAGACTTGCTGGACGTCAGATCTGCCATCTGTAATGACTGTTTCTCTTCTTGACCTGGGAGAAATTTGCTCAGTCTTGATGTCTACTTCTGCTTTGTTTGCTTACTGAGCTCTGTGTGTGTGTGTGTGTGTGTGTGTGTGTGTGTTTGTGGTTCTGAGCAACACTTCTTTGACATTCCAGCCATTCCCCTGGTACCTGGGAAAGGGTCTGTTCTCCTTCAGTGGGATATTTTTAGTCCCCGAGAAGCAGCTGTCTGCGTTTCCGTCTGCACATGTCGTCTGTTTACAACAGCATGTGGTGTAGCTGAAGATGTCCGAGCTCTGCTGAGACAGATGCTCTTCTCAACCACACATTTTGAGATTAAAGTGATTTTGTGTGACTGCAGCAGTGATGTAAGGTGATGATGTAGTTTGTGTTAAATCCATGGACTGCAAGATAAGCAACTCTCCCCAGAAACAACCTGATGATGTTGAGTTTGTTTTCGACAGATGATCATCAGACTGGAGTGAAGCAGTTCAAAGCCCACTGAGTCTGAAATATTTGGACAATTGAAGATTAGTTGAGTTCTTTCCACAACTGGTGTTCTTAACAGAACCAATAGAGAAAGGAAAACTTTACCTGCTAACTAAATTTACATTCACATTGTAAAACTGAAGTTTGGTTTTCATATCAAATAACCCCACCTGAGTTATGCTATGTTCTAGTGGTGTCCCGATTCTTCAAATCCTTGATTTGATGGCAATTCAATTCGATTCTGGATTTTTAAAAAATGTAATAATTTTCTTACAGCACAAATCCTATGCAAGTTTCAGACTCATCTATTCTACAATGTTTCTTTTTATTAATTAAATTTTGCACACTCTGTGGAGCAGCGGCAGCAACATCTGTACAGAGAAACGTGTGGGTAGGGAGTGGTGAGAGAATGATGCGAGCGTCTTTACAGATAAGTACCAATTCCTGCCCTCTTTTACAAGTTGAGATGCCCCTTTTCTTCAGGGGATAAAGTTACATCTAAGCATTCAAAGTCCCATTGCTGTAAAACACAGCTTTTGGTCAAATGCAGGAACTGTGATTGGGGCAAATTATTGTGTTCTGTCTCTTTGGACTGAGGATTTCATAGCCAGATGTTTGTGTGTCCTGCTTGTACTGTTACTAATAGGCTATTACTGGAAAAATTCAGGTTTTTTTTCATTTGGACCCACTTCAGTTTCATAAGTGGTTGTAAATCAGATTAAGATATTTTTTGTTTCTCTTTAAAGCAGAAAGGTCATGTCACATTTAGTCCCACTTGTAAGTCATTGAAATGGTTTGCTTTTTTTCAAAGGGAAGACGTTCAGCCCTAGATTCCTTTCAGAAGCAAAAAGCTCTATTACATGCATATTTGGTTTTGAAAACACCAGTAACACACAAGTTTAGTTTTACATATATTTACTGTTTTGCACAACAGAAAATCAGCACAAAGATCACTGTCCCATGTTATCATGTTGTTTTGCCTTTATTGGCTTTGGAGCTGATGTGTTTGTGTGTTTTGTTTGTTTTGCTGCAGGGGGAGAAGAACGGCGGCTTTGACGTGCTTTACCACAACATGAAGCATGGCCAGCTGGCAACGAAGGAGCTAGCCGAGTTTGTCCGAGAGAGGTAATGTGTGTGCGTGTGTGTGTGTGGCGAGGTGGTGATGGTGGGAATTTTACTTTTTACTTGCGAGAAGCTTTGAAGTTCATCAATCACAACCCAGGAGACTGTATTTAGATGAGACTCCTGGAGTACATTTTTCATTTTCCAACTTTTGAGTTTAAATATTTTTGAACAGCTTAATCAGCTCGGCCGATTATTTGCTGGAAACGTTGTTTTAAGTCACAGCTGTTAGGAATTGTATTCACTCAGGCTGTGTAAGCTCCGGCCCGCAATGTTGTGTAGTTTATATTGACCAGTGTAGTGACCATCGATGCGCTCTACTTTTCAAGATGCATTGTGGGTAGTTATGAGTGCACTACTTACTGATGGGGGGCTGAAAAAAAGCTTAATCATTTTAAATCAAACCAGTTTATTTATTCCAATATTAAAGACTTAGATTTTTTTTTGTTACGTTTTGCTTTCTGTTTAAAGCAATGACCCTGCTCTCGCTTGGCTTACAGATGCTGGGAGACATGTTGGTGTTTATATACAGGGTTCCCTTTGTCGCTTCCATCTAAAATCTGTATTTCACACTGAGAACACCAAATTCAGCTTTTCAAAATAAAACTTGTGATAACTTTTTATCCCGAGAGGCAACTATAAACATTCTAAAGACGCTTTTGTTTAAAATGCTTTCATACAGGCTGGCAGTATCAAATGATGAGTCGATAGATATGTGTGTGTGTTGTAATTCTCGCACAGCAGCAGCTCATGCATTGGATTAACTTGCTTGCTTTCTGCATGTTTGCTTTGGTTATGCCTTTTTTTTATATAGACCAGCAACTGATAAGTTCACACCTTTCAATATCTGATGGTTAATATTTTCCCAAATGTAAAACTCTTTCATTTTACTAACACGATTAACTAAGATCATTTTAACCTCCCAGTCCTAATCGAGATCTCAAGTTAAACCAGGTTGTTAGAATAATTTTATCAGATAATTTTATGTTCCACGTAATAATTTCAGACTTTTAGTTGACAAACCTCTGCTTCACATAAAAATTAAAATCTTCATTTGCATGTCACTAAAGAAGTACCAAAATAAATATAGAGCGTTTATATTTGTCTATTTTAGTACCTTGGTTCTGTTGTGATCTCACAGATAATCACACACATTTTTAGTAGCAGTGGTCTGAACATCGTTATTTTCTTTCCTTTTAAAGCCGCTTCAGCTTCAACATCTCTTTTGCTGTCTATAGTTGTCTTTGTAACATGTTCCACAAACACGTTGTGAGCAGCAGACTTGAACAAATCCCTTTCTGTTGATAAAACAAGGTGCCCGCACTCATCTGATTGTGCTGTTGATTGAAAACGCCTGAGAATAATTCAGCCCTCATGTGCTTTAACTGGATTATTCTTAAATCAATGAACCAGTATGTTTTGTCTCTTTCATTTAAGTGAGTTCTCTGTATTTACTCTGAGAACTTGTGACAAAAATCTGATGTTGTTGTATATATTAGAGCAGAAAATGGTGTATTTTACATTTCTGTCAGTCTAAAGCAGGTGATATGGATAAAATAACACATTTTTAATTTGTAAATATGTCTTCAAAGACACCAGACGGTGATCTGGCACCTGCCAAACAAAGCTGCTGCTGCATAGCACAAAAAACTCAACACATATGGCATTATAACCATCACCTGTGCATTGACTGCTTTCATCAGGGAGATGAGTGTAACATGATAAAGATGTGATTTATTGTTTGACTATTGGTTGGGCATTATGTGGTTAAATGATGTTGGATCAGGGTCTGGTCCTCAAGATCTACCTATATTCAAGACACCTGAATCAAATGGTTCAGTCCCCTCGTCCACGTCTCATTCAGCCCTTCGGTGGTCTGGCAATTAGGGATTCATTTGATTCAGCTGTGTTAGAAGAGGATTGCAGCTAAAAGCTGCGGGATATTAGATATTCAGGACTGGACTTGGAACCCCTGTGTTAGATTAAACTATCTTCATGTGTAATAAGGCATCTGCACGTGTGTATGTCTTTGTAGCCATGAGGAGTGGTGCATATTACAGGTGCAGAATTCCTATTAGTGGAATAAATAATAATAATAAATGTTATTTATAATGCACTTTATATTTGAAATCAAAGTTCTACAATGAGCAAAGTTAAGCAGCAACAATGAAAACAGCACAATAAAATAATTAGCAAATATAATTCTACTATAAAGACACCTTGAACTCATCAAATCCTGTTTCCCAGATGAAGTTGCTCCTGCGGTTTTAAACCTCAGTGAGTTTTCACTTCACACAGTTGTTTGTCCATTCTGAGACACCGTAATGAAAATACTGCCACAAACATGGCAGCTTCCATGAATGTAGGTCAGTGTCATCATCTCCACACCTTGACATCTACCATCCTGCAGGTTTTGCTAGTTACCTGGTACAACACACGTGATTCAAATGAAAAGGTTATTTAACAACTTGTCAACTTCTGCGCCAGTCTGTTAATGACTCATTGATTTGAGTCGGGTGTGTTGGAGCAAGTAATCACTCAAATCTGCAGGAAGGCAGATGAGTTGGAGATCACTGATGTAGACCAACTGCAATTCAATATAAAATATTTATTCTAAGAGAATTTTGTGAATTAACTATGTACTTCTAGAAAAACAGTTTCAATGACAGATTTTTTTAAAATCATTGATCTTTTGATTTTGTTTCACTCAGTTTATTATGCCGAAAAGTCTACACTGAGGAGAAGTTCCCACAGGAGCTTGTATCCTCAGTGCTGGAAGTCTGCACACAGAGAGCACACTGTTAGCCAGCTGATATAATCCGACATTGATTCAGAGAGCTCGCACACATTCCTCATAGGGGAAATACACTTATCTGCTCAGACAGCAGCGGACAACAAATCAGCAACCAGGAAATGAAATAGAAACACTGTGGGTAAAAAGGATGATCCAGCAGGATGGAGGAACAGAAAAATTTCCTGCCGGTCTTTTTCTCTCCATATGCTTTTTAAAAGGTTGTTTTGAAATATTATAGTGTATATGAATCACTTGTGTTTGACATTTAGATTAAACGGTTTGCTGCTCAGCTAACTGAGCTGCAGCCATTTTTTCTAATTTATTAAACATTGAGTTATTTGTGCAATTTATCTTATTACTGCTTGTTCCTTCTGGTGTGTCAAAATTGAATTAGTTTGATTTTTTAGATTTAGTTGCACTTCACCTTCCTGCAGAAAGTAAATAAATATGTGCCAAGATCAGCAGCAGCTCTGTTACTTCTAGGAATGAATTCGCTCTGGTTGAGGTGGCGTCATTGAAAAAGATGGACGCACGTATAGTGAGTGCTCAGGTTCAGCTGCTTGAAATGATGAGGACCAATCAAAAAAAAAAAAAGTCAGGAACCATCCATTCAAAAATTCACCCCAGTGAGCGAGCATGTGTTGAGCAGCTGTGAGCT
>JBAMHX010000016.1:6894372-6936418 GCA_037177515.1 Pseudomugil tenellus | reverse complement strand
TGCTTTTAATGTTTTTATGTAAAGCACTTTGAACTGTTGTGTACATGAAAGGTGCTATACAAATAAACTTGCCTTGCACACAAGTGAAAAAGAAGATGAAGTTTACATGTTAAAGGTGGCTTCTCCTTTCTGTGTGAATGTGTTTGAGCAGAAGTTCCAGGAGATTGAGGAGGCTCATCTGCGCCAGATGAAACAGCTGATCAAAAGTTATTCTCACTCCATAGAGGACACCCACGTCCAGGTGGGACAGGTAGGTGCAGATGACTGAACATTTCGTCCAGAAGAAAATATTTATCCAAAATTGTGTTAAACTTTTTTATTCTTTCAATCTGGTGTTATTTTTAGTCAAAAACCCAACAAGATGATTTGCAGCAACGGTGGCAGCTTTGTCATACGATAACTTGCAGTTTATCATGTGTCGTTGCACATGTCGTGATGTTTTAATGACAAACCCAAAGGCTGTTTAAGACGTGACATTCTGAAATGTCTGTTTTCCGTGTCTGCAGGTGCACGAGGAATTCAAGCAGAATGTGGAAAACATCGGTGTTGACAAGCTCATTCAGAAGTTTGCTGAGCAGAAGGGCACAGGGAAGGACAGACCAGGTACAGCGAGCACTTCCTGTCCTGTTGGAAGGAATTAAAACAATAAACACACACCAGAAAGCGTGCTCACACACACAGTGTAGAGCGTAAATAATTGATAAAGTGTGTGTTTTGGTGTCTGCAGCGCTTGTTGGATTTGAGGACTACATGACAGCTTTGGCTCCTGAAGGAGGGAAAAAGAGTCGAGCAAAAGCCTTCCGGATCCCCGGCCTAGGCAAGAGGGACAAGGAGCCAGACTCTACGTACGTGTGCACATACACACCAAAACTGAACTGGGATTTCTGCTCCTTTCTACTGGCATCAGTTAAAGTCGGTACTGAAGGATGAAAGTAATGTTTTGTTTTATCTATTACAGAGATTCAGCTTTGACAGACACACTGGTGAGTATTTGACATGTTCACACTCAGAAACCACAGACTCCAGATAGCCCAGCAGATACTGGGAATTTGAAGGCTTCTACTCTGAAAAGAGTGTGTTTTTGTGTGTTTGGGAAGCCAGGGTTTGTGATAATGATGTTACAGAGGGTGTGGGGTTTCCCAAGTTTATTCCTGTACTTCTGAGAATACGTTTCTGAGATTATCCTGCTGGCACAGGGGACACGCAGAGCTGCACGTGAGGGAGAAAGACTGCATGTGTGTTTGTGTGTGAAAGGGCTTCGGACGCTTCCAGAAAGCCATCTGACACGTCGATGAGGAAGCAAAGAGTAAACACATCAAACAGTATCTCCTGCTCCATGTTTACACTATGAAGGCTTCAAGTTTCTCAGTGCAGAGTGTGTTTTTGCTTTCATTGTCTAAATCAGTCCTGAATTGAACAAGAATAATATAACATTTAACTGTGAAACAGCTGAATAGATCCTGTCATTATGAGAGCTTTTGAGTTTGAATGAGTCTTTAATCTGACTTGGAGCTTCCCTCTTATTTATTTGTAGTCATCCCAGTCAAAATATTGCCTGCAATCCTGGTGGTCTGCAAGGTTAACTGTGCAGACAGGATTGTTTTTGTTGATTTGAAATGGAAGCATATGCTGTCAGCGTGTCCCAGCTACTTAAATATAGCTTGTGAAGCTGCACAGGACAAAAACATCACTTTGTTTCTCTTGTTAGTAACTGCACAGTCATGAAAAACTGTTTCAGTAGTTCATGCTTCATCTCTGCTAGCATATTTTATTATACAAAACAATTCAAAGTGCCTTACATGAAGCATTAAAAGCATTACAGATGGAGCAAAGAAAGCATAAAACACAGTGACAAATAGCAAAATTAAAGTCGGATATGTCTTCTCTGGACTTTATTTCACACTTTTTCATCTAGCAAGATTTCAGAATGAGACACTTTAACCTGCGTGTGCTTGTTTAAAGTGGAACTGTTTGCATGGTGCAACTTTATTTGTACAGCACATTTTATATTTAAACCATTCAAAGTGCTTTAAATAGAACAATAAAAGCATTAACATTAAAAACTTATACATTTAAATTTCAAATATTGTCCAGTTTAGGTCAACATTAGCTGGATTTTTCTGGTTCTTATATCACAATATGTTTTAATAATAGAAAAGTAAGGATAACATAAAACCTTTAACAGCTGAGGGCGTAGTTTGAGTAAACAGCTTCAGACGTTACCATAGTAACCATGAGTCAATCATTGAGTAAAACGTAGGATATGCGTACTCTTCCTTACTGAGTACACAGTATGACACAACATTTCTGTGTGTCAGATGCGCTGCATTTGTCTCTGAGCTGCTGACACAGCTGCTGTCTGAATCCCTCTCCTTCTCCTGTTCCTCATCATGCAGAACTCACCGCTGGAAGTGGACGATGAGGGATTTGTCATCCGAGCTGACAGCACTCAGAACGATATCCTTTTTCTGCTCCAGCATGTTCAGATCCAAGAAACTCCAGCAGTTACATTGATGGGGAGTTTCAGTTTAACCACACTTCTCAAACATGCTGCCTTATGTGATATTTGGATGATCTGCCATCGGTCCTGACCTGAATTAACCTTTATAGACCCGAGCACCAAAAGAATTGTTATAAAAAAAAATCGGCCCCTTGGCAAAATATAAGAAAAGAAGGAAATATTTTTTGTGCCAGTTTGTGTGGAATATTAAACTATATGAGTGTGATAAATAGATGCAATAGATGTAATTTAGAGCATCATAGATGAGAGGTGTAGCTTCTAGTCTAGTCACTTTATTTCCCACATTCTACATTTCAATAATTGTAAAGATCTTGTTTGTATTTGCTGGTGGAAGTTGCCAAATAAATTTCCTTCGTTATTTGGGGTTGAGGTCAAATCTGACTGAACTGACCTGCCTGCAGTCCAGGATATTAATGAATTGTCCTAAGTTTCTACTGGAATATACTGTTGTGACTCTGCAGCTCTGATATATTTGTCAGTGTTAGCGTGATCCCCTGAGAAATGCAGGACTCTTCCTGCCTTTGTCATCCTCTCACTGAGCTCCCAGCCTTTCCAGGCAGAGCACATTCATCAAAATTACCCTCAAAAGGCACACAGCATAGACGTGCTGCTGAATAGCTCCAACAGAATAAAATAAGCAATGCGGTACTGCCTTGACGGTACTCGACAACTTGACAGTGTTTAGCAGGAAACTGTGCATTGCCTCCTCGTACTTGCACGTGAAGTCTGTATTACAGCCTTGTAGTTTCTCTGTTGATTTTCTCAGGGTTTCTTTCATTCTGCATGTATTAAAAATGTCAAGTTAGATGCATCTGTCTGATTTCGCCTCTTTTTCTCAAACGCCATCATTTCTCTGCTCCGTTTGCAATGTAAGCTTGTTGTCCTTGACCCTCCTTTCCTTGTACGTTGCTCGGAGAAGGAAAACAACTTTTATTCCAGTGATTCAGACTTTGATGATGAGGAACCCAAAAAGTTCCACATCCAGATCCGACCGGTAGCCAGCAGCAATCGCACCAGTTCGGTCGCCACAGAGAAGGAGCTAAAGGCAACGGTGGGGACGCTCACTCTGCCGCCTAACAGAGCTCGACAACAGGTGCTTCCACGTTCTTTTGCGCTCTTTTGTCTTTATAAAATTTCATAAAAAGACAGAAAACTCTTGCTTTTGTGAGGATGGTTGCATGTCACAAGGTGATTTGTCCTTTCTGAATTAATCTGTTGGATTAAAATAGTATAAAATTAATCCAATTTCATGGTTCATTGTTTTGATTTTTAAGGTGTCAGCAAAGCGACATCTTTCCAGTAAGTTCAGTTCAGTCTTCTCTTTTTTAATTATTGCACAACAAATGTCCTTTCTGTGACACAGCATAAACCAGTGGGAAATATTACATAACACTTTGCTGATTTATCTCCTGTGACCAATTTAAAATCTTCTCATCTCTGTAGGAAATTCCAGTACAGCAGGAGGTCTGTCGGAAGATAGCGAAGCTGCCTCTCAGAGAGGTGAGTTACTCATCTCTGATGGAGAACACCTTAAGATGTTGTGCAATAGCCATGACGCAATTACTTCCTGTACAGTATTCACAGCCAATGGCTTTGACTCCATTTGTAAGGTGTGTAAAACACATTCAGTCCTGTAGCTTTTACTGGTTCTGATTTTTGTTTTTTATTGGTTTTACTGGTATTCTTCAGCTCTAGCTCTGAATAGCAAACACAATATTTAAGGGTGAGCTCTTTAATTTCCGATAAGACGTGGGCCGACGACATGAGGATTGTTTTTTTCACATCAGTGTTAGTAACACAAATGTTTTTATCCCACTATCACTTCTGGTTTACTGGTTCAGTGTTCATTTTGCCATGAGTAGCTTCAATCATAAGTCTGGCATCTTCTGACTGGCTTGTAACAAAAAAGCTGTTGGACGAAAGTACTAACAATACTAACAAAGTACTAATTGTTAAATTAGAAAAAACAGTATTGTTAGGACAATTATTCCTGAATTACAATAATCAAAGTTTTAAGTTGCTGATCTTCATCTGAAATAGTTTGTCGCCTAATAATAGTGAAAGGTAATTCTCAGTGATGCCTCCAGTCTGCTCAGACCCCATGCTTTCCTCTACATTTCCAATATGGCTGACCTTGCATGAACAGTCTGCCTGTGGAGTTGGTGTTTCATCACAAGCAGGTATGTTAGCTGTCGGCAGCCTGGACTAGAGTGGGACGATGCAGCCTGCTGCATTGTGGCCGCAGGGACTGTCTCCCTCTTCAACCCAGAGGCAGCAGAATTAATGCAGCGTCTGATTAAAGCGGGTAGTCTGCACTGAGAGGAGCGCTTGATGGAGCTCTGTGAGATCTGGCTAATTGCTGGTATTTATCACAGAGAAAGTATTGGCTGATGGGTTTTCCCTCGTGACGCTTTACCTCACCCCATCCTGCCTCCTCTCTGCTCTGTGATGAAGAACACCACGCTACTGATTAGTCCTGATTATAGAATATCCTGTGCAGTGAGTCACTGAATCTCATTGGGAAGTGTGTGTTGTCTCTTTGCAGATGTAGAACAGGAAGGCCTACGCAGGTCCACCTCCAGCCCTGATCACAGCAGGTGAGATGAGCATGCTCCTCCCTTCCTCGCGTTTTGTATCCATCTCAGAGGTGGGAAGATACCAACTCAGCAGCTACACTGTCATTAGAGATCTCTTCAGGTTTCTTCTTCACTCTGTCAACTACAGAAATGCTAGATTTGTTTAAATAATCTTAGCATTCGGTTCCTTTACATTCCCTTTGAACGTCAAGCTAATGTCAATGAACAAATTAGATTACAGTAACCTTTTACCTACGTGGATAAAAATACCCTGTCCATGAAGGCTTTCCTCCTCTACATAGCACATTCACATGGCTTTGTCACGTCTGAGCACCTGAAATGCAAATGCATACTTCTATTAGGGCTGCACAATTAATCGTTAAAAAATCGTGATCTCAATTCACACTTGTATGCAATCTCATTTCCAAATGACAACAATTTTTTAAGAAAAGAAAAAAAGAGATCAGAGCATAAAAACAAGCGCTGCAGATTTCTCTCAAATGAACAGCTGAAAATAATTCAAAGCTTGTTTAGGTAAAAGAAGAGAAAAGTGACGTTTATTGTCTTTGTGTTAAGTGTCAGCTGTTGCGAAGTTGACGTGCCGGTGATTTGTGTAATAAATATTTATACAGGAAAAAAATCGTGAGAGAATCGTGAACTCAATTCTTGGCAAAAAAATCATGATTCTCATTTTACCCGGAACTGTGCAGCCCTAACTTCTATGCAAGTAGCAGATGTGAGCCTGCAGAAACCCCATCGTAACACGTCATTTATCAGATTTTCTGCAGTTTCAGTGCTTTCTTACTTTTAAAGGAACTGTTTATTGGACTTCTCCTTTCATTCACTGGGTTTTCTTCTTCTCCCAGTAACTCCAGCTTTTCTTCTTTTCCTCATCATTTTCCTTTTCTTGACTTCCTTTGTCGTCTCTTTGTCAGGTTGAGTTCGACGGCTTCGGGTTCAGACAGTCTGTTTGGACCACCGCTGGAATCTGCCTTCAAGTCCAAAAGTTTCGACAGCCGTGAACAACTCAGAGAGCAGAACACTTTTGGTGCTTCTGAATGTAAGGAAACTTCTTTTTTTTCCTCTCTTTTTATATCGTCATGAGTACAAGATAACCCCACAAAAATGTTTTTGTCCCAGTGGAGATTCTTACTCATCTCAGCGATCAAAGAACGCAAGGCTTTAATAAGAGCTCAGTTCCTTTAGGTATCCCTGGAAGCCAACATAATGGTTCAGCTTGCAGAGTGCCGCTCCTCTTCATGGTGGAATGTATCATCATTAACTCTCCCGAATTTCCCCTGTAGATCTCAGTAAAAGATGCTTTAATCTTTACAACAGATGCTTTAAGAAAAGAAATTAGTCAAATATTCTGAGATAAATTAGTTTAATTAACTTATTAGAAACCCTAATAGAAAGAGGGATGACACATTTCTGTGGCTCAAATAGGTGTTCACGCTTGTTACATCTGCTAACAGGACGCTGACTTGCAAATTGTTTTTTAAATGGTTAAATATGTTGCATGTCCCCCGTCCATCGGTAGATGTCTTAAAATGTAAAGTTTGGATATGAACAATGAGCGCAAATACAAAGAAAAGAAGCTATAGAACAAATTGTGAAAATGTTAAAATTTACATGAACCTGTTTGTTTTATTTCAAATAATTCTAGTTTCCAAAAAATCTTTTAAGCTGCACACTGCCCTCATCTACAGCCTGAGAAGCGAAACTCAGGGCTTACAAAACAATTCTGTGCTCAGTAAGGAGCAGTGTAACAGCTGAGCTATCAGCAGCGATATGTTGAATACACCAGATGGACATAAACATGTTTAGAGGTTCAAATATAAGTTGCAGAAAAACTAGAGCACGTGCCTGCTCATTGACACCCTTATGTTGGCCTTGTACGAACTGAGTAACAAATATTTCCCTTGAATGCTGAAAAGATGAATCTGCTTGTAAATTTATGGATGAATCTGAATCTAACAGGGACGTTGGTGTTAAGTCTTAACTTGCAAATGTGATTGGGATGCTGAAACCGTTCAAGCTGATGTGTTGCCTTAATGGAGGAGCCTTTGATCCCTTTCATCCCGAAGCTCATCAGATTTCTGCAAGGCAATTTATTAGCCCTGAGCTTTGTGGTGGAGTCATCTTTGCTAAAGTATCCACAAATTGGGTTATTAGATGTTGAAAGAGAGGACCTTGGTCGATGTCACCACAACCAGAGGCAGACAGAGCTTAGACTTGTTGATGAGGTGCGCAGGATTTAATAACACTCGGAAAACAGTCACATACCTTTTTTTTTCCCTTCTGCGTCCTAAAACTTTGCAGGTGATTTTGATTCTTCTCATAATAACTGATTTTGTGTGTTGTGTGTCAGATGCTGCCTTCTCATCTGATTCCTCGTCACCCGAGAACGTTGAAGACTCTGGCCTGGATTCACCTTCCCATCAGCCCTTTGGGCCCTCTCCTGAGCCAGTGGGTTGGGCAGCTTGGCCTCCTGTGTCGCAGAGTAAAGAACAGACACAGACTCTAGGGCGCCCAGCGGACCCTTTCCTCTCCGTTTTCCATGACCCTTTCTCTGGACGCAGCCCTAACCCACAGGGGGACCCCGGGAGCATCTGGTCTGTCGCCTCGTCACGTCCGTCTCGTGTCCCCTCAGACGTGGATGCATCATCTGTACGGTTCCCTGCTTTCGCTCAGTCCCTCCAGCCACGTGAGATGGAGTCATCTGTGTGGAACTGCAAACACATCCCACCCGAAGACCCCTTCCTTGCTGCCTTTGAGAGGACCGTTACCCAGGAGACGCTAAATCTGTCTGATGCCTGGGCACGCCCGCCGCCTCGCCCGTCCCAGGAGGGCAGGGGAAAGGATCCATTTTCTGTATCCCTCATAGACAACAAAACGCTTCCACCTCCTTCCTCTTCTTCGTCCTCCTCCTCCACCAGTCGTAAAGAAAGAGATCGGAAACGGGACCGGAGCCTCCCGCCTCCCGTCACGTCTGACGACCCATTTGCGATCACGATGATTGGCAGCCCAACACACCAGTCATCCCTAGCGGTGGCGGCCGGCGTGATGCCTCCACACAGCGGCAGCAGCTCCAGCAACAGCAGCAGACTGGGTCTGGATGCCACTTCCAGTTCTTTACCATCATATAAGCCAAAGAAAGAGAAGGCACACTGGAACTCGGTCCACAATCCTTTCAGTGAAGGCGTCGGCTCCAGAACACAGGAAGCAGGAGGGAAAGGTGATGGAGGAGAGAGGAGAAAACATCGATCATCGGAGAGTGAGCCGCGCAGGAACGCGCCTCCCCTTACGAGGCATTCAGGACCTCAGGAGGATCTGTGTTTCTCAACAGACAAAGATCAGGACTGTCTGGATATGAACACTCAGATAACCTGCAGCGTCGGCTCCAACAAGGGTACAGAATGAGTTTCTCTCCTGTCTGTTGGCTGTTTAGTAGATTAAACTGTCCTTTCAGGGATCAAGCATTGCACTGCTACTCCAGTTTCTGTTTGTTTATTGATGCTTACAAATGGAGATTATAGTGAGGTGTACACAGATGTTATCGCGCTGAATAAGTTTGCAACTAACTTTTACTTCAGAGGAGTTTGAATATCTGCGTTGATCATCAGAGAAGAAATACATGGATGTATGAGTCCAAACTCACAATCTGGAAAATAAAAGGAGGGAAAAAAAGCTGTTTTCATTAGCTGTGCTTAGTCTGGAACCCCTGAGCTCAGATTTACGTTGTTTCTTTTGTAAAGTTTACCACTCGACTGTCAAACAACTTCATGAAACAAAGAATTGTGTCAGCATGTGCAGCTGTGGAGACTTGTTTACGACTCTCCCACCCATCATCTCCCAGCAGTGTTTCGACATCGCCCAGTTATATCAGTCTGGCTCGCTTGGAAACAGCTTTTTATATAAAAACCAAACATAATTAAAAAGAATCGGATGGGATAGTAGTGTTAAAAAAAACAAGCATACTGAGCTGAAGAACATACAGTACGGAACCATGTAATGGAAAAGCATCATTAGCAGCAAAACCAACTTTCCTAACGGTCTAATCTTTTATCTGATGTGACCAGGACTGATTGTCTGCAGGTGATAGAAAGTGGGATTTGTTCCGTTTAACAAATTCAAACAGAATATTTAATCAATAGAGATGAAAACATGTGACTGGGTAGTGTTCTCTGTGTTCTCTGGGTTCTCAGTGTTCTCAGTGTTCTCAGGGTTCTCAGTGCTGTTAGACTTCTGTGATTCAGATTGAGTGACTTTGTTTTGTCTGTGAAAGGGTCCAAACATAACTTCAGACAGGACACAGCTGAAGTGGTCGCAGCTGCTCCTCAGAGAGCGACCCGAGCCAAGAGGTCATCAGGTCGACTCAGCGGCTGTGATAGAGTCAGTATTCCTCATGTACTTCTACTCGGTTTGACTAAGTCATCAATGAGGACATTATCGTAACAGTCGGTTCTACTGCGTTTCAGTCCCGCTCACTGTGTTCATCCCCGATGCTTGAGCTCTGCCCTTCCATCACCTCCTCTTCCTCCTCCAGCCCCAGTGAGTGGGCTCCGCAGGCGAGAGACAGCGAGTGGGCCGTGCAAAACCGAGCCCCCAGTCCCGCCAGAGTGGGACAAGCCTCGCCGCTGCCCTTCCAGCACCAGGACCTCCAGCAGAGACAGTGTAAGCCATAATTATACTGTATTTTATTATTTGTTCCAATCTTTCAATCCATTGATCTGAATTAAGAAATAATTTTGCACATGGCCTCTTGCAAGAACATAACTTGCTGTTTTTGAGTTAATGAAGCAATAGCACATCTTTTATTTGCACATTCAGGCTAACTATCATTCTGTTAAGCCTTTGTGAAAAGCAGTGATACCTGCGTCTTTACTGTACTTTAGTAGATAATGAACTAATCCTGATGTTACCCTTTATAACTGATTTTTCAAAGTGTATAGAGAGCATAATTCCCAAAACAATTAAATATGGCTTGTGAGAACATAAATCTGTACGTTTGTCCTTCACAGTGCACCTGTCCAGAGGTCCCAGTCCTATTTCACTCAGCTCGCAGGAGGCTTGGCCAGTAGCCGCAGCCATAACAGAATATATCAACGCTTACTTCAAAGGTGGACAGCACAACCGGTCAGTCTGCTGCTTCTGTCTTAATTAATATAACTTAATTAATAAATTAACAACAGTAAGTTAATCTGCTTGTTTTCTCTTTTAGCTGTCTTGTGAAGATCACCGGCGACCTGACCATGTCCTTCCCAGCAGGAATAACCCGGATCTTCACAGGCAATCCCAACATTCCCGTGCTGAGCTTCAGGCTGGTCAACATCTCAAGGATCGATCACTTCCTGCCCAATCAAAAGCTGCTTTACAGGTCAGCTGACCTCTGTTATTTCAGACATTTCCCCTGCAGAAATGAATCCTCCTCATTCGGCTGTGTCTCCATCCCCGTAGTGATCCGTCTCAGAGCGACCCGGACACCAGAGATTTCTGGTTCAACATGCAGGCTCTGCAGCTCTACCTGCAGAGAGAGGCTGAACTCAACCCCCAGGCTTCGTACTACAACGTAGGCTTGCTCAAGTATCAGGTCAGAAATTGGGGGTTCTCATCCCGTGAAGCAAATATTTTCGCTCTTTCTGATGGGAAAGACTTTCACATTGAGTTTCTTCTTGTCTTCAAAGGTATCCTCTCAGGATCCGGGTCGAGCTCCCCTCCTGCTGTCCGCTGAGTGTCAGCGGAGTGGCACGGTGACCCGAGTCTCCCTGGATTATCACTGCTGCCCTGCCACGGCACCCTCCACCCAGCTAACCGCTGTCCAGGTGCTGCTACCTCTGGACCACACCGCCACAGACCTGCAGTGCCAGCCGCCCGCCTCCTGGTGAGCAGCAGTGATTTAATAAAACGTTGATTGTCATGACGACGGTTGGCAGGACATAGCATAGACATATAATCGTATATTAGTCCCCACTTTGTACGTCGATGGCGCCGCCATATTGGTCCTGGCGAGTAATCAGTTTAACCTGGATCCTATTTGGGGGCTGAACAAACCGCAACACTCTTCCGTCACTGGTTCTTATGCACATTTCAGAGTAAACTATTTTAATGTGAGTACGCAGTCAGGAATTTTCACAAACACCCCCACTGTAGGTTCTCAGATCAGCCTCTGCAGGAAACAAGCCGGCGCTTCTGATTGGTTAACTGGAGCGCGTACATCGGCACAACAAACCGAAGTCGCTCAGTCAATAACGTCAACACAGAACATGCAGCTGTATTCCAGATAGGAAAAATCTGCCTCATTTCCTCCCGACAAACACCTGGTTTTACCTTTTCAGCACTAATCCTCATCATCTATTTAAACCTATGCATTTTCCTGTTGCTGTCTGGACTTGCAGGAGTTCATGAACAACAACGGAGCATGCGTCGTGCTTCCAAGTCTGCTTACGTGAAGGAAAATAATGAGACAGATTGAAGTTTATTTCAGTTTGAATTTCCCTTTCACCATAGATGGCAAACCTGCCTCCATAACTGAAATGTCTCCTTCAGATTAACGCAGACCTCACTAAGTATTCACTTGCTCGTGCAGGAATGCCGAGGAGCGACGGCTGCTATGGAAACTTCCCAACCTCTCCCCGACTAACCACAGTAAAGGTAAAAACGCTGCTGCTGTCTCTTCTTTTTCTCACACTTGTTTTTATTTTAAGTAAATAATAATGGCTGTTAATCTGGGGAAAAAAAAACAGATTGACCATCCGACGAAGTGTTTAATGCATTAAATTCAGACGTTTTTGTAAGCAACTAAAACCTGAATATATGCATCATTACATTTCAACATAGCAGCTGCTCCCCTCGTGTTTAATAACCAATGTGGTACTCCTCATGAAGCTACAGCTCCTCCCATCATGGAGGAAACTATTTGAAGACATCAGTGATGGATGGAACGATAAAAACAGGAAACATTTATAGTCCGAAGCCTCCTCTGGTTTATGAAGCAAGGCCACCAGAACTCCTTCCTCCCCCTTTAAATCCCCCTCAACAAGGCCTCTTTCTGTGTGAGCAGTGTAAGAAGTGCAGCTTTGTATTAATGCTGTCTGGCAGGTTTACACCTATAGATATGTTTTACTAGACATTGTGTGAACAAAACCAGACTCAGAGCCATTGGCATTGGGAAAAACACTCCATGGTAGTGCATCCTGTTTGTTAGCTTTTATTCACAAACTATGATGCTTAGCATGTATTTGTGACATTTAAACACAGATCTGTCACTGATTCATGTTTTATTTATATTTTTCTGACAGTAAGCATTTTCTGGTTTCTACATTTTTTGGTTATTAATTGTTAAATTGTTGCTATTTAAATCAGTTTGTGCACCTCCTAAGTGAACTGAACACTTAAATGTTTTAAGTGCACTTGTGCCAAAAGAGCTTTTTGGAGCATCTGAAGTTTCAAGGTTATTCAAATTTTTTTTTTTTTTTACTTTTAACAGAAGCTTAGATGGATTTATTTCATTACAATCCCTGAGGACACGTTGGCTTCATGAGGCTGGTATTTCACATAAAAACATGGAAGAAAATGGTGATTTGTGGGTCTGTTTTCCAAGTGAGCTTTGCTTCCTTTCTGTGCAGCTTGGATTACTATGACAGTAAAACATCCACAGAGAATTTGAAGAAAGCAAACAACTTTTTCTTTTTTCCGTCAGTTTAGAGCTGAAGAAGTTTTTTGGATGAGATGTAACATATTTAATTACCAAATAAGTAAAATGAAGTCTAGTTGCTTTTATTCAAGGTTTATGATCACCCTGACATGAATGGAAAAACTAAATCAAAATACTTGACATATGTTTGTCCTGTACAGTATGTGTCCTGTTATGTGCAGATATTGGATTTTCAATTTTCTCATGAGTCTGATAGTCAAATTGTTAATCTGATTAAACCCATTAGAAGGATTTTCATGACAGATTGACACCTTCTAATCGATACTACTGCTATCCATTAACATTGGGGTGTGTATGTGTGTGCCAGGCTCGGGGACTCTTTGTGCCAGCTGGCAGTGCCTGGAGGCTCCCCGCGGTCCTCCTCCCAGTCTAGCTGTTCAGTTTGTGGGCTCCGGGACCTCGCTGTCAGGCATGGATGTAGAGCTGGTGGGCAGCCGCTACCGCATGTCGCTGGTCAAGAAGAGATTTGCCACAGGTGAGTCTAAATATCTAAAATTTTACCTTTTTAATAATTAACAATTTAATAATAATAATTTATTTAATTAAGCCTTTATTTATAGATTAACGTTTTTACTAAAATGAACAATTTAGTTCTCATTTTACAGCAGTATGATTGATCATTTTTATATAAATGACTCTTTACATTATTGTAAAGCATCAGTAACTAATTGGTTGACAAATTTATTGTTCTGTGTAAAAACAATAAGATATTTGTTAGCATGTAACTTCAAATGTTGTTTAATTACTTTCTAAGACTTTAGACCAGAAGACGTTTACCACTCGTGTGCATGGTTTAATAGATAATGTGGTAAAGCCGCAGCCAATTAGCTTAGCAGCACTTTAAAACTCAGTTTGTCTCATCTTAATGTGAAAATCCACCAATCGGTGCCTAAAAAAAGTCCTAATTACCCCATTAGGGCGTATTTCTTAGCTGGATGCAGGGGAGCATGCCGTCTTGCTACCATGGTAAAAATTACCAGGAAATGAAGCTTAAACACTCCGGCACATGATTTGCTCCTTATGTTGTAAAAAGGCATTTTTCACTGATTCCCTGCGAAAGCAAAGGTGTACATGGTTAACGCCACGTTAAAGGAGCAGAAACAGATTTTCCTAAACGTTGCATGTTACTGTCTTCAGACTCGTTTTGTTTATTAACACGTGCTGTTTGTGTTTGACAGGGAAGTACATGGCGGGCTGCTCTTTGTGAAACGTGCAACAGACTGAAAGACTCGATGCTGCAGCTTGAAAGAACTTTGCACTTTTCCAGCATCCGAGTCAAAAGGTCGACCTTGGTAGGATGAGGCTGCTTAGCCATGAAGGACAACGTGCACTTACTTCTGACTGTCCTGCTACTTTAGGACCAAGCCTTTTCTTTTTCTTCTAACCTGTTATATGGTCGGATTTTTCAACTCTGACTCGTCTCGGTTCACATCGTGTCTGTGTGCCTTCGATGCAAACGAAGCTAGATGTCTGAATGTTTCTTAAATTATAGAGGAAAGTTAAAAAAGTGAATTATAAACAAAAGCTTATTACAGTCCAGACACGAGTTGCCATGGAGACTAGGGTTTTTAAATTATGTAAATATTGTAGCTCTATAGCATCCTAAAGGATAAAAAGTCATTTGTGAGCAAACATCCTTTACCAAAACTGTAGAAAAAGAGAATGGTTGTAAATTTGTTACTGGAGGTTTTGTGATGTTTTTTTTTTTTTTTTAAATGAAAAAATAAATAAATGTGCTCAAACAGTTGGTCTACGCCAGTTTATTACACGTTGTGACCAGGTACAAAATACAGCTGAACTATGCAGTTTATTACAGACCGTAATCTGTCCTTAGGCCAGTTAAAGTGTAGTCAACAGGTTTAAAAATACACAAAAATAAGGGTTCAGTATACTTGTAAGAAGAACCTAGTTCAATAAAAAATAATCCTCCGGCAAAAACTCTAATACAGCCTTACAAAACATTACAAAGTACAGATAGAAATTATTTTTGTCAAAAGCACTTTAAGGCAAATTACTGTGACAGGCACAAGTTACAAAAAGCCTTAAATAACTCAAACTGGAGAACTCTCCGCGCTACAACAAACTCTTTTTAAGGGGAAACGATGAGAGAAGAATCAAAACAAATCAATACAAAGCTGAAGTTCATTAAATCAGATTAGTTCATATAAATAAGTTTTTTCTTTCTTGTGACAGTTTAACATTTTTCCTGGGGGCAACGGCTCCTCAGTTGTAACTAATTGTCTTTACATTCAACAGCTGAGATTGGAAACAAATTACACACGCCATTTTAATCAGGTTTAATGACTAGACAAGTACAGCATCAGAAAAGAGATTATAAGGCATAGGCCACAGAGCACACACTTTATACATTATATATAGATATATATTTATAGAATCTATTATGGACATGTTCCCAGAATAATACACTGTATTTTCCATCTAATTCAAACTGAATTTAAGACTTCAACTGGGTGACAGCATGAGGTTAAAGTATCTGAAGTGTGGGGCTTGTGTGCTGGCTCAGACACCTTTTTGTTTAAGGATTTTGGTTTACCAGTCCAAAGCTCTAACCTGTGGTATTTAACGTCCTGCCTCCATTTAACCCATTACTCTGCATTTATTCCAGCAGACAACTCTGCACATATCCTTTACAGTTGCCACAGCTTGGAGACCAATGTGCAGAACTATTTACATAAAAAAGGAAACGGGAGTGCGACACAAAACGGAACAGTGGCTACATTTATCTCGTAAATGTAATCTCGTGTAATCCGCACCAAACTGAGCATAGAAATCTATTGAGGTAAACGAACATCTAACAGACCCAAGATCCCCGCCTTCCTACAGCCACACGATGAGGTCCTGCTGCCTTACATTTGCCTTGAGCTGCTGGGAATATCAGAGGGGAGCGTTCTTTCAGCCAGTAAGCAGCTTGTTGGGTACGAGCTGCAGCAGAGCGAACGAGAAGAGCAAACACGGATTCCTAGTCAACGTTAAAGGTGCTTTGAATGTTTGAGGTTTGGAAAGGATACATTCATACTGCGGTAGAGGCACAGCTGAGGAACAGACATCTGCAGTGGTGGTTTCAAAGTCAGAGATCTAAGGCACTCAAATGACACTATGGCACAACTATTTCAAAAGGAGAAATTAAAAGGAGGAAATGAAACAAATCACATATACCACCACTCAAAGTTATACATCCAATAAGAAAGTACTGCACAACATTATTCACAGTTGGGGAAAAAACAAAAACCAGACCGGTGTTAAAAACCAAAAATGAAAGTCCTTAAAAACACTAGTCAGGAGGAGCGATTGCTGCTACACTTTTTATTTACACTGTCTGCAGAGGAAAGGGGACCGTTGTGCTCCAAAAAGCTCCCAGAGCCACTCCTGGTTTTCAGCGAGGACTCACATTTCCTGCAGGGGGTGGTTCATTTCAATCCTCTCTCTCTTCACAGCTGGTTCGGAAGGTCCTCTCGCTGCATCGCTATCGCTCCCCAAATTACTCATCTCAGAGAAAGGGGTATCTGGTGGCACAGAGAGCAAGATTAGCTTTGTGACCATGAATTTAAACCGTGCCGTTACTGCCCAATTCATTTAAGCCCTCTGACTGCTGAAAGTGCATCATTAAAAAGCTTTTTGTGATTTCTTCACAAAGCAGGACACAAGCTTTTGTCATCGTTGAAGAGGGAAAATACATTTGATGGAGACATTTTCTCTGATTCATGAACATTGGTTGCTTAATGACACTAAACCCATGAAGGCTATGAATGTAAAAACTGGGATTTTTATGCAAATAAAGAAAAGAAGTAATAGCCGTACGTAGATGACGTTACTGTAACTCACCCTTTTCCATCAGAGAGGGCATCATTGAGCTCAGGTCACTGAACTGTAATTGAAGGGTTGAAAGAGCTTTTGTCAGAAATGATAATAAATGATGCGTAAGTACTCTGACAGAGTTTCTCATTTACCTCTCCCATCACCGCAATCGGAGTTTCGCCAGTAGCCTGAGCCACACGATGTTCCACCAGGTAAAACATGTACTCGTCATACAGCAGGCGGATCAAATGGAAAGAGCCGAAACTAGCAGCGCTGCGCAGAGTCAGATCTCTGATCACCATTGAACTGCAGGTGAGAATATGACACGGTGTCTTGTAGACAACATTTTTTTTCCTAAAGGAACGTTTAGATGTGCCCCCCCTTCTACCTGTAGAAAGACCACTTGAGCAGGAACTGGCGAGCAGCTTTGGGGAAGCTGGGACTGCCCTGATGAGGTTTCAGAACCTGAGAGACCACATTATCCAGCCAGGTAGCCCACTGGTCCAGAGAGCTCTGCTGCTGCAGGGTGACCTTAAAGTCCTGCTCAAGACGCTGAACCACACTCTCGTCACACTGACACACCCATGACGCCTGCTCCTGTTAAACAACAGCGGCGGTGTGAGCTGTCATTTAAATGTCAAATTATTTTAAATGACCTAGAACTTGATGCTACCTGGACATTGGCAAAGTCCACCCTGTTGAGGTCAGAGAGCATCTGGTTGATCTGGGATGTGTTCTGAAGGACGGCCCTCGCTGCCTGGGCCAGGTGGTTCAGGCTGGTGTAACGCCTCAAAGTCTGAGCAAACGCACTGACCACCGCCACCTGCACCACACAGGAGCAAAGGTACCCGTTAGTCCTGCAGAACTAACATGAATCTAAGTGGCAAATACTACATTCATTTCAAATAAAATGAACTGTAACTACATTTAATCATCTCAAATGGAAATAAACTTCTGCAAAAATCGAGGCTAAATGTTGAGAAATGTGATGAATTATCACACAAACAACATAAATGAGTTCACGCTGTAAGATTTGGAGAGAGAGAGAGATTCTCCTGTTACCTTAGTGCGAATGATCTCTTGAGGGAAGTTGTTCATGGCGTTGGTCAGCCAGCCCTCCAGACTCTTGGCAAAGTTTCGGATGGCCTGAGTGAGTGTGCCTGAAGAAACACAACAGCTTGGATTAAAAAGTGTCTTCGGAAAATCTCACAAAGCTTTGTCAAATAAAATGCAGAGTAGTGAGAATGTGTCACACACAGAATTAAGGATGTGTTGCTGGACATGACGCGAACACGCAAAACCAGAGTGTAACGTCACATTGTGCTTCATTTGCCGTTAAATCTATTTGATATTTGCTTTGTTTGGAGTTAAATGTTATTATATTGGGGAAAATTTATTGACTTAATCAATGAGGGAAGTAATTGTTATAAATGAATGTATTTATCATTTTTCTAAAAGGTATAAAAAGAAAAGATATTTACTGGGAACAGGACGTAACACATCTGGAATGAGGATCTCCACTAGGGCCTGGTAGAGGATGTGATCGCAGCTCCTCATCCATATTCTGACTGGTTCATATTTACACAGAGACACCAGTTTCTCTCTGGGAATCCCACCTTCCAGCTCATCGTCACTACTCGGAGAAAAAACACAAATCCAATCTTCAATTGTTGCCATTTGACAGCTTTTGCTTTTCCAAACTCATATGTTCAATAATCCTTCGCTGTCTTCCTGTCTGTGTGAGCCGACCTGTTAGGGATGGTGCTATTTCCATCACTAGATGGCGATGTTGAATACCAAAATGTCTGCCAGAGTTTCTCAATATAGTGGAACTGGAGATTCATCACCACATCCAAAGTAGCCTGCAGGCGAGAGAGAACCAAAGAAGAGAGGAAGGGGATGAAGGGGAGGGAGTGGGGGAGGACAAAACATACAGATCTGAACCATGGCAACCAGACACACAACAAAGTTTCTAGAGGAGGCAGGCGGGCAGGCAGCCTCTCGCTCACCCTCAACCCTCCTGGTCAGACTACAAGCCAGCTCAAACAGCACTCTGCACATTAATCATCAGGAGGATCCTACCGGCCACGTTCATGCTTTAGCTCAAGTTTTTAAAATCGCTTTACTTTAAACCTTGAGTGCATTTTTAAAGCCGTCTCGTAAATTTGTGCATGCGTTTGCTTAACTTCAGTGACCTAACCCACGAGGCTTCCTCTTTCCTGCGTATGTGCATGAATCTCTAACATTCTGCTTGTATGAGTAAACCCAAAGCGACCAGGGGTCGGCTACTGATCTGAAATGATGATCTGGCTCTGAAGAAGTTCACAAAGCCCTTAAAACGGTCCGAGGAGAAAAAGGACAATCTGTCCGCTTCTTTCTCAAACCTAAGAGTAAATCTCTGGCGTACGAAACGGTGCAATTCACAACCTCTCCGCTCTCGATCTGGCAGGACATGCACTTGCTGCTGGATCCTGTTACACAGCAGCGTAAGATTCAATCACATGATATGTTTTTGCTTCCTCACGTGTTGTTGCCATGACAACCCTGTTTACAGTTGCCCCCGGCAACAGGTCAAACAGATCTCCAAAACAAAAGAGAGAATTCCCCTCTTCCCTTTAAACAAGATCATTTTGTCTTCACGTTTTCTTTGTCACACAAGGAAAAAAAAAAAGTGTGGAGAAAAAAAAAACACGTGTTCACATGCAGAGTAACAGATGAGCAGCCTGCGGGAAAACTTCTCAAACTAAACTTGTATTCACACTACTGTGGTTTACAATGTGATTTACTACTCCAAATGTTTTATTAAACATCTAATTATTTGCACTTAAACATTAAGCCCTAAAAATCTGTTGTGGCATCAGCTGTTACCATGACATTACCCAACACACTCCTCCGTTAGGACAAATACATTCACACCCCATTCAAATAACAACTCAAGTAAAAAAAAACAAAAACCAGGAAAGTTTAAATGCAGAAAAAAAGTGAAATGCATTAACATTATCCACATCGTGGCAGTCTGAGCTGTAAGAGTGACAGAATTGCGCTGGCAGACAAAGGCAGGAGCCCGTGTGCCTGTCCACAGACAAGGCAACACAAAAGCCCGAGGGGAGGCCACCACAAAGACACCGAGATGTCCACCCAGCACGCTGAAAGGTTAATTGGCATGTCTTGAAAGCTGCACAGAGATGAAAAGACGGCTGGAACAAAGAGGTGGAGAAGCTGGACAAGGGGAGGGCAGGGATAATATGATGAAGCCAGAGCTCTGCTGCTTTAATCGCAGCTTCTCGCCTGCATGTAAAGCCGCAAACTCTGATGTTGGGATTTATTTTTTTAACAGTTCCTATTTCTGCTGAATCAGATTTGCTGTCCTGTTAAAAAACTACACCCTTTCCTCATGCACCACCGACACCTGTTGACCTGTTTGGTTTGCAAATGAGTCTTAAAAAAGCAAAGCTAGCATTTCAGCTTTATAAAACAACTATTTCAGACGAAGCAGAACTAATTATGTGTTCAGAATGTTTTAGCAGAAAGATAAACTTTTTTTAAACAAAGTATCTCTAGTAGTATTTTCAGTAATGGATAACTAAATACTTTTTACTCTTGCTCTGGATCTTTTACCCATCACTGTACGTTTCACAGCTAACAGTGATTTTGTCTTTAATGTGATTTTAATTACATTTAATTTTACTAGTTTCAATCCTTTTTAATGTATTGAACTCAGTTAAAGCTAATAAGCATAAATATTATCTTGTAATTCACTTTTCCCTCACATGAAGCACATAAAATATTCACTAATAACAAGCAGGATTTTTGCATCAGCCACCTGCAGCTATTCATCTACTGCCTCCGTAACCTTTAAGTCTGTCAGAAAGGCGATAAATCCTGTGAGAATGTGTGGAGCTTTCTTACAGCTCTGAACATAAACTACAAAACAACATGTGGCTCATACAACCTCACCGTCTCAACAGGTGGACTGTTGAGTGAAACGTAAAGCAGAACATTCATCTGCACATTAAACAATGTGATTGTCGCTGTGGCAACAGCTGGAGCATGAGGATGCAACTAATTAGGTTAACCAGAAACAGGTTAGTAACATGATCGGGTGTAAAAAATGTGGAAGAAAAGCTCCTTACAGAATTCTCTTTCTTTCTAACGTTGAGATGGACAGAAGTTCATTTTAATCCTATTCTCTGATTGTAAGACAATCTTCTTTGGTGTAACATCTAATTACCTTAATTATTCTTAATCTATGGTAGAAAAATGTCTTTAATTCACTGAATTTGGAGACACCATTGTGCTCTTTTAAAGGAACATTTAATCATTGTTTAACAAACATCGGTCTCTGTGCCACCCATGGTGCAGGTTAAAGACGAAGCAATGTCTGGATATGACCCAGTTGGCAGATCCAGCAATACCAGTGTTTTAACTGGGCCAAACCCAACTCAGGATGGACTGGGAAAAAGGGAGGAATGTCACACAGACATGAAGAGAAAGCTCTCTTCCTGCAGCGTTGATGGTATGTGGGTGCATTAATGCCTGTAGATGTTTAGTATAGATTCTGAAGCAACACACGCTCCCACCTAGATGTCCGTTTCAGAGAAACTCTGCATATATCAGCAATACCAAGCTAACCTAGATACAACTTGGACAACAAAGGTCCTGAACTGGCCAGCAGCATATCTTTAACCAAATAAAACATCTGGTGTATAAAAACATACAAAATACAACAAAGGTGACTCAGAACTGTTGAAAGAATCTGTCTCCTATGTTCTCCTAAGTTTAATTGCCATTAAATTCAACATTATTTGCTCGGTTCTGAATAAAATATTAATTTATGAGATTTTTATCTTATATTTCACAAGCTGCTCCAACTTGTTTGGAGCTACAGTTTTAAGAACACGTTTTACCTCACAGTGGTTCCTGTAGAGTGTTTGAAACTTCTTGATATCATTCACGTTGATGCGCTCAGGCAGAGGCTGAGTGCCCAAGTCAGGAGAGGGAAACGGAGGCAAAGTGTGAGATGTATCTGTAGAATAACAAAAAAACTAGATGAGAGCTGTAAACATCACAACCTCAAAGGAATAGGAGTCCAAATTTAAATGAATTATACAAAGTTGAATGTGACGAAAGCTCATGAAACTTCTAACTCGACGCTCACATATCACATGTCTGAGAAAAGATTAGTGAGAAAAAACAAGCTTCATAAAGTGATGACAGTTTGTGTCGTTACCGATGTACTGCTGGTGGTGTTGGCTTTGAGCAGCCACCGACTGCTCTGGAGTGCTGCTGCAGTGCTGAGAGCCTCCACACAGGCTGTCAGACATGCTATCTACCTTCTGGAGAGGCTTGAACCTGTGCACACATATGAGGGCAACGCATGCATGTTGGAAAGAAAGTCAAACCCAAATGGAATAAAATAACAAATGTATGTTTTAACCTAAACGCTCCCCACTTAGAGGGCACCTTACAACCTAACGTAGCTTAAAGAAAGCACTTTCACAAGTTTCTCCGCCACATATACACACGTTGTCTCGTTCTATCTTACACATGCAGTTTATATAAACAGCTGTTTTTTACGCTACAATATCACACGAATCGCCATGACGGGGAAAAACGTAAGGTTCAGGCTTGCTCCAGTACACTTCAGCTCATCAAGTGGGTTGAGGATGGAGCTATTGATCACATGGCTGAAAGACAACCACTCTTCCACCTGATCCACATCACTCCTTCTGCAGTAATACTCTAGTGATTGGACCAGTCCATCTCTTTTACTTTAATACTTTACAATCATATTTACTAAGTTCTTCCGCACCCGAAGCTCAGCATGTTTTCTGGTTTTGGTGAGTGAAATGTATTTAAACTGAAAACGACATGTCCGTCTGGATGAAATTAATTTATCTGTAACAAACTAAAGCAACTCAATTAATCTGGTTATTGTGAGTGTACTTTATCTTTTCACACAGTGTATTTCTTTACCTTAAAGGATCAGAATACTTCTTTCACTTTCTAATTTCTATCCGTAAAGTGAATTCCAAAAAGGCAACATTCACCTTGTGTTTAAAATTGCCTTAAGAAAGGAAGAATTGTCAGCATTTACTGTTGCACTGTTCATTATATACACATACAAATAACGAAACGTAACTGTAACAATGTCTCATTAAAAGCATAATGTTAAGAGTAACTTTGTTATCTTAAAATGGACAAATAAGGCAAAAGGTGAACAGAAGCGTGCTGAACAATCTAAAGACAAATCTATCACAGAAGACAAGAATGACATAATAGGAGAGCTGATTATTGCATTAACGGCAAAGGGAAGCGCTGACCTCTGTTTCTGGTGGACAGGCTGCTGCCTCATGGCCATGTACTGGGTATCCTCCTGCAGCCGATTGAGCGGTGAGTCTGGCTTCACCCGGATGCCATAGTAATGATACTTAGAGTTGCCTCTGGTGGATGCAGAGACAGAATAGCCAGAAAGCAGTGAGGAGAAGCCTTGCTGTCAGTGTAATCACTATCATTATCCTCTCCCACCCGCATGTCTCCAATGGCTATGAGCATCATCATACTCGTCACATCTATAATGGCTGCGTGATTACTGTTATCAGCATCTGCAGCATCTCCGACAACCTCTTCCTACCTGGTGCCAAGGCGGCGGGTCCTCAGGCCCATGAAGACTGAGCGGATGAGTTTGCCGAAGGACGCAGCGTTGACCGGATCCAACTTCTGTTCCTGACAGTGCCGCAGGTAATGGTTATAGAGAGAACACCGGGGCAGGCTTACTCCTTCTGCTGTCTCATAGTTGTCCAGCAGCCACTGGAGCTAAAAATACACAGAATAGGACACAGTTGCACCGTCAGCGTCTCCCAGGGGACAAACTCAGATGTGTCATACTCACCTGGCCAGCAATAGAGAGGATTACTAATTCTTATTAGCACATCAAAAGACAGATAACACACACACACACACACACACACATCACACAGCCTCCTATTTTTAAACACTACAGCACTTCTTTTGTGGAGATGTTTAGGTCTTTATTTCTTCAGTGAAGCTGTAAGTAGCTAAAGGAATAGAAACTACTGCCTAAGTGAAAATTCAAAGATCACCTTTTGCTCGTTATTCTGTCACACAAATTTCCACAACAAAGCCTCAAAGTGTTGTTTGTGTTGTTTAAGAATTTACAAGGTTCCAACACTAATTTGCTAATTAAGTTTTATTAAAGTACCCTAAACTCAAAATTTGATAAACAATGTTGGCAGTATGACACCAACTGGTAAAATAAAAGTGTATAGGAAACTAAATCGCACGTTTCCTACAGCGAGCGTAAATGTGTATGTAAATATGCAACGAATCTCATTAAAATTTCATGGGACGAGCAGAATATCTACCGCTGAATGTGTCTTTGTTTCCGAAAGCGAAGTGTCAGAAAGTTTGGAAAAGAAAGAAGAAAAAAAAAATCAATCAGCTTTGGATCATGCACGGTATCGACACACATAGAAGGAAAAGTGATAGCAAATCAGTTTATATCCAGGACAAGACAGGACAATTATGCATGTCAGAGGGACAGTGCAAAGTAAGTAAGCTAGCAGGAGACAGTGTGTTCAATTGAGCGGAGCACAAGTAGAAGACAGAGCCAACAGATTCTGCCACAGCTTTTTTTCCTTCCCATTTCCTCTCCACAGAAAGTTTTGCGTTGACTTACATGGCTGTTGAGCAGGCTGCTTTTGTGACTTGCAATTCCTTCAGACTTTTGGAGGTTTTCAATCGCCATTTCAAGCTAAAGAAAGAAGAAGCATGCAAAATAGAAAAAAATAGAGTGGACACAGAAGGGGGAGGAAGCAGGAGAGTGAGAAGGATAGGAAAGGGGACAGAAATAAGCAGGGGTATAATGAGGGGAGGAAAAAAAAGATAAAGGAAATAAGACTGTTAGCAGGCAGCCAGATCTCTGCATTTCCATTAAAATCAGTCAGTGTTGCAGCCAAATCCATTACTGGCTGACAAAAGCATGCAAATCAAAGGACTCATAGGGTTAAGCTGCTCACTGAAGGCTTAAGGTCAGATACGCTAATGTATGCAAATAGGAACCACAAACAGGGGCACAGGTCAACTCAAAATTTAGGACAGAGGGTCAAGAATGCCACTCATACCAGTGTTTCCAAAATAAAATATGTAAAGTTGCAGAAAAGGTTATTGTAACATAAGCAAGAGAAACAAAAGAAAATATCTTTATTTCTAACACTGGACAAGAAAAAAAAAAGTTAGACTGTCAACTGCAGTAAATGACAAAGGCAAGAACATTTTGCGGAGCTGTAGAACAAAACCAAGCAAAAAAGAAACGTTATGTGGTACTTCAGCCAAACTGGAGGCAGACGAAAAGGAAAAAGAAGCAGGCAGCTTTCCAAGCCTTAAGAAAGCTCCCGGGGGCTCTTGGCCAAATGGTAATGAGCCCCAGGGGTTGCTTTGTTTCGTAGGGCGCTCAAGTGCCTGTGAAAACCTCTGAAACAAGGCAGTGTTGAATTATTTAAGTCAATGTCCTGGTTCTGCAGGCTCATGGCTTTGCACCACACACACTTTATGTGTGTGTTCATACAGAGCAGTGAGGTCCCAACACAGGTTGTACATTCCCAGGAAAAGGGGTTGTCGTGAGGGAAAACCATTACAAAAGAAAAAAATATATAACTTTGCATATATTATATAAAATTCATTCTTTTTGTTAATATTTTATTTCACTGAGTTGTAATTGGAAAAACATGCTGTGGAGAAGAGCGGGCCATGTGTTGCTCACCATAGCTGAGGAGGAGCGTGATGAATGTGATATGTGGTTGCGGCTTCCCTCCATATTTGCGCCATGTATCAGGTAGGTGCTGCCACTGGAGATGATGTGACTGCTGCCCACATCCATGGTAATGCCAACCATGCCGTGAGGGGGCACGCCACCACTGGCAGAGGAGACCACTGTGGTCACATGAGTCCCACCAGCCTGGGAGTCAAAGTAGGTTCCTCCACTGCTCTGCCCATACAACGGAGTCTCAGGGTTATAAGAGTAAGCTGCTCGGCTGGGGGGGGGGGGGGGAAGAGATCATATTGATTAAGAGCAAGTCCCTTTACCCCCTATCCCGTTTTGCAAGAAAAAAAACACAACAGGAATATTGCCTTGATGACATAGACAGTAATACAAATAACACTTTCAAAACATTTGTTGTCTGAATCATTTCACCGTGCAGGACAAATAAAGCTTTTTATTCACTTTAATAGCACTATGATTACAGCCACTTGGGAAGCAGTTGCTTCCAACACAGCTAAAAATGATGAGAAAATCAGACTGCAAAGTCTACACTCATTGATAGATCATTCAGTATGACTGCAACTGGAATGAGGCCAACTGTGTAGTCCTGAGATGTGATTAAACGGCCAAAATGTTTGCTCCTAAAGTATGAAAAACAGTGAAACAAAAGGACTTTGTGATCAGAAACTAGGTCAAAATCCTAATGAGAAATATTTCACTCCTTAAAATAACTGCATTACTTACATTGTTCCATTGGTATAAACAGCTTCTCCGCTTTCTCCCACATACTGGACTTGAGATGGGTAGACATGCTGCACCTGCTGCACCTGCAGAAAAGGCACCATTATGAATAATGGAAGGTTGCATGTTGATAATGCATCAAAACATGTACAGGTTTACATGCATTACACAGAAAAAAAAATACACAAAAGGTGGGAACTGCAATAGTAATGTTCAACTTATCAGTGTTTACTTTAAACTCAGCTCAGTTGTATACGGCAGAGTTCTTCATGTTTCAAGAAGAAATACTGAATTTTTTTTGCAAATTAAATGACATAAAATGAGACATTGAACAAAACTGGGCAGAAAAACAAAAACTCAAATTAAATTAAAGTGTTTACATGACCAAAGTTGGGAAAATCCTAATGAAATTAATGTCAATTTAAACTGATAAAGATGTTCACATGGTTTACCTAAAACAAGGTTGACACACTAAAAGCATTAAAATGATGAAAAGCAGATAATGAACTCTTGGGTTTTGGTTCAAGCCCCCAGGAACACCCCTTAACTTTGCAGTACAATTTCTAGAAACACTGGGACCAAAAGCTGCATACAAGCATTAGAAAGTAAAGAAATATTCTCATCAGGAACAAGGCTAACTTTAATTTCATATACATTTAAACTGCAGTAAAAAGTGCCTATTCTGGCACCAGTTCTTTGTAATTCAGCTGCCAAAAACTACCTCTTTGCAAGAAGACATCTTTAAAAAACACTACATATTGTCTGCTCGAGCTTGAATCAGATCCAAATACAAATCACATCAAAGTTTGGAGTGCTCAGTTTTTTTTAAAAAAGTCTAAAGTCTAATCTAGCTAATTTAAGGGGAATAAACAATCCAGCTTGAGTATGAATGCTGTCAAAGTACCAGCCTCAAAGTCCTTCACGTATCTAACCCAATATTTTTTAATATTCTATAATCAATTAGTGTCAATAACAACTATTTGTGAATGTGCCATTCAGATACTTCTGGTTGCTTACAACACACTTAAGTTATTAAATACATGTTAATTATATATTAATATTATATAAATATAATTATAAAAGGAGCCATGTCAAGCCTCTTAAGGGCCACAGTTAGTAAGAAAAACATTTTGGATCATGTACAGGTTTTGGTGGGTTGCAATGTTCAGAATCATTATCGCGTCTTTCAAACAAACATTGTTTGGTGAATGTTCAACTTGTTTACTTTAATGAGTTCAGCAAACGCCAAACATCAAAGCCCACAGACTGCCATTTAATCTGGAGGGAAATTGTCAGCTTGATGAAAATTTGTAAATGACATAAAACCAGTCCCAGTGAAGTGGGTTGTATGCCTGTTTTTACAACCTTGTTCATATGACTTGAATCTTATTCTTAATTAAATGTAAAAAGAACATGCTGTACATGTCTGTGGTCATAAGGATTCAAGTCAAAAGGTGTACAAATATTTTCAGGGCACTGTACTAGTATGCACAGTACTGTGTACCTGCTGAGGGACCTGTTGGACCCTGGGTACAGAAAGCTGCTGTACTTGTCCTCCCTTCTGAGCTGAGCCTGTGGCTTGAACCAGCACCCTCTGTGTGGACAAGACATAACTTGATTACATAGGTATGCTTGTACAATCACACACAAACACACCAGGGTATGGCAGTCAGCACAACACAGAGAAAAATATCTTCATTAAGCAAATGTTAGCCATTTTCTGCTCACTTTTTTAGCAGAATAAAAAAGACAAAAAAAAAATCATTTAGCGCTGCTTCATTCTGTGTTTTTAGAAAGAGATTGTTGAGAGATAGGAAACTTGAGAAAAGACACCATGGTGTGCAGGTCCTGCAACTCTGTCCTGTGGAGTAGCTGTAGCTAAGGTGGAAGAGCAGTTTTGCTCCAACCAGGAGGTTGATGGATTGACTCTAGGCTAAGTGTCTTTGGGCAATATGCTGATCCCTGCATTGTCCCCCCGATGTGCCTATCAGGGTATGTGTGTGTGTGTGTGTGTGAATGGATGACTGGGACATGTAGTGCAAAGCGCTTTGAGTGGTCAGCGTGACTGGAAAAGCGCTATATAAGTAGAAGTCCATTTACCCAATTGAACAGGAGACTCACTGCTGTCAACATCTATAATGGTTGCTCCCATGTGGTACCTTCTCAGCTAACATGGAGCCGCTTCATAGGGTAAACTGATACAAGAGGTATTTGCTGGCAGAGTTGAAGGTTGCAGCTTTATTTTCTGATGAGATATATATCTGAATTATATTTATTTAAAAAATATTTTGCTAATGATATTGAGTGACTTGTAAGTGAAACAACTTGTGAAAACACTGCAGTCTTCTTCTCTGGATCTGGTTATGAACAAGATCTAATGTGACAAAAAGCTCCCGATTTGGTTTTAAAAATAACTTTTATTTTATAATTAACATTTGAAAAACCCTGGGATGGAGGCGTTAAGTCATTACAGACTTGGTCGTGTCATTACAATCGCAGCAGGGTGTTTGGCTACCTGCTGGGAAGCTGGAACCGGCTGTACCACAGGAGCCTGGGCTGATGATGATGTCCGCAGCGCGGTCACGCTGGTAGTGGTGTCTGACCCTCCCTCAGAATTCTGCATGCTAGGAGGCAAAAAGAAAGACAAAATACAAAAAAATTATATACCATGCTAAAAAAAAAAAGGCCATCTCTTTCTTTTTACCTGTAAAGAAAACAAGTACTACGTCTATGTATCCCTTACAGCCCACCCCCTCTCCTGTGGAGCCACCAGGACTTTCATGGTGCCTCCAATGTTTCCCCGTCTTTGCTAAATCAAGCAGAGTCTTCAAAAGCTCTTAAAACTCCAGCAGTTGCCCACCTTTGGCCTCAGACAATGGGAAAAATCAGTTCAACAAGTGAAATACAAAGCCTTGCTGAACAGATCAGGCCCGTGTGGAAAAGTTAAGGTAGAAAAGCTGAAATTACAAACAGGACAACAGGACATTGTGGACCAAAACTCTCTGCTTTCCACTGGGTGACAATGTGCACAGCATAGCAAAGTGGAGCTAAAAATGGAGTGACACAAAGGAACTTTTTTTAAAGGAGACAGAGGGAAAGAGCGGGAGCAAGGCAGGGACAAGAATGGAACTGCAAAGGAGAGTGGGCAGGAAGAAAAAAAACACAGCTTCCCCACTCACTCGGAAAGAGAGCAGAAAAAAAAGATGAAAATGTCTGTGGGGCTCCAGACCCTGCCAGGGTCCTGATGATATCCAGAGTTTGTTTCAAATAAGACCCCGTCTCTGAGGGCTCCAATAATCCAGCTGATATGAGGAAATTCCTCAATGCTTTGTAAACGTTTGTCAGTTGCTATGGTGAGGAATCCATGACAACCAACTCAACCCCCCCCCCCCCCCCCTCGCCACTCCATGTTCCCTCCTCTACAGCCGCTTCACCCCTTCCCAATCTTTTATAAAGCTCCTGCACAGGAACTCTTGAGTGCAACCACAAAAGAAAAGAGGGGGAGGAGAACTGAAATACGGGGAGGGAGATACAGCACAGTTGGGGGTGGGCTGAACTGATGAACGGTTGGTAGTTAAAGACAGAAATCATGCAGCACCGAGAAAAGTCAGTAGGCAAACAGTTGTGGTCATAAGAAGCATTACAGTTAAAGGCCACAAGACCCAACTTGCTCCAAACATGCCAGGATTAGTCATACATGCGCAACTGTGGTATTTCAGTTTACCGAAAGAGATCTGACAAACATCATCTGGCTGTTCAAGTTTCACACTGAGTTTTAAAAGGCAAGAAATTACACAAGAGTTGGCCACTAAGACTCTGACAAGGAATAACTTCATCAGTGAGCACTATATATAAACGCAAAAGTATCAGAAACAAATCTAAATATGACCTAAAGATGGAAAAACAACTGCAAAAAATATAGAAGTGAAAGAAAAGAGACTTGTTGGATCAAACCATAGCTCCAACAAAAATATCGCCTTCCCATTAAAACAGGAACCACATTCTGTTGTGCAGATCGCTCTGAAGAGTTAAGGACTCCGATGATGACGAACACATTTGGACAAACGAACATTTTGGAACTACTTATGAATGTGTGTGACCAACATATCTCATGCAAAATGTCTACCAGTAGGTTTCAGTTTCTAAATACAGTGGAAGGCGTTTTTTATTTTGGCTTTTTTAAGATTTAACATTTCAGAACTGGGTCTAGTATGATTGTGCAAAAATACGGAATTATGATTTCAATTTACTCTCCAAACAATCACAAACATACAAAGAAATCCCAGAGCTTGGTCCGGCGGCCTCCGGGCATTTTTGTACACATAAAAAACGTTGTGGTTAAGTTATATTAACAAAAATAAACGTGTATGTTTTTCTACAGCTTCTTCAAATTCATTAAGACATTTTCCAGCGGAGAGGAACATTGCATGTGTTTGTTAAAGCCACGGGTCCACGAGGGCCAGTGTCCTGCAGGCTTTTCTTATTTCCCTGCTCCAACACACCTGACTGAAATTGATGTAAAGAAGAGAAGAAGAAGCAGTTTCATTTGATTTGAATCAGACGTGGAGCAGGGAAACATCAAAACCTGCAGGACAGCAGCCCTCAAGACCAGTTGTTGGCCGCCGCTGGCATCATCAGTGCTGTAGCAAAACCCTGGTAGATAAAGACAATATGTATCTTAAATTCTTTGTATATTTTTTATATACATAAATCAATATATTCTAATGCAGTGTATTCAGCATACCAGACTGCAGGCATTGCCAGAAAGATTATGGAACACAAAGTATCTTGAGAAAAATAAGCACGTAGGAACATCTTTGGTTATAGTACACCCTGACGGACAAACTACCACATTTTCCAACTATGCAAATTTTCAAACTAAATACGAGTATAGTAAAGTTAATAAACATCTATATATTCTACACACCGCACAGATTTTAAAAGCATAGGATGCATCAAAACACTAAAAAAATAACAGTAATCACATTTTCAGCTACAGCAACAAACTGGTGATCATAAACGATTAAATCAATCACTTTTTTTGTCACCCTTCTTTTATCTTTTACACTTTCTCTTTTTTTCTGAAGATGTTTTTTCTAGATGTGATGGAGCTGGAGTCCTGCAGGTTCTTGTTGTATTCAGCCAAGTGTTTAAACTTTAGGTGTCTAAAGTAGGTACCAGTAAATGAAACTGTGCCTAACGCCTCACAAAATGCTTGAATAAATGACATAAGTAGTGGCTGCTTTTTTTCTTTTATATATTTGTATTTTTTTCTTTTTTATATTATATTTCTGCTCAGCAGACATAACGTCGAGGTCCTGCCACAACCTTTCAGGGCGGCTGACATAAAACACCAGACTCTGGGGCTGATGACTTCAATACCAATCAATCAAAAAAGTTACTTAGATCAGGACTCTGATACAGAACAGACTGGGGCATCTCTGTTCTTCAAAGTAGCCACATGTGATGAAATTTAAAGTCACTCTGAAACATGGCAGGCCTGAAAGATTGCATAAAATCAAACTGTAATGGAGTTTTACAGAGCAGTAACTTGTGGGAAATGTCACGTTTTGGAAACAAAATCCCAGTAAGAGTGTCTCTTTAAGACGGAACAACAGACTTGGGTGCGCCATCCATGCAAGCCACAGACAAAGACGCAGCTCTGCTCACAGGACTAACAGACTCGGGAAGAATATGTTGATATGTGTCAATCTTTAGAGTCCAACGCAAGTATCTATACTGAGTCTTAATTTATTGGTCAGCGCAGAGCATAATTAACACTGACATGTAAAGCTTCTCATATTACATCAAAATGTCTCTTCATACTCATGTCTTGCATGTCTGTTAAGCACTAAAAGTCTATTAATAGAACATTTAAAAAACTGATGCGAAACTTTGGCATGGAATTATGAAGTGTCAGCTGAGTTATAAATACACTCGGTACAAATCAGCTTAATTTCACCAGAAGAAGTCTGAGGGTTTCTTTACAGCATTAATATATGGGTGGGATGGGAAGATGGTGGGGGATCAAAAAATGGACCACTGACCTGCATGTTCTGGCCCTTTAAGGGACTGGGTTAAATAGGTATGCAGAAGTGTGCCAAATCATTGAGTTGGCACAAGGGTAAAGAAAGTGAATGAGGCCTTAGAGGAGTCTTTCTACTTGGTCTTCAGGGAAGGTTAAAAGCCACACAAATTCCCCACCAGCAGCTCAGAAAGGCACAAAGGTAGAACACAGCAGGAGGTACAGCACACTGCTGCAAAACTGACCGTGTGCTGTTAAGAGCAAATCTTTTCTACTTCCAACTCAGAGACAACTTCATACAGAAATCTGTTTCATGCCAAGTCTATGAGCCTGGTTTTATTCGAACGCTTCACATTCATCTTTTCAGGACATACTTTAGCTTCAAAAGCATAAAAACAACAAAATGCACCTTTTAACCGGTGCAAAAGCCCCACAACTTGTCACTAACAATACAATCTATAATGTTAAGAAAATCAGAGCGTCTGTCGGAAAGATGTCTGACTTCAACGGCGCTCAATCGATGAAAAGTACATGCAGATGTTCAATTAAAAGCAGGAGTCCACAGTCTTGGCTCATGTTTGTACTGGCCCACATTGTTTGCAGAGCAACAACGGTTGCTAGTGGCAACACCGTCCACTCCCGTTTCCAGGAGCCTGTTGCTATGCAACCAACTGAATACTTCCCAAACCAAACAATGCCATCCCCCACCTGATCCTTCTATCTCACGCTAAGTAGAAACTTACAACAATAAATACTATGTAAGCCATTAATTTCAGACACCGGGGGACCAAGGCGCAGAGTTATTTCTGTGTCTAAGTAATAAAAAAATATAGATTTTGGCTTTGACAGACATACTGGGACAGGGAAAAGTGCTCTGTTTTTGGAGCTACTTTGTGGTTAAGAGAAAAAATGGGAATGTTTAAGTCATCAAGAAGATAACAGAGTAAAAAGTCACTTTGTACTTGTACCATCTGAAAATAAAACTAGATCAAGTGGAGTTTTGCCAGAGTTCCCTGGGCAGATGAGACCGTAAACAGTCTGAGCTAAGCAATGTGTTTTCCAACTTATTAGAAGATAAATCAAATAACACTCAGGAGACACATGTTGCTTTAAAAAGGAAAATCTGTGGACAGTAAGGACATTTTCATCCATCTTCAAGCAAAAAAAAAAACAACATGTAATAATACAGAGGTATTATTATTTTAATATATTTACTGCCATTCAAAAAACAAACAACCAAAATGAAGCTTTGATTACATTTCCAAAACCATACGGGCACACGCGTTCACACAAAGAGCAAATTAAGATATGATAAGAGAAGTCCACAACAGAGGCGGTTCTTCAAGCCTGTCTCATTAATTCATGGTTAATCCAATCAAAGCGGCTCTTGGGGTCTGCAGATGGCAGAGTTGGGGGGGTTGGCAGTAAAAGGACGCACCGACCACTGTCTCTGATCCAAGAATACTCCTCCCCTCCCCACCTCTGGTCATCAGCACAACCTGTCCACTCTGTCACCATGTGCACTGCAGGCCTGACAGCCACAGAGAGAAAGATCAAACTGTTGCCATGGAGATTGTGTGTTCGCTAAGCTTTACACTTCCTCCCCCAACGTCCTTCTTCATCTAACCCTTTCCAGATCTCCACTGCATCCCCCCCCCCGACCACCTTCATCCACTCTAGTACTTATCATTTAGCATCAAGATGAAGACTGAAGGGTTGAAACGGCACTTTGAAAGGAAAAAAAAACGGGGGGAAATGATGCAAGATGGACCCAAGTCAGAACCCCACCTGTGCGTGGGCATCAACATAATTTATCTAATTTATCTAGAGTTTTCAAGGTGCAACATTGATGCCACAAATTAATAACTTAATCCAGAAACAGTTCAGGTAGAAATCAGGATTTTTACTCACCGAAAGGAGCTCGTTGCAAGGATGTGCACGGATACATTATTATTTGACGACAGAAAATGTGTAAAATCTCGTTTTGCTAAAAAAGCAGTGCTACAAGAAAAAAAAAAACAGACTTGCATCCCATTTCTCCATGTATAGAATACCAGAAACAAGGTGCTAAACACTCCAGAGCACGCTCTTTTCAACAACAGTGTGTTCAACCTGTGGATGTGGGAGTTTTATTTCCCGGCAAAACACATTCTGTATACATGGCCTCAGATGCTGGCAGTGTACTGTCATGATCCTGACCGATTAAACTGAGATAAGCGTCATGTTGCAGTCAAGGACTCTGCCTTTCTGGCAAGTATTCACTGCACAGCGATGACTCAATAAACATATAGTATGTTTTCCCAGGGACTACTTGACACGGGCAATGATTCACCAGATAATGCTTTAAATCTGAGACAGATCCAAGTGTTTGTTGTTCATGCTCCTGCTGAATACTAGACCAAACTGACAACTTGCCATCAGACTTGGATTTAGGTTTCTGCTTATCAAATGTACACACAGGGCAGGCACATTCTGCAGGACACAGTTCATTTCAGAATACCTGCTACAGGTAAATACTGGATGGCTGCCGTTCACACAAAGCAAATAATGTTGCTGACAAGAGGGATATCCCAATGCCACTGAATTTATATTAACCAACTTTTAGGGAACACTGCTGCCTATAAATACATTGTTTTTGTTTTAACATTACAGCAATATTCCAACCAGGATAATCTATTGTCTGTGCTACGAAGACAGTTTAACACACAAAAACGTCTCTTTATATAACTGAGATCACATTAAGCAGTTATTTAGACTCTTCTGTGTAAAAGGAGGTGTATTTATCAGTTTATTGGCTGCAACTATTTTAATAGTCGATTAGTCTACGACTATTAAAACAATTAGGTAATCAATCAGATTTTTTTGTTTTTAAAATTTAGCACGAGGTTATGTGGTAAATGATAGTAAACACAAAAAAGATGGCTACTAAAATGAAAAATGTTTTTTTTAAAACACTGAGGCCAGCTCTTATATGATTTGAGCGGTATTTGGGGGACCATTAACAGCAGTTTCGACTTTTCAGAGTTGTTTGTTGATCCACTGAAGGAATCATGTGGTGTAGCCTAATAAAATCTTCAACACTATGTCATCAGATTTCCGGAGCCCTGCCGAGTACTAAACTGATCGACGCAGTAAAAAATGCGTCTGATTGTAATGATAGCAAAATCAAATCATTTCAGCAGGTAAACGCTCCATCTAGCTGCAAAATTTATACTTGTATAAAATCTCAGATGTCGCGTTATGGGCGACAAACAAGTGGTTGATGTGAACGAACCGTACCAAAATTATTTAATAAAATCAAGTAAACTTTTTTCCCTGTAAACCAAGGACAGGCACATAAGCAGGAGTTAAATAGTAAATAAAACAGAGCATTTTAGTGAAGTACATTCAGTGGTTTTTATTTGATTTCATTTTGATGTCTCAGTCTGCTAATTAGCGTAGAAGGTAATGAGGGAAGTCAGACTCTGTTTTATATAAATGCCAGCGTGCTTCCTCTTTAAATGCTCGCGCATCACCGACGTGCTGCCATGACAATAAGATCTGCATTGCAAACGTCCAGGTGTTTTAAATGGTGCTAGTTAGAGGTTTTATTTAAGTAGCCTGTGAAACTGCTAATGTTTTGGAGTTTACAACCATTGCTAAGAGTCATGACTCACCTGATGTCTTTTTTAGAATGACTATTGTCCACAGTTTCACTTATGGCTTAGTGTGAATAGATGTCATTAATCTCCTTGAGACAGCTGAAAGAATGCTATTGTAGGAGAGTAAAAGGTTATGTCTCAGTCCCCCTCTTCAGTCAAAAGAAAGTTTCTTTACTTTGAAATAGACGTCCATAAGCGTTGGACTAAGGAGTCAGCACTACAGAAGTGAATATCCATCTATTTCAAAGATAAGTAAAGAACATCCTCTGGAAGAAGAATGTAGCATCTTCAACTAATAGCACTCAGAGGGCACAGACCTGTGCCAATGACTGCTATGGACAAGCAACCTATCCAGTGTTCCAGGTGACCTTGAATTGGATTAAACTGTACAGAAAATGAATAAATGATTGATTGTTTGGTTCAAATTGTAATATTATCTCCGCATATCAAAGAAGTCTTTAAACATCAGACCAAATACCAAAAACATAACCTCCGCCTTGCCAAAAGTAAAAAGCTAAATCCAGTCCAGCTGACTTTACTCAACCTAAGCTGGACACGATGACCTGCATAAATGAAAACCATTTCTGTTCTAAACACTATGAACAGAATCTTTAACATGTCGAGTCAATTTTCCACAGAGAACTAGTGAGTTGAGTCAGGTCGGTTGAACTGGGTTTAATGCACCAAATCTTTTATTATCATGCACGTTTCAGTAAAAAGCTAAACCACAAACGGGGCAGTAAATACTGCTCTGTGTGGCACAATAATAACACAAACGGTGCCTGTGCCAGAGTCGAGGTATAGATTTGAAATAGTTTTCCACACAGCTATCAGTAATTATAATTCTGGCTTTCAGCCAATTAGGAAATCTGATTAAAACAAAAGATGCTGTTGTGCCGTCTCTGTTTAGAGATGATGCTCTCATAATATCCAATACACTGACTTCCTTCATAGCAGCACATTTTCAAACCTCCCCAAAACCCAACTCACTCTCAGGATGGTGACATCATTCTGGTTTTTCCCAAACAAAAATGAATAAAAGCTCAAATAAATCATTTCGCTTTATTGGATCTCTTTGCTGACAACAAGTTCTATAATGAAAAGAACGACGGCTCAGTGCATGATGTTTGACTTAATCACTCAAATAAATTAGATATAAATGTGATCTAAATGCAAGCCAAAACAATCATCATGATTTCTGACAGAACCAATTGGTAGCTAGGAGTCAGGTCCAACCGGGTCCAACCCAATGATATGGTTTTGAAACAAAAAGATTGTAATTTACACAGCATATATATCAATATATTAATATAATAAATTAAATTTGATATCTGAAACATTAACCATCATTTTACATAAGAACCATTAAGTGCATGATAATTATCATCAAGATGGCAATAATACTGTGGATCTTACAGCAAATGATGAAAGCGAGAACAAGGCTGCCAGACAGGCTACTTTTAAAAAAGGTAGATGTTTCCCAGGACCATTTTGTAAATATCAGTACTTAAAATCTTCTTCACACTCCGATTGGAGCCTTTTATTAAAATGCTCTGACACACAAATAAATGTTGTCCCCTGTGGAATAAACAGAAAGATACCATTCAATCATTTTAACCCCAACATTTAAACATGTGTCTGTGTTTTTGAAGCATGGCCTTAAGGGGGGGGGGGGGGGTCTGAAGAAAGGGATTTGGATTTTTTAAATTTTAGATTTTTTTAATATGTAGCTTGCTCGAACCGTTTCTCCAGGATGTCCTAGCCCACCTTTATTTCACCACCATTTCATCACATTAAATAAAAAACAGTTAAGAATTAATAAACATATTATAACCAAACATGTGCTTTGATTAGAATCTAACAATTAAGTTTGCTATTTGTAAAATAACTGTCAATTTGACCGTCTGGTTTTATCCCAGTAACTGATCTGTCTTGAACTGGTATTATTCTCCAAACTTACTTATACACTCCCCCCCCACCCACCCAAAGAAAAAAAAGAAATAAATACTAGAATATGAATTTAAATAAATGTTTGTTTGCTTTTTAGGGATACAGAAAGTGGTTCTTTGCTATCAGGACACAGGTCTGAGTTATTACTCTGTGGCACTTTTACACTAACAGAGCTACTTTTTCCCCCAAACAACCTAAAACTCCACAAAAGAAGGGAAAAGTGAGAAACCCAAATGAGAGTCTGCTACTATCCCTTCCTGAAAGGTGGGGGTTGAGGGGGTGGGCGGTCATTGTGATGCAAATATCGCTGCCTTGTCTGCTGTTTGTGGTAGGCAATTTAATTACAAGTTGCGTAGCTATGATACAAACAGGTGGAATGTTAAGAACGCTGCTGATGACACATACAAGCAGAAAGAAGACACGCTAAAAAACATTTCATTTCAAACGCGCTTCGACTTGTTTGCTCCACACAACGGCCGATCAGTAACAGCATTTTTTCTCAGGATATGACAAGAGCTCTCTTCATATCCAAGCAGCAAAAAACACGATTTTCAGAATCTTTACATATGAACGACGTTATGCAAGAGTCATAAGGAAACTTCAAATGGTTTTACTTAAAAAAAAAAACCTCATCACCAAAAAAAAACCCCTTAAATTGTGAAGATTATGAATCTGAAACCCTTCATGTGTACAAGTGGCACTATTAATTTCCACTTAACAAGCCCCACAAGGCATTCTCCTCTCAGCCTCTCTGTTTTGGTCTGTGGTTTCCTGACATGCCTGGAGTTATGGAGCAATCCATTAAAACTATGTGAAAGCCATACATTTGTGTCTGTAAAAGTCAAGCAGCTCACTTAAAGCAGCGGAAAGGGGGGGTGAATGAAGTCCCTATCTGTATATCATCTACTGTAAACTGCAGTGGCAAAATGGATGACCGTAATCAGGTCCATGTCTATATCTGTAGCTGGCTATTGGATTGAGAACTTCTCCCCTGGGCAGCAGTGGGGCCTCAACAAGATAGCTAAATACAGCATGAGCGAGCACAAACACTAACATAACACACTCACATATGCACTCAGAAGATTCACACACACACACAGAACATGTGACTAAAAGCTGTGTCAGGTCACCCGCTGCCCAAGAGACCACTGCAGCTGTCCTATTGATAGCTGAACTGTACACAGACGGGTCCATTAAACACACAAAATGGCATAAGGGTAACAGCTGAGAGCGCGATGTAAAACTAAAAATCATGCAAATAACTTTGGAGGTGGCACAAGAACACAGATGGAAGTTTGTTTTTGTGCGAAGATCCGAATGGATCCATGTACGAGTCACAGGTTCCTGGCAATGCAAATAAAGACATGAATCAACTACAGGTGCAACAGAAAAAATGAGAAACAAAAGTAAAAAAACATAATTTATCCCATCTATTCAAACTTGCACCACCATAACTGATCTCCCATGTCTGCTTATTGCTTTCTACCCACCTCTAGAAGCAAAGGATCTGCACTGCTCGCACAAAGACAGAGATGAAAAACCCTAAAATGTACTTTTAAAAAGCATAACAATTCACCATGTGGCCCACTCCGACCACTTTCTTTCCATGACTTGGGTGTATTTGTATATCAAGTTGCCATGTAAACATAACAGTGTCACGCTCAAATTGAGAGGTGGGGCTAGAGTGGGTTACACAGTTTCGGCACAGCCATTTCTTTATTTCATTCTATTCATTCCCATTTTAAATGCATTGGAAACATCTCTGGCCAATTGAGAGTTTATTTTTCTGACAATTACTTCTAAACAAGCTCTAAAATCTCAGCCAAAAGAAGCTATATAATGAAGAGGAAGCACATTTCATTATTATTGTATTTCAATCTTATTATGCAGTCTATTTTTGAATTATTATGAATATTTTTCAGCTCGGAAAATGAACTTAATTAATAATGGATCTTAAAACATGCATTTCCAACCATTTACTAAATAAATACTACATGTAAGAACATGCTTAAAAGCCTATTATTCTACCTATTAAGCTCCAGAAGCGAGGACATTAATTAGAGACACTTTCATGCTGCAGGGATTCTTCCTGATGCTTCAATAACGAACAATACATATGACCGAGCACCTGACAGATGTCTCTGGGAAGATACTTCATTAGAATTAATGCTTCTCAAGGGACAAAGAAATGCAGCATCCCAAAAGGAAGAAACACGTAAGCAAAGTATGAAGAAACAAACAAAAAAATGGCCAAATACATTAAATATCTAATTAAATGAACATTTTAAAAGCACGAGGGGTTTATTATATCTCTTGTTGCTCTTAAAAGCATAGCACACATTGATCCGAGGGATCAAACAGCATCATTATTGAGAAATAATGAGAAGTACAGTTACTGAAAATAACTTTTATATATATTAATTCATTCTTGTGGACACTAGTTACATTTGAAAATTTAGCATTTATCAATTTGAGCAGTAATAACAGTAATGAAGATAAAGTAGAAAGTATAAGTTAAAATAATTTATGCAAATATAATTTAAAAGAAAATAGAGTTTGAACACTTTAGCAATAGAAAAAGGACCATCATACAGTAGCACCACCTAGCTGTAGCATATTCTGTTATTGCTTCTGAAATATTAAAAACTTTGTTTAGCACCAACTTGTTCCACTCTGACATGCTGTGCTGCACAATCTGACAGATATTTTCGACCGGATGCTTATTGTTAGAAACCAGTTGAAGAATCAGGTTAAGTGTCGGTGCAGCGGTGAGTGTCGTAACTACGCCGGTGGAGGTTCGGGTATCAATGGCTCGACTGGTTCATGTCTTTAAATCCTATTTACGACTAAACTGTTTGGGAAAACGCCCCAGAAGAGCTGACAACCTGCCTCCTGCCGTTAAAGCAATCATGATGACGAGTTCAAGGTTGCTTGCAGGGGACGTTGGCACACCAGAACCCACGAACCAACGGTGCTAAGGCTACTCTTCCACCTGTATTAAAACGGCTTTAAAACGCTGGAAGCCCGAAATTTAACTGTTTTGTTACCCGGCAGATAGAAATGTCGTTGAAAACGCTCCGCACTACTAAACTCGCGAGCAAACTTGACACTTTAGCCGCTACTAAATTAGTTAGCATTAGCTGCACTCGAGTGAAAGCTCCTCAGACCATTCATTCCTGATGGGACTGAGCTGGAAGTGCGTTCACGTCTCGGTACTCGCTACAAAACGTAGCAACAAGTGGAAAGTGATGCTGAATCTGTTTTGACTTAGAGTAACAACAGCGCTTTGTGTGAGCAAAGTGTAGCTACAGTGAAGCAGATCACAGGCGGACATTAAAGGCAGCCGCCTCTTAAATGAAAACAAAAAAGGCGTTCGAAACTTGAAGCGGATGCAAGACAAACGACAAAGTTGAGTTTTCCAGAATCAAGCCGCTTTCAAACCTAAACATTTCTTCTCCACATTACGATTAAATCTATTTCTAATTTCTACAAATATTTAGTCACCTTTGTCGTGAAAAAAACTTCTGCTCTGCTCTTTTTCCCCTCTCTCCCACTCGTTCGGTGACTTCCAGATGCTGCTGCTGCTGTTGCTGAGTGTTGCGCCCGTTGGTAAGTAACTGTCTCCACGACTACAGTCACTATAGCGCGACGGGGTCTCGAGGCAACTGTTGCTACCCTCGAATTTCTACGTCAGCGCCCTCACTACCTTAGGGAGGGGCTAGAAAAGACTGTTCCGCCCAGTGAGATAGAACTGTAGTTCATAATTGAACCACTGGGAGGCGGTGTTAATCTGGGAAGTACCCACTATCTACACAAATCCTGTTGATTCACATTTTTTTGGAATCGGTGACTGTAAATAAATAGATAATAGGTCAGAATACACATATTTATGGCCTGGTGATATATCAGCGGATATGCACATATTTTTTGTCTATCTTGGAAAGTTATTTTCAACATGTAATAGAAATAAAAATCAAGTAGAAAAGTAAACTTGACCACTTATTAAGACATCGTGATTTTTTTGTGCGTGTGTGTCTTATCCAAAAGGTAAATAATTAAATGTGTATCACTATGCATGAGGGCAATAGGAACCTACACAGAAAATATATGTTGAAAATTTCCCCCAATAAAATGGAGCAAAAAAACTTGGAAAAGCTTTCAGATACTGGATACTATATCCATCTTATTCCTTCATTTAACATTTTATTTGTGCGCAGAAAAAAAAAATATTTGAATGCAACTTTATTGTATTATGTATTTACATGATACTGTGTAAT
>JBAMHX010000016.1:6855319-6891738 GCA_037177515.1 Pseudomugil tenellus | reverse complement strand
TATATATGAATGGGCCATACACTTTAGTTTTTACCCACTGCATTTCTATATTGTTTTTATACTTGTTCATTTATTTGTGGTATGCTTCGAACAGATATAAAGAAAATATGTGTTACAACTGTGCATATTGTCTACATGCATGTCTTATTTCCAGCACAAGGTGGCAGCATGAAGCTATAGTTGTAACACAAGCGTATCCAACGAATAAATAATCTTAAACTGAGGATGTTGTTGATACAAGATAAAGCATAAGTGAGTCTCAGTTGACCACTTACAACATTAACTGAACACAAACTGGTAAAAAGGACAGAAAAGGTGGGATGTGAACCTTTTATTTAAATTATAATGGATAATAACAAAGAGGGATTAAAAGGACACGATTAAGATTTTCTGATTCATTTGTGAGAGTTTTAGAGATTCTGGCTTGTGTAAAAAATCCAGATGCTTCAGTTGACACCAAGCAGAGTTAAAACTGGTTTTTGAAATTAATAATAGGTGCAGTAATAGTTCCCTATCATCAAAATCAACTTTACAGTTAAGGCAGATTTACACTGTTTGACCTTTCTGACCTGTTAATACTACAAAAGCTCAGGTTTGTTGAACAGGAAAATCCATTACACCATCATTAGCTCCTCCAGCCAGTGTCGATGTTTTAGATTAAATTACATCAATGCAATATCAATCTGTAGGATTAAATATTCCACAGCTTCCAAACATATCCTTTCTAAGGGTATTTGACATAGCAGGACCAGGACGCTATCACCTTTGGACAAAATGTATTTCTCAGTAGTTATCTTGTTGTGATATGTAGTATAACTTTAGTATAAAGGTTCTGATATGTCTCTGTATCAGGGATGTCCTGTTTTCTTACTGTATCATTTTAATTTTATAGATAACAAACCTTTGTATTAAAATCTCACCATGCCACTGTATTTTTATTTTATTTATTTTTTCTTGTGTGTGTGTCTTTCTTTTTTTAAAAATCACTGATTGATAAATAAGTTAAAGAATTTTCTCTCTTGGGTTGATAATTCAGTGCAGGTGCCAATAATAAAGAAAAAACCCCTCCAGCTCCTGAAGACTTTTTCATATTTTACACATATTTCACACAAACTGATGTAACTGATGTGGGTGTACAAATCACAACATGTGATTCATCATTCTGTATAACGTACAGAACGACTTTTCGGATTATTGGTCATACTGATTGGTGAATGGTAATGCTGTAAAGTGACAGTTGGCTCCAACAGGTATCAGGTCAGCCCAGTCTGCAGTCGGTTTTCCAAGTTGCATTCTTCGGGAGATTCATTAACAGAACGGTAAGTAATGGTAATGTCTTTATTTATCAACAAACGCAATTTAATTGAGTTTATGTAATGCACTGTACAATATGTAACAGAGTGCTTAATTTAACTGTTACATTATACAACCGTCAGAATGACTGGTTTAGACTTTATGTGTAATTATATACGGACTGTATTTTAAATCATTGAAGGAGATTCCACTATAACCATCGTTACCAGTTGCCACCAATTAAATCCCGCCCCTAGCTAGCTAGCATGTAGCTAGCAGCTACCTGTTTGTTAGCATTTAGGCTAGCTTTAAATTCAGTCTTTTAAGTAGAGTTTTGAAATTAAATAAAAACATTTTGAAACTCCTATGTGGTCAACCTAATATTAGATTGTTTTAAAACAGGTTACTATAAAAATAAGCTAATTAATGCGATAAACTAAGAAAATACGTTAGTTTCATCCTAACACTACATTTCCCGTCAACATTAGCATTTAAGTTCAGGTGAAGCCTTCTGGGAAGTGAAGTTTTTGCATGTACATTTTAATGCTCTTGAGTTTACACGTAGCACTGTAAACTGTACACTAATTGTGTATGAAATGGGTATATAAAACTTTAAAGTAGAAAATCAGGAGTAGTAAAATAAATAGTATATTTTAATAGCTGGATTAATTAATGCAATTTAAATATTTGTGTTCAGATCAGAGCATCTCACTGGTTTTAAATAACGGACTGTTATAATTTTAAATAAGTGTATTTAGCATTAAATATAAATTTAAAGGTTAGAAAACTTTCATAAATATAGGTATGTCATACTGATAGTACTTTTTCATCTCTAATTAGGTTAGGAAGTAAAAAAAACAACAGAGAACCATGTTCTAACACATGAAATATATATATTGTTATTGTTGGGCGCTGATTACTTATCCAACTTTAACTTTCCTCTCTCTCTTACACACACAGATCCTATTGTGCCTTGTTGCTAAAAGTAATATGTGTTATCAACTCTCCTGTAATGATGTATCATAATAATAGTACTAGGTGTTACATTTGTAGTTCACTCATGATAGCAGTCAGCACAGGTGTAAAAAAAAACCCCATAGATGCTTGTTTCCTTTATGCAGTAGACTCAACTGTAAGTTTATTTTTATAAATAGGTTTGTGCATTTTTACTTCTCCTTGTTCCTTATTTTAGAAACAGAAGAGGTGTAACAAGGGTGTCTTTTTGGTGCAACTGCATTAAAAGTGCTGTAAAGGACATGCGTAAAAACAAAGCTTCAACGCAGGATACACAAGCTGTAGCTCAGCCTCTTTTTTCTCAATTCTTTCTTCTTTGGATGCATTTAAGGAGTTCAAGTCTTTTAAAAAAAACATTTTAAAATGAAAAATTTGTAGGACACAGACAGGAGAAAGGACCAAAGTGACAAGGAGGTATAAATTAGACAAATGAGAGTTATATATTTGTTCTTTCTTTTGCCTATTCAACTTAAAAGCAGCAAGAACAGTATATAAGTTAACATCTACAGGCTAGACCAGCAATAACCTCAGTGTACGTTGCATCAGGCTTGAACACATCTTGCGTATCGCGCATGGGTACTCTGAATCAGCCGACTTATGGATGTCATGTGATGCTGTGGTGTGGTGGCTCTGTGTTTCATCTCACGTGGCGATTGGTTAAGAATTGTCTGTCTACAGAGCAGTGATGTCACTAAATATGAAGTGATGTGAGCATCTGCTCATAGGAAGCCATTTCAGGATGATCACATGGGAGAACATTACCTATTGTGCATATGTAGGGAATGATCAGTTGTTTATTTTTGCAAGATTAAATGACTCATTTACGCTTTTTGTACAAGTCATTAAAACAAATGTGGTTTTATATGTTTTCCTGATTGTAAAGTGGTGAAAAAAGTGTCATTTCTGAAAAACATCACATTTAGAGTTTCAGCTTGTTGCAGAAACTAAATGGATTGATATGGAGCTAAAATGGGTCATTATTTATTTCTGCCATGAGGTATGCTCTGATAACTGTAAAGTATGTAAAAGGTTATGCATTTTTTGACTGGCAGTGTATTTGTTCTTGCTGTTGAAGTATTTTGTTTTGCTGCCACACTAGGTCATGACTCACTTAAAAACTAGAAGTTCAGGATTGACTTGTCAGGTTGCAGAAATTAGTACGAGAAAAATAAAACACATCTCTCTACAAGTTTTTCTGGTTTATTGGCACAACTTGCATTTTTTATTTTTAATTTGAGATGCAAGGTAATTTAAAAAAGTTTCAAATGAGCAAAAATGATAAAGTAGTGTAAAATCATAGAAAGCTTCTGATTAAAAATGTTCTAATTAAATCAGCCATTTCCATAAAGCAATAAATGATGTTTTTATTATTAGAATCTGATGATAATAAGTTATTTTAAATGGACGTTCTCGAAATTTTCTTCAGATTAAAAACATCTGTAAAGCTAAAAAAAAATACTCTTCAAGTATATCCCCTAATGAGAAAATAATATAGTAAATTTTAAGTAAAAATGACAAACATTATGTATTAGTTTTGCTAATGTTCGACAGAGGATATGTGTGAGCAGAAGAATAATTCAGTGTAAAATCCAGAAGCTAAGCCAACACAGCTGCATCAGCTCGGCCATTTTCATACCAGCGTGCCCGATAGTAACCTCCAGACAGCATATCTGCAACGTGCATGCGTGTTAGTCAGTGTTTAGCCTGCATTTCTGGGGGATGGGCGTGAGTTTCATAGCATCATCTGTCAAGAGAGAGTGTGTGTGTTTCCTCAGCAGCTTCCCCCACCTCCTTCATTTAGGTTTGCATGGCCTTATGTGGAAAATGGGTCTTGTGGTGTGAGCTGTTTAAACCAATGAGGATGCTTTGCAACAAGAGGAAGGAGGGGGTTACTGGAGGAAGCTGGCAGGCCTGTCTGGGTGGGGTCTTCAGGGGGAGGAACCAACAGAGCCGGCTGGTATTTGAAAATGAATGATATGCAGATCTGGCTGTAGACACAGTGTTGGAGTATATGTGTGTGTTTCCTGGCAGACTGAAGCCGCAGCATCTACTGAAAGGAGACAATTTCAGAGAAAACCTGTGAAAACCAAACTGTTTTCTAGCAATGCAATGTGAGTACGCCGCCTCAGTTTCCATTTTTAATCCTTTGTGAAAGCAAGAGTGAGGAAGTCTTTCTATCTTTAACTCCAGATGTAATATTTGGTACGAAACTGCTTGGTAATGACCCCTGAGAGAAAACCACCGGCTTTTTTTGTATATTCATTGTATTTTTTTCTTATTACCTTTTAATATGAATTAGGATTAAGAACATCTACAGATTTCCAAGCTGTTCTCTCATTCTCATTGCTATTGGTTGTCTTACACAATTTTCACTGATTAAACAGATTTTGGGTTCAGCTCATATTAAAGATTTAAATGAAAAGATTTAAAGCTGCTTTATGCTCCTCGGCTGCCTCCGGACAGCACAAGCACATTTCATCCTTTGCTAAATGGGTGTAACCCAACCAGCAGACGAGTATAAATTTGACAGTGTAATTTTACAAATGCCTTTTGAAGCGTTGGCTAATGTCTTTCCTGGCACAGAAGTATTTGCAAACAGGAATGGAGTGATGATACAACGCGGATTCAGAGGATTACGCCCAGGTGTAAACTGCCTTGCGGTGTGCTGCTCCAACAGGCTCAGAATTCAGATCATGCTTTATACGGATCTATAAAAAGCAGTATAACTTGTGTTTTAAACTAGTTCAATCGCTTTCAGTCGGGCAAATTGTTCAGAGGCTCAAATTGGACAAAGAAAGACAAAACATAAGATTTAGTGAGGAGACTGTAGGGAGGGGTGGGGTTTTTCTCTGCTATTCAACAAGGGATTACCCTAACTGAAGTTTACATGCATGATGCTGGTGTATGCTGGGACCCTGGTTGGGTTTATATATTTTACACACAGAACTTGCAAAAGAGCCAGATTATCTTGTGAATAAACAAACTATCCGATGAAACTAAGAGATTTAGGTGTTATCTTCCCAACTGTTGCTGCGTTTCCCTTTTTGAGTGGAACAGCTGTTGCTATGCTCAGCACAGGAATAATCCTCTCATGTCTGTATGAATGCATCGTTTGTGTAGCAGTGATACTACATCCATTAGATGATTCCTTACTGCCCTAAGCACTGTCTTATTTACGTCTCAAATTGACAAGTAACTGACTGAGTCTAGTGTTTTCAGGCTGATTAACAAGACTTTGACAGTATGTGACATTTAATAGTTTCAAGTTACCGAAAATAATAATAATCGTGTAATAAAGTTTAAACAAGTCATTATTAAATTTAGTTACACATTTAATATCTTGTTTGGTCATTCCTCTAGCGAAGATAAAGTAATCTATGTAAATAATAATTTGGTTTTGAGTTATTTGAGGTGGGAAAGCCCTTCATATCCCACTGTTGACATTAGGAAAATACTGGTGTAGAAGAAACGTGTGATACAAAACTGAAAGTGATAATTCAGCACCGCAGGCAGGGGATTTTATTTTAAGGTAACTTTGGGGTTAAAGCCAAAGAATTTTTAAAAACTTAACGAGAAAGAGGGAGTATCTTTTCAGGGCGAGATAAGAGGCCATTATCTGAATGTTTAGGTGCAGTGTTGATGTCACAGGCTTTTGTAGCGATAGTTCATAATCTGAAATGCTCGCAATACGTAAAGGGAAGAAGTTTACATAAGTAAGGCTAAGTGGCTGTCAACAAGTCTGATAATAAAAGCTTTATTTATCCCAAACATTATTAACACATTTTCAGGATTTACGAATGACAAAAGCATTTCCTGGAATCCCTGCCAATGACCCACCTCCCCTTCGTCCCAAGACGATAACAAAACCTAAAGAAGTAGGACGAGGGGGGATTTTTCTTTCTTTTTTTAACATCATCCCCAGATCTTCCTCCACATACCTGACCCCCATCTTCATCCATGCACAGCTGCATCCCTGCAGAATCTCTGGCTGTATTTGTAAACTATGTGATCCATCTGATAAAACTGGACTTTCTCTCGCAGTGATGCTTTCAGGTGAAGGCCTCTGAGTTTCCGATGTTCGCTTTGGACGATGCTGTCCATGAAAAATTCCATTGAATCTGTTTTTTAATTACACATCTGAGAGTTTGTTTGGAAAAGGTACGGGAAAATATTTCCACTCCTGCTCTCTGACCTCTCTGGAGCCTGACTCTTTCCACGAAGCCTAATTGTTCCTGACAGATGAGCCATGATAGTCTGCTTCCACAACAGACCGACGTAGCTGCCGGTGTGTTGTCAGTCCCATTAAACAAACAGGTCGGACCTGTGATCTGTAAAAGAGGGAGGGGTCGCAGCAAAGCAACGACGGGGGCTTGAATGAGAAAAGGGAATAAGAACACTACAAAAACTGGCTTTAAAAAACAAGAAAAAACTTCAAAAATTAGGTTAATTTTCCTGGAAATAAGTTACATTTTCTTGTTCTATTGGCAGATAATTTATCTTATTTCAAGGAACATTAACCTTTAAGAATTCCTAAAACAAGTAAAAAAAAATCTTCAAAAACCTACTAAGTAAGAATAAATATCTTGCGTTTAAAATAATAAGCTTATGTGTCCTTGATGTTTGAGATGTTTAATCTTACTCAGATTTTAGTTTTTGCAGTGAATGTGGGTGGGTGAGGGCTGATTCAGATCTGTTACGAGTTGATGGCAAAACACAAGGACTGTGCCTGGAAAACTTCTAAAATACCAAGATAGAACACTTTTAGATGACCTCTGACCTCTACCTTTGGCCATCTTTGTGTTTTAGTTAGTGATTGTGTTTTCCTCTGTCAGTGTGGATTTTGCCATATTTTAAAAGGTCTTTTTGTTGACTAAACACAACAGAAGGTGAACAGTTTTTTGTAGACAGTGTTAACTCTATGATGCGCCTGCCTGCTATGCTGCGCGTGATCATCACAACTTTTGCTTTACATATTTTATCCACAGAAGAGCTCAGATTATATTTCACAGCTCATAAAGTCAGTCGTAAACATCCTTCTAATTCTATTATCTGTACAGTTTATTCCAATGAAGGTTCGCAGATTTGCAGGCTTCTCATTTCTTTTTTAAAAAAATGAATTTATAACCAACATTATGCATCATTATCATTATCATTTTCTTTTTCTTTTTAGAGTTCTGTCACCACATAATGGATTATATCTTCAGTTTTGTATCTAATATTGCTCCTAAGCAAATGAGTCAGATTGTGTGAACACGATCCTGCCAACGACCTTTGGGATAAACAATGTGGCGCTTTGCTAACACGGACATGTTGGCTTTGTGATGGCAATGTGCAGCTGCTGTGACACTGAAGTGTTGGTGATTTAACTGTGTTACGATCAGATGAGGGGACGCTTTTATCACGTCTTTGTCAGATTATATAAATTCATATACAAATTAGTACGGAAATGTTTTTTTCCTGTCCTCGAATCCAAATGTTTATAAAACTAATCTCCAAGATGGAGACAACTTGAGGAAATGATAAAGTATAAATATCTCTGAGACTTTTTGCACACTTTTTTTCAACCCCGTTTATCAAATGACCTAATACTTGTGATAAGTTGTCATCATAACATAACAAGCCATGGCGCTCCTCTCTTCCAGTGACAGCGTGTGACCCCGCCTCCACGTCCGAGGCCGTGGTGATGGAGCCTCCTCAGACCGGCGGCTTCCTGAACTCAACGTGTGGTGTAGGTGACAGCGCTGCTTCCTTCGATGATGCCACTGTGGACACAGCAAAGTACGTCAACTCTGCAGGGTTTCTCTTCTAAGGCTTCTTAAAATGATTCACTTTGAACAAGGGATATAACGATGCACTCAAGTCACGATTCGATTCACGATTCTACAGTCCCGATTGCGATTTTTTTCAATTCACAACAAATTTAATATTAAGCTATTTTTGCAGTTTTTGATGAGAACATCTAGCTTTTTGTCCTTGTCGTTTTAACACCAAACTAGATAATATTTATACATAATATGGAAATTACTATAAATTATTTGATTCCTGAAAGATGTTTTATTGTTTTTATTTTTTGCATTTATGTCTATGTATTAAGTAGAACTTTTCTGAAAGAAATAACTCACCTCATCACTGTCTGACTGAAGTGTGAGCATGACGGGATGAAATACTTCAGCTCTAAAGTTGTAATTATTTATTGAAAGTCTTCATTCCCCACAGTTGAAAAAGTCTTCATGTCTTTTGCTATAAACAGCGATGGACCGAGTTTGTTCGTGTAGTTTGTCCCTTTACTTTTCTTCGCTCCTGCGGTGCTGTGTGTGGCTAGGCTAGCTCGCTGTGGTTACATATTGGTTGTACTGTTTGTGTCGGTTAGCAGTCTTTTACAATGCTTGCACGTCATTTTTGTCTCGTCTGTAGTTTTATTTTTTACTTGTGAACACAGGAAAGCCAAAATGCTGCCACACTGTTGACTTCTAAGTAGCAGAGGCATTCGTATGTTACGTACTTTTCATACTTTACGTATTTTACGTACTTTACATACTTTGCGTACGTCTGGGAGTTTATTTACAGGTTTTTGGTGGTCGATTAATTTATTTTCTACATCAGTTGACGTTTTAATAAGTTTGAACCAGTTTCCAACTGATTCAAGAAGCATCGTTACATTACTACTTTGAACTTTTGATGGCCGCTTTTATTAATGAATCTAGGAATGATACTGGAAACCACTGTCCTAGTGCTGGATATGGTTGTTATGTTGTTAATCCAGTTCCTTTTGACGCCGTGTGCTGTCAAGGACATTAGAGAAACCAAAGACGGCATCAGAGTAGTGGTTTACATAATTCCTATAAGTTGATATTATTTCCAAACCGTTTGAATGATCTGAATGAAAGTGGGTCTATTTTATGTGCTGTCATGATGTTTAGGGCTACTACTTTGCAGGGTCACATGTCTCCCCCCCAGTTTTCCTGGTAAATTCAGATTTGTCTCTTTACTTAGTCGTTTATTGACATGTTTGTTCCTGTTCTTTAGTGAGTCTTCAGAGGAAGAGTCCACTGGGGAAAGGGAAGATGAAGTTGGAGTCACCAGCAGCACCAAGACTTCAGAGCTCCTGGCTGAACAGAACACCAGCACACAAACTGGTGAGGGCTGAAGGGGAGGCATAACATGTTTGCTCCGTCTTTGCTTCCTCCTCAAACTGCAGCATTAAATTAATCATATTAATGATACATAATTAATGTGAAAATGTATTATTATGCAGGGTTGTAATATTGGTTGGAGTTACTGCATTCATGTTGTTGAAGTCAGTGTTTGCGACTGAACTATTTTCCAGAGGAAGCAGAATCCACATTGTTTGCAGAACTCTGCTTCCTCTTTCTTTGAAACTCAACTTTGACACTCTTTCCTGTTGTAGCAGGAAAGGAAAAAGTCTTGGTACATGGAGAAGGTATACTGCTTTTTTTCATGCACAATGAATCAGAATTTATGTAACAGAGCTGAAATATTTACTAGAAGTTTCTCTTGTATTTTTTTTTAAAAAAGAAAAACTGGATTACTGTGAGGAATATTAGTCAATTCAAATATGTACATATGTAGTGTTTGCATATTTTTCCCTGCAGAAAATCATTGGTCTGTCTGCTGATAACCAGCTGTCTTTTAGTCATAAATCCACCGTACGACACTGTTTTATATCCACATCCTTCTGGCAGTAGGGCCATAAACCATCTGTTTGTCTCACTGTTTAATCTCATCCTGATAAAAAGAAAAAGATAATTATTCTGATTTTTTACTGTCTTTTTTTTTCAATTGCCTGGATTTAGCATCTAACCTGCCTATAAAAATTTTGCAAACATGTGGAAAAATTGCGAATAATATTTTATTTTTAGGTGTAAACAAAATAAAGTTTCTAATTATTCATTACTGCACATGTAAAACACTGAACCAGCATGTTGGAAATGCTAATAAAACATTAATTCAACAGTTATTATAAATTATTCCTTCAATGTAAAAAGGGAACAATTATTTTAATGTAATCTTTATATACAAGTTAAAAAAGCTGTGATTTTACGCTTGTAATAATAATTTTAATACTTAAGCGTGTCATTTATTAAAAGCATGAATAATTAGTTGCAACTAAAACATGACACAAGTTTCATGCTGCACAAGAGATTTGAGTCATGTGATGAACACACAGTTCATGTGATGATGAATGAATAATATTAGATTTTTCACATTTTATTTCTTCATTTTTAAGAAAAAACATGTCTAACTATTGTAAAGTAATATCTTGTCGTCCCAGCTGTCTTGTCGTGGGACTTTCGGGACTTTACTCTCGGTGTCTACAGCTTGTTTACAGCGTTGGATGATTAATGCTGCGCAGCTCTGCAGTGCACTATTTCAGATCACACTGAGATTAAAGAAACGTAGCAGTCACTGAAGACATTTTCTTGGGAATAACAGGAAAAAAAATATTTCTTCCTGAGGCTTTTTTCTATCAAGCCTCCTAATTGTTTCTTTGCGTTTCACTTTCCAGTGAACTCTCAGCGCCCAGACTCCCCGTCGGTGCCAGCGGCAGCAGAGCCACGTCTGTGGACATCGCAGCGTGATGCAGAGGTGAAACTCAGGATTGGCGACTCTGGTATGGCCGCTGAGACCCCCGTGACTGTTAACGAGATGTTCACCACAGCCGTGAAGCGCTTTGGTGACTACACAGCTTTGAGCTGGAAAGAAGGCGAGCAGCAAAAGACCCTCAACTACAAAGATTACTACCAGGCCTGCCGCACTGCTGCCAAGAGCTTCCTAAAGGTAGATTTCTTTAGCTTATTGTTTTTATCTTGAATGGATCAAAAGATTCAGCATCTTTGTAGTTTAATGTTTCCTGCTCAGCCTGTTTTATTTCATTCTTTGAATTTTAACAACATGATCTTTAAAATGTTTGGAATTTGAATGTGCGAGCTGCTTCCTGGTGTTGTATATTTATAATAAACTGGAAGTCTTTGGACTAAATAGAATCACTGAATATGACAGGGGTGGGGGGGCTGGAGCCAAATACATAAAAATTTAAAGTAATTAAAAAAATATGTTTTTTTTCAGAAAAGGTGGGGTTATATAAGTTTGTACCCCAACCCTCCCCACTTCTTTATATGTAAATAGAATAAGTAGTTGTTTGTCTTATTTATTTGTTTATATTCATTTATGTCTGCCAGCTGATGTATGAGTATTGTTTGTTTGTTGCCTGTTTGGAGTAAAAGATCTAAACCAAACTAAAGATCTTTCACACAAGATAAAAGTTCAAAGTTTTAACTTTTAAGAATTAATCACATTTATAATTGGAGGTTAATTACTTAGCTTTTAAAGTTATGGCTCATTAACTGTGATGATCATAGACTATATGGTGGCTTTTGACACGTTGTTGCAACATGTGGTGTTTGTACTGCAGCGACTTGCTGCAGTAGCAATTCATACTGGTTTGGAAAGTGTTCTGTGGTTTTGTAAGTCATCCTCGATATATATAAGGCAGCGGTTGAAATCATACTGACATGATGATACTGCAGTTGAGCCTTTTAGTATAAAAACAAGCATGCTATGGCTCATCAAGCTATAAGGCTGACTATGATCAGTCCATCTCAGATTAATGAAAAGGAAAAGTCCAAGCAGATGAAGTGTAATTTTCCAGATGTGGTAAAACAGCCACATGATAGTTAAATAGAAACGCAGTAGGTTGACTTAAAGCAAAGGAACAGAACAATACTTTTCTTCTGTGGATCAATAAAGATCATTTTTGATGTTTACTATGGAAAGCTGTCTTATTCAAAATTAAATAAATAGATAAATAGTAATATATATATATGTATATGTGTGTGTGTGTGTGTGTGTGTATTGCTATTTAACCTTTTATTTAATTTTGAATAACACGGCTTTCCATAGTTTACTGGCTTTTGTGCAGATGATTTTATACAAAGTCGATCAACAGAAAATGCAGCTTAGCACAAAGAGCTGAGAGGAAGGCCAGACAGACGCAGCTCAGGACAAGCTTCAGCTGTTTGTACGAGATGCAGCCTGTTATTGTTTGTTGTGAAACTCAGGAGTTAGTCAGCGGGGGACACTCGTCTTGACGTGGGCACGGGCTTACGCGGTCATTCCTTCACGTCTTTCTCTGTGCACATACACACAAGCTAACCCCGCTCTGATGCTGCCACTTGTGCAGACTCACAAGAGCTCAGCAGATCACTGATTTTAAACACAGTGAGTTTGCATTATGGCAGACTTATACACGTGGCTGTAGTGTCCACTTCCATAGTAACTGCTGCCATGGTAATGCAACCCTGATCTTTATGTAAATCTCAGCAACATATTTAAACATTAGTGTCTGAGCTTAACTTCATTGTCGGTTATGAAAAAGTCAGAATATTTGCTGCCACATTATAAACTGTCCATCAGGTTCTCCTGACTGTTATTAGACATTATTAGTGAGATTATTAATGGCTAAAATGTGTATTTGTCTCCGCAGCTTGGTTTGGAGCGCTACCACGGTGTGGGCATCCTGGGCTTTAATTCTGCTGAGTGGTTTATTGCTGACATTGGAGCTATTTTGGCAGGGTAAGTTTTTTTTGTTGTTTTTTAAATACCTGACCATAAATGACGAACTCTGTGTTTTGTTCAACAAGAAAAATGTTTGTTTCCATCATAGCATTATACATCAGTGTGCAGGTGAAGTGAAATATGAGGATGCCAGAACAAAACCTTTGTTGTCACCCAGTTTTGCACGTATTTTGTTAGCTTGTTGACATCAGCAGTGTGTTACGTAGGACACTGACACAATGCAATGTTGGAAAGCGACTGAGTGCATTGACTCAAGAAAAATTTGACCTTTTGGGAACCAATTGTTAACTACTTCCATCGTTCTCAGAAACGTTTTACTTTTAAAAGCATTATTTATTCATGTTCAAATGAAAAATGTATAAAAAGCTAAAAATAACTTTACAAATGACTTATTTAAAGTTTTTATGTGGTTGATTAAAAACTGATTTCTCCAACATGAGTGTAAAAACCAAACATAAGTTAGTGGAAATAGTTCCACCTTAATTTATCATCTCATAGTTTATTGATTTTATTAGAAGTGAACAACTTTGAGCTCTGTGGAGGTAAAAGCTGCAAAAACCTGCAGTCGGTGAGATGCAGTTGCATCAGATGCTGCGTCCTGCTGTTTGCATGCAGATGCATTAGAAATAATCCTGATGTTGACATCAGATTAAAATACTTGGGTTTCTGACCTGTTGGGTGTTTCGATTATGCTTTTGAAGTTTTGGTAAAGGGATATTGAATTGATTTAATTTAAATCTTGTTTTTTTTATTGAAGCAAACATTTTAAAGTCTTCTCTTCCCTTTTGATGAACTGGTGTAGAGAAAAGCCTCTTTATCTCTGATTCCGTACCAGTAAGAGTTTCCCATCACAACACACACCAAACTGTGTGATTCAACGGGCTGAAAGAGAGCAAGAGCTCAGTTTCTTCTGAAAACCCAAAGCCTTGAGCAAAATAAAAATGCACCTCGTTGATTTGTCGACTGAGCCGTTAGCATCACAGGACAGCTGCTCCGTTTTCCTGCTGTGTGTTTTCCATTTAAGGTGGGATTATTGTAACTTTTACTATCCAGTAAAGCTTCTACAGCTTTGCGACATGAGCTTGTGGGAGCAAGTAGGTCTGGTTACAGCGAAGATCAGCGCTGCGGGGTTGTCCTTCATACTCGGCAGTCCCACACCTTGTGCTGATTCATCTCAAAAGGAATGTGAACCAGTCAGGCCACTCGCAGTGAACTGGATCCTGAATGGTGTCAGTAAACTCTGTAATGTTCTCATGTCTACAAATGCACACAACCAAAGCAAAGGAAAGAAGTTGGGGTTGTGATGAAACTCATATTGAATGAGAGGGTTTATATGTCTCACTAGAGACGTTTGAGTGAAGATAATTCACCTTTTTTCACGTGGAAAGATCCAAACAGGGATCAGTTAGCAGCTTTATGTTGACTCAGCGGTTTTATGGAGTCTTTTAGATCCTGCCTCTCACATGCTGGCTTTGGTTATACTGAATTGATTATTTTTATATTATCTCACGAAACATAAATGATTCATTTGTTGATGTTTTACCTTCTTGTCAAAGAAGATCGACTTTATTTCACATTATTGTTTCTGAAATGTTTACGCATCAGTAGGACGTAAGCTTAGGTTTATGTCTATTTGTTTTGTAAGAGCCATTTAAAGATGTTCAGGGTTTGACCTGTAGGGGGCACCTTTTAATTGATGGCATCATATAATCAGCCAAATGTAATCAATGTCAGGTGTTACTAGAGGGGGAAGCAAACAAGTTTGGACCGTTTGTCACGTTTTTCACGTTAGTTGTTTTGCCTGCTCCAATCCCTTTGCCTTATGTCAATAATATGGATGACCTCCAACGATCATGACGTGTCGATAAGTAATAAAAGCATCAGCATCGTAAAGTATAGCGAATGGACATTTTTTATTATCACACGCAACCAGGACCAGTAGCCTACAGCAGCACCTCAGTGGCTTTTTTGGTTGATTAGCCTCTATATGTTTATTTGCACAAATTCCCAGATCTGAATTTATTATTGGATATTTTACTCTAATATTTAATATTGTGTTTGAACTAACGGAATAAGGCTGAATTAGTTAAACATTCAGGTATTTTTAGCTTCATCTGTTCATTTGTATGTTGATGTTTTAATAGTTCCTTGCTACATACACTTTGGGAGCTTATGAAAAACATTATTGTGTAGAAATAAATGCTTATTTTTAATCCTCTGATAATCTAATGAATTATTTGATTGTTGAAGTAAATAATAGCATTTTTCCCTTTATTGTAAACCTTTTAAAAAGAAAGGAAGTCAGTGATATCCCTTACGTGATTTCATTACTGCAAATTATTGTTAAAATTAAGTAATCAAACCAGTCTCCATCTCTTTTTATGTCACTTCAAACTGAACTATGTTCTTGTTTAATTCCAGCTTTACTGAACTTATACTGGATGTGTATTTTAAACAACGAATCCTGTATAAAGCAGAAAAAATGTATTATTTTTTCACTAATAATATCCACAGCTAAAACAAGATAATTAAACCAAATTATTTGTTGTTTGCTTCCATAAATAATGGGATTAAAAATCCAGGCTAATTCATCAGCACTTGGATCAAGTGTTACCATAACAACATCCCCAAATCCAGTTGTTTGGGATATAATAATAATAATCTCATAATCTTGTTAATTTGCACACCAGGAGAGTTTTATCTCCATCTGTGTTGCAATGAATCAAAGGAAAAATGTCCCTAGCTGCTGTCTAAATAAGGTCTGCTTACTGTGACTCTCCTTCATGTCCTGCAGAGGCTTTGCTGTGGGGATCTACACCACCAACTCTCCGGAGGCATGCCAGTACGTAGCAGAAAACAGTAAAGCTAATGTCATTGTGGTGGAGAACCACAAACAGCTGCAGAAAATCCTCCAGGTGAGACGATCCTGACGCATCACATTTTAACTGATAAACTGTGAAAAGTCACTAAACATCTGTAAATATGAAGCAGCAGCAGAGTTAGAATATAACAAAAAGGTTGTTTTTCTATTTTATTGCAACCGTTTCGTGTTAGTTTGGGACACAATGTGTTAAAAGAACGATTCTTTGATGCAGTATGTGTAAAGTAAAAACTTTTTCATAATCATATTTTATTCTTTTCTGTTTCCAGATTGAAGACAAGCTGCCTCACTTGAAAGCTATCATCCAGTATAAAGATACAGTAGAAGAGAAGAGACCAAATCTGTACACGGTAAGCTCATGCTTCACCTGAAAGAAGCAAACAGGCGCCACAGCCTTCGTCTAAGTGCTTTTCTTCATGTGCTACAGTGGGCAGAGTTCATGGAGCTTGGACGAGGCGAGCCCGACGAGCCTCTTGATGCAGTCATCTCCAGCCAGAAGCCCAACCAATGCTGCACACTCATCTACACCTCAGGAACCACAGGGCAGCCCAAAGGAGTCATGCTGAGCCATGATAACGTAGGTTATGAGATCCGCGTGTGTTTAGGAATCCTGAGCTGTCACATGTTTGCAGCTGACAGTGTTTTGTAACAGGAGGAGCAGATGCATGCCGTGGTGCTGTGTTAGGGAGATGAATCAGGAGGCGCTGGCTGGTCTGTGTCAGAGTTAAGGAAAATATTAAGCTGTTATCTTATTAAATCTTTCACTTTACTCGGGTGCTTTAAAAAATATTTGGTTGGGTTGTCTGGGCCGGTGTACGAGACCAAACAATGAAAATAAGTTTGTGTTTCGATGCTTCTTTTAAACACTGATTCAGGTCCTGATGGTTGAGGACGCAGCATTTAGAAGAGGTCTTCACATTTTACATGCATTTTCCTGTTGTAAAGAATATTTTAATCAGTACTCATTAACTTGACGTTCAGACTGTCTGAGTCTGTTACATTATCCTGCTGATTCGTTTCATCTCAGTAAAGGTCATCTGTAAACATCTAAAGCAGCAATGTGTGACCTGTAATAGAGAAAACAGTTAAAACTAATTATAAATAATCTGCTTTTATCTCCCTGCAGATAACATGGACGGCTCACTCAACTGGCAAACATGTGCATCTCACAGATGCCACTCAGGCTCAGGAAACGGTGGTCAGCTACCTGCCGCTGAGCCACATCGCAGCACAGATGGTCGACATCTGGGTCGTAATGAAGGTCGGAGGGATGACTTACTTCGCTCAACCAGACGCCTTAAAGGTGAGGCTGCGTTTATATGACCTGAAAATGACACAAAAACTCCAACTAAAGCTGGAGAAATGTGTAAAAAGCATCACTGCGTGGACTGATGGAGTAGTTTGTCAGACTAAGGTTTCACTCGAGGTAATTTTTGGAGAATTGTAAACAAACAAACTGTTTTATGGGAAATCTGCTACAGTGAAACTGGTACGATTTACTGGTAAGTTCTCAGCTAGGCTGACTAGACGGTTTTACTCGAGCAGTCTACAGAAAAAAGAGAGACATACCTACAAAAATAATTTAAATAATAAGCACATTCCTGGCTGTGATACCAGTAAAGATAAATGTCTGTTAAGTTATAAAACTCGAGGAACACGTCTCATAGGCTGAAAAATCAACCTGGAATCAAAACTTATCAGAACTGGAAAGCTTCTTGCATCATCATCATCCACAACGAGCCACTTTATCTGTGCTGTAAAATGTATTTGGTGATGTCGTTTTATTTAATAATCACTCCGACACATGCATTAATACAACCATAGTGTGTAATTTAGTTGAGCGCAGCAATCAAAAGAAACTGTGTCCAGAGGGAAATATGTGACTGTTACACAAAGAGAACTTCTCTTTTTCCTCGCAGGAAATTCCATGTGAGTTCCTGCTAAAAAAAATAAATAAATGCACCGTTTTAATGTGTTTTGTCAGGGTTCGCTGGTAAACACCTTAAAGGAAGCACGTCCCACAGCCTTCATGGGCGTACCACGTGTCTGGGAGAAGATGCAGGAGAAGATGAAATCCGTCGGAGCCAAGTCTTCGACCCTGCGCAGGAAAATTGCAGCTTGGGCCAAAGATGTCGGTCTACGGACCAACCTGACCAAGATGAACCAGTATGTACAGGTTATGTAAACACAGCGACATTTAGGTAGTTTGATCAAATGCTCTTTATTTTTATTCTGTACGTCCATCATATGTGGAATTGCACGTTGCAAGCCAATATTTTACCTGCTGTCTCACAAGAGATCCTTTTTTTTTGTCTCCCTTCAGATCTGCTGCAGCTGGCTGCGTTCCGTTAAGCTACCAAATAGCAAAAAAGCTTGTGTTCACAAAGGTGCGTAAGGCTCTGGGCTTGGACCGCTGCAACAAGTGCTACACCGGTGCTGCCCCCATCACCAAAGACACGCTTGAGTTCTTCCTCAGCCTCGACATTCCTCTGTATGAACTCTACGGCATGAGTGAAAGCACTGGACCTCACACCATCTCCAAGCCCGAGGCCTTCAAACTTACCAGGTGCTTTTATCTTCTCCTGGCGCAGAATTTAAATCGGCATCAAACACACGCTGATTTATATAAATGCTTTTTTTTTCTTTCTTTCTTGCAGTTGCGGCAGAGAGATCCCAGGGTGCAAAACGAAGCTGCACAACCCCGACGAGGAGGGAAATGGCGAGATCTGCTTCTGGGGTCGCCACATCTTCATGGGTTACCTCAACATGCCCGACAAGACCGAGGAAGCTCTGGATGCAGAGGGTTGGCTGCACTCAGGCGACCTGGGAAAACACGATGAGAATGGATTCCTCTTCATCACTGGAAGAATTAAAGGTATTTCTTTTAATTACCTTCACATCTAATCAGGTGAAATTATAGCTGTTAGAAACATCAGACATATTGTGACGGTTAACTCGATCCAGTAAAGATATCTAAGGCATCTTCTTGTTTCACCTGACTGTCTGCAGAGCTCATCATCACTGCCGGTGGTGAGAACATCCCTCCCGTCCCCATTGAGGACGCCGTAAAAGAGGCTTTACCACTGATTAGCAACGCCATGCTAATCGGAGACAAGAGAAAGTTTCTGTCCATGCTGCTTACCATAAAGGTAAAACTAAAACCCTTCTGCAGATATGGTTCTTCTTATAGTAACTTTTGGCTGCAGAGTGATGCGTATCAGGTTCTTAGCATTGTAAACCTCCAGTTTCATTATATTCTATCTAATCTCAGGGTGTCGTGTCATGGTAGTAGCAGAAGCACGGAAACACTGCCATCTGCTGGCCTTTTAGGAAAATAACAAGACACATTTTACAAGCCTTTTGAAGAGAGTCTTGATTTGGATTGTTTTGGGATTAAACATCAATAAAGTTTCCCAATTTTCCTTCCTGCAGTGCCAAGTGAACCCAGAGACGGGCGACCCCGAGGACGAGCTGACACCAGAGTCTGTGGAGCTCTGCAGGAAGCTGGGTAGCAACGCCACGCGTGTCTCTGAGATCGCAGGCGATCGAGACCGTGCGATCCACGCTGCCATCCAGCAGGGAATCAACCAGGTCAACGAGAAGGCGACTTCCAACGCCCAGCGCATTCAGAAGTGGATCGTTCTGGATCGGGATTTCTCTGTCGGCAGGGGAGAACTGGGTGAGTGAAAGTTGGAAGATTGTAGGTGGCAGTCACATGGAAAAGACTAACTGCAGTGGTTTGGCTTGTTCAGGTCCAACCATGAAGCTGAAGCGTCCAGTAGTGCTGAAAATGTACAAGGAGCAGATCGACAACTTTTACAGCGAGGCGGCAACTCCGACAACTCTGGACAACCCACTGCCTACTAAATAATTGATGCTGCGTATGCGAGGAGATCCACAAATGCTGCACCTCGTTGGTCCAAAGTCTCCCTGATACCTTGTTCCTGTATGGATGTTTTTGGGTTTTGTTGCCTTACGTTTTGCTCAGTCTGTCTCGGTTAACTTTTGTGTTTGTTGTACAGATCACAACTGAGATGAAGCCATTGTGAAATATCTTTCTGGTTTTGAAAATATGTTGAGTACATCTATTTATTTGTGTCTTCTTGAGAGGAAGAGTAAGATGAAGTATCAGCAAGAAACATGTATGAAATGTGTTACTGTAACAGAAAAAACCTAAAAGAAGAAAACAGGAAGTCTTTGAAAATGTAATTAACATATTTATTTCTGTTTTGCCAAAGTTTTTTTTTTTTTGTATTTTTTTTACCAAAAAACAGACACAAATGAAGAAGCATTTCTGGAAACAGAGGTTTCCCGCTGCTTACATGCTTTGACTGTTTCATATGTGTGTGTTTTTTTTTTTGTCCAAAAGTTTAATCAGCTAAACTTGAAGCCCTAAACATGAAGCCATATCTGTTATTCCTGCATTTTTGTCATCATACTGTTTTCTTTTTGTGCAGACATAATTGACGCTGTAATTTTGTGTAATATTGTAAATATGATTCGCCTTTATCGCAGTTCATCTGGCTTTAGATTTTCCTCCAGCGGTTCCAAAATGTACATAAGCAAATGACAAATATGTTTACTTCAGAATATATGAGCCGCGTACAGCATGTTTTTATCAGTCTGTTGCCAAAGTTTGTACTAAATATTAAGTTTTGTTCACGCTGAAGATGCTCTTTTTACAAACAGGATATAAACATCTAAAAGTGGTTATAGCACAGCTGATCCGTACATGCAGTACTTGTATATAAACATATTCTAGGTATATAATGTGTGTGGTTAAAGGGTAGTATGATGGTTATGGTTCTCTTTAAGTAGCTGAAGTTAAAAGCAAATAAAATGTATTTACTGAGTTAAACAGGAATGACGGTGATCCAGAGTCTGGGTGCTTGAGTTTACTTCAGGTCCTGCAGCTCAGTCTGGACAGAACTTTCTAGAAAATGTCTAAATAAAATGATGTATTTATGATATGAGCTGTGATTCATCAGAGGCTGCATTCATACTATAAAAGTACTGGTGCAGAGATGTGAAGCGCCGAGTCCCCAAAGAGACGCTGGATTTGCCCGAGCCTGAAAAGATTTCCGGCTTTTAACTGAAGCAGGGTTGTTTACATCAACAGAAATGTGAATACTTGTGTGGTTGGTTCTGGAATAAAAGGTTATTACAATCATGTTTGGAGATCTTTTAAAGCATCCAGAAATCTTTGGTATTTCAGGCATTTAAAGGATTTTTAAGGAATTATTCAGTCCAGCAAATTAATATCTGTTCATATAATTAAAGTTATATTTGGCTAACTAAAGATGCCAACATAGTTTATTTAACTGTTTAAAATGCATAACGGTGCATAAATACAAACTCCAGAACAAAACTTGAGTAATTGGAACAAACAGTGAGTCAATGCTCATATCTGCAGTTTTCTTTTCCACAAGCCAAACAGCACATCAAACATGACAATGCAGAACTTAATCCAGTCATCAGGGTGAACAACAGCCTTCACACCCAAAACGTAACTAAGACGGCATTTATGCAAAGGTCCAAACTTTGTAGCACATTCGCGATAACAGAAACTGCACCTTAAACACAGGCTTTACCAAAACCTGGAAATGTTGTCATTTATCAGAAGATCCTGACATTTATTTGCCGTCAATCTTTTTAAAGTCTGGGCACTTTCACCTACTGGATTTAATGAGAAAGTGTGTCCAAACTTTGACTGGTACCATAGGTTTACCCATGAGCAAGGCACATGACATATGTCGAAATTATCTTGAGACCCGCCGTTTGGGAAAAGCTGCTCGGGTGAATCTAGAAACGAGCAAATGCGGAAGCTAATTTGCTTTATGCACAGCTCCACTACTTCCTGAACTTACGACAACTCTTTGTTTCCTGTCTTTCATTACTGGATGAACTGATTAATCCAGGTTTGTCTGGCCGTTGCCGTTGCGGTTACTGAGGTCAGACACAGCTCGACACTTAAGTAAACTGCATTTCCACCAAAGTTTTACATCTCTGCATGACTTTTAAAAACAAAAATAAATAAAAATGCATGTGTTTATTAGATGTTTCTTAATATAACGGCATAAGACTTACTAATATTGTTCAATCTGATGGCATGTCTTTCTTAAAAGCACACATTCTGGTGTGTATTGCAGATGGCAGCTGCTCAGTGAACCAGCATCCTCAGGACTCTGATCATGATGCATCTAAATTATATTCTGAGGTCTTTTGCAGCGACATGTCAGTGTTTCCTAATAATAAAACCTTTTAAGTTTAACTCTAAATGCAGAGTCACAGACGAGTTCATTGATCAGTTTGCCAATAAACATCCCTCCTCATTGTAGCGTTATGCCCAACAAGCTGCTTGTCCTTTTAACCCCGAAAGCTTCGAGTGACCACAACATGAACTTTCCATGAACTCTTCACCGGGTCACGCAGCGGTCAATGATCGGACACACAGGGGACAACAGTACTTAATGACTTTATTAATAATATGATTTCCAAATAAAAAATAACATTAAAATAACATGTTTAATCCTTGTTAACAACTTGCATCATATGGCCACATGGTGGCATCGCAATGCCAAGTTTTTCTTTTTAAAAATACCAAATTGTTCTTCTTTTATCCAGTTCATTTGTTCTGTCCGGTGTTGCTTTGACCACATACATGGAACACATTTCAGACTCAACCCTCCCCTCCCTCCCCCTTTAGCCAGAGTTTAAAAAAAAAAAAACGAAACCTTTAGAAATACAGACAACCCTGTCCCCTTGTCACAGACACATTATGACACCACTGACACAGGAAACAACCCGTCTGCACATGCCCCCCTCCACTCATTTGCTCCTTTACTTTGTCTGCTAAAGATCCACACAGTAGATAATCTACCTTTGTAGTATCAAACACACATAAATGATTTTGTTCCGCAACAGAGTTAGAAAGTGAAGGGACTGCTGTTGTTTTTCTATTTTCAATTACAATTTCAGGTTCATATGATCACTTTTCAGGGCTTTTTTTTGTCCAATGCATGACTCTAAACACTACAGTACCCATAATCCTCAGCTCAGTTGAGAAAGAAATAGAGTCTATACATGTAAGAAAGGTAAAAAGTAAATGTTAAAATTATCAAGGCACCATACATGCTAAATTCAACCTAAACTGATCCAAACTGCACAAGTTTTCACAAAACTCATCTTTACAGCTTGGATGAATCTTGTAGCAATGCATCTTGGGAATAGTTTTCTTTTTTTTTTTAAGATGCGTTTATATTTTTCACCTGTGGATTATTGTTTGTGCCCAGAGAAATGTTAAAAAGGTCTATGTATGCAAACAAGACTTTAAACCTCCAGAGCAGCTTCCCTCACTTTGCAACTCTGTATCCTATTGGTGTGTTTCTTCATGCTCAACTCATCCCTACGTCCAGGGACAACGACACTTTCCGTTCGGGTACAGACTCCTATGAATGCGTACAGAAATCAGAGTGAGCCGTTCGTGACACAAGGGGAAAAAAAAAAGAAGAAAACTGATGCCCTCCCTTCTGGTCCAGTTATGTGTACTCAAAGCAGAGCGAGGACACCGTTTAGCTCATCCAGCAAAGATTTTCCTACACCAGCGATTTCGTGTTCAGCTGTCATCAGAATTCAGATACACAAAAACATACGGAGAACATCCCCCATAACATCATGCCAAAATCAGACTCAACGGACATGTTTGTTTGTGAAAGATGACAACACATGCCAAAGATAATTAAATAACAAAACAAAAAAAAAGGATTGGCAAATAAAAAACTCAATTCATATTGTATTGCATGTAAATATTGTATAAAATCCTTAAAAATACAGTTCAGGTAACTACTTAAGTACTGAAGTCATCACAGCCAAAAGTGCAGAGGTCCATAAATAAAACATTGACTGCGGATAAGACAGAGGGGCTTCGCCCCCTTGCCGCCACCACCAAACGGGACTGAATGAGTGCCTGGTCAAAGGTCAGAGTTCATGAACTAGGACTTAAAAGTTCCCACATCGGTGCACAGGGAGGACAGAAAGGAAAGTTGTTCTTCATCAACTGACGAACACACTAGCATACGTCACTCACACAGCTGCAAAGTTAATTCGCAGAAACACGGCCTGAAGTTCTGTTGACAGAGGCACACCTTAAGGAAAAGAAGGTGGCGTGGGGGGGGAGGGGGGAGAGGAGAGGGCAGCAGGAAGGTTAAACTGCAGGGCACGTAAGGCGGCGTGGATCCAGGTTTTTTTTTTATTCTGAGAACGTTTCCATGCTCAGACTGTGTTTACAGTAAGGGCGTGTGTACGTGTGGCTGGGCCGAGCATTAAAGCTATCGAAGCATCGAGACTAGAAACACCGTCAGCAGGAAGATGAGGAGGCGAGGAAGAGGATTACTTACTGAAGGACCGCCCCACAACGGGCTGGTGTGTGTCTGAAACCAAGAAGGGCCACAGGAGTGAACACATGAGGGGCCTGAATCATGAAGTTAAGCTGTTTATGGAGGTTTTTGCAGCTTCAGAGAAAACTACAAACTGGTCTCACAAAACTGGCTCCTGGTTGTGTTTAACCCACTGCCAGTACAGGCCAACTGGATCAACGGTAGTGTCGGTGATAATACGGGGAAATTTAGTGCAACAACAAAACACAAGTATGTCACAAGTATAAAAAGAATTGATATACAGTAAATATAAAAAACACATAAAAATACACAACATTCCAACGATGAAATAATCAAAAGTACAGCTGAAGAGTCGCTATTATATAGTACAAAGAATATCTACAGAGTCTGTGCTTCTATGTTCATCCACATGAAAAGCTAAACAGTATGTTTCAACAAAACTTATTGCTCATTATTCCAGCGTTTAAAAAACAAAAAAAGACAAAACAACAACTAAAAACCTGACAGATACCCAGAATTTAACAGGTTTTCAGGTCACGGCAACAGTGATGCTTAAAGAATAACCTTCCTCTGAATGAAATGCAGCTCTCATCAACACGCCGGTGCTTTCCCTCATTAACGTCACTGCGACATGCATATTGCGCCCGCTGATATTGCGATGATACACTTCTGATTTATTGCAAACCATAATCAAGTTGCTGAAATGACAGTGCTTGTAACCATGACGACTCTGCGAGTCGGAACCTATTCGTTGCTTTCGGTCTTTTTGCGATAAGTGCCTGACATGTATTAACTCCGTCTCATACTGCGTTGAAAAAAAACAAAAAACTCAGCATAATTATCTAGAAGCTCATTTTCAGTGTTTAGGTGTTATTCTACGTATCATTAAACTCATGATTGTCACTTTTTAGATCCAGCTGCTGCGTTCTCCCCAGAATATCGGTGGATCATTCATGTGAAATAATCGCAAAACCAATCAGCGTATCGATGAACTAATGTTGATCATGTTGGTAGCCATGGACAACTATATGCTAGCAACTGGGTAACTGAAGGGCAGCGTAGGTCCAACATCTTTCAATGATAGATTTTAATTCATGTGGATGTCTCAATTTGGTCTAAACCTTCCTTTCATTTCTTGTCCTTTGTGTAAGCAGTCCACTAACACTAATGTTTTCAGCAGCATTTATGCGTCTGCAAATGCGGCCAAAAATGAGGATGGACAAAGGAAGCCCTGATAAAATGCTGGTGCATATCCCGATCTGGACAAATTGGTGGCCTGTTAGCATACTTGTGAGATAACAATTCACTGAAGTGCAAACATGAGAGAAAAAAACAGTTTTGAATCTTTGTCCACCACAGAGGACACACAAGTTTATTTACCAGTTGCTTGAAGATGCGATATAAATCAGCATCAGCCAGTGTCAATCAGAGTATAACCATCTGTTGAACAAAGACATATAATTAAAATGAAATAATAACAATGGATAACTGGTTTTGCTACTAATTGATATATTAAGCGTGTGCAATATTGTTTATGCTCACTGACGTGCTGGTTGGTTAATGTGAGCCAGTTTTGTTAAACCTCCAAAGCAATTTATCCATAATCAGCCTGACTTCTCAATTCAGGCCCCCGTGAAGCACTATTCCAGCTTCTAGGGAGGGAAAAATAAAAAAAAAAGTGTTTTCTTTGCTTCTTTTACTGCTTCCATGTCCATTATTGTTGCTGCGTAAGTGCTTGGCATCTACGTATCAAATGCTCCACCATTAGTTCAAACGATTGAAGCTGCTTCAAGAGGGAGCCAGGACCCTTTTCAACAACAACACTCTCACAAAACACACAAAGCAAAAATACAGCTGGCACAGCTCTCACTAGAGCTAATTAAACTGAGAAACTACCACAGTCATCTGGTGCTTCCTCTTAAAAGAAAAAAAAATTCTAAACCTAATCTCAAGAGAGCAAGAACACAAAAACATGACCACCATCATTGACGAATCACCATCTAGCCGACTCCATGAACAGAGATATTGATAAAAGGACAACAGCCTTAAAAGACACTGGAAGGGATGGAAGCCATTAAGACAATACTGGATATTCAGGCATCCCAATTAACACTTGTTTCCCCAAGGGGGGTATTGTAGGGGGGGTTGGTCTTGAATCTGTGTGGGCATGACTAACAGACCGCGCAATCCCCCCCCTCAGACTGCAAGTCGCAGAAAAAGGCACTAGAGTGGGGCTGTTGCTATCCGTAGAAAAGTAAAAGTGATATACATTCATAGCTCACAGGTTATCTTAACCGCGATCTGGGAATAAATACACAAAATGCACTTGTAGAAAAATAAAAAGTAAAAAAGCATGGCCCCCATTTTACTCTCATTTTTGGATTCTGGGAAACAAGTATGGCTACTTTTTCACGGCGTTTTAAACCCACCCTCCCTCTACCACACCACGTAGAAGGCAATTCGGAGTGATCCTCCATCGCTCTGGTTGCGAGCAGACGAGCCCTTTCATGCACGCCATTATAGGGAATAAGGGAGGATGGGAGGGGGGGCAAGGGGCCTTTTTGAGGGAGGGAGGGGGGAGTTGTTGGTAGGAGGTCACGGCTCAGCTTTCAGTGCGAGGAAGCAGAGGGGAAACTCAACAGAACACGTTTTCAGATGTTCAGACATCAGAAAACTTCAGCAGAGTCTCACGCAGACACACAGCAGACGTCTCAGTGTTTTCATGTACAGTGAAGTGGGAGAAGCAAAAAGAAAACTTCACGCTCGCATGTGGGTAGCACTTCACTTCAACCCCCCTTTTAGCACATTAAAAAAACAAAAAAACTTGAATGTACCTGCTGAAAAGTTTTCCTTGAGAAACATTTTCGTTTCAGCACATTTTATCCATCCTGTGCTTAAACACAGACCCAGACTTTCACTGGAGGAGTTTGGTCAAGCTTTAAATCTTTAAGCTTTAAATGTGTCGTAAACTAAACTTTTCTTCTTTTTCTGACCAATATGTGCTTCCATTTATACGGTTGTGTGTCTTAAACCATTTTATGCTAGCAAATAATCGGGGGCTAACTGAATCAAGTGCAAACTAAATGCGAATTTGTTGGCATGTACGTGTGCGTTTGAGGAAGCAACTCAACCAGTTGTTCATGCTCAAGCTTAACAAAGAGAAGTCGGTAACCACAAAGACAACATCTCTTTAACCTCAGCAGACACACACTCACACACACACTGACACACATGTGCACATACAGTTGACACACACAAAACTCAAGAATATGTTGGGAGAGAAATGAGCTCCAGCTGACAAGAGGGGGGAGGGAACTGGAGTGTTCTGCCAAGTAAGGAGTGTGGATGTCAAGGGGGAAGAAGAAGAGGAGGAGGAGGAGGAGGAGGGGAAGTATTAGGTTTGGAAAGGCGGGAGCAATACGAGTGCAGGGGGGGTGAATGAAAGGGGTGCGGGGTGAATTCCACAGCTCTGCACAGACTCAAGACAAGAGATGTGTAGTGAATTTCCTGGCTAAAGACGGAAAGCGGATACTGTGGCGTTCCCTCCCTCGCCTCCTCCGCTTTTCTCCCCAGTGTCATGCGATGGTGGCGTTGTGTGCTTGCGTTTGTTCGTGTGGTAGTTGGTTGATGCTTCAGTCGGGCTCGTGGAAAGCGGCAGATTTGGCAGCTCGTCTCCTCCTCAAAGAGCAGACGTTAATGGCGAGGCGACCTCCGCCGCTGACATCCACACACCGGCTGCCGCTTCCTGTCACGTGGCCGTAGCTTCCAGGTAGCTCTGTAGTTTGCGGACAGTGGACTCATCCAGTGAAAAGAGGTCAAAGTCAAAGGTGGTGTTTGTCACGTTGAAGTGGCCCGTCTCCTCGATCAGGTTGACGATCTGACAGAGAGGTGGTGGGTTAGTTAGTAGGACTGCAAGTGCACGCACGATGCATCAGGTTTAGACATTTGTTTGAGTTGGACACCTGCTGCAGGACGTTTCGCTCCCTTAACGCCATCAGTCTGCGGTGGAGGTCCACCAGTTCTTCCGTGTAGGCCTGCGGGAGGTGTGAGGGAGATGTAGGAGATCAGTGAATAAAGTCTAAGAATGTGGAAGGAAAGTCAAATTTCAGTGAAAGTCAGGTTTGTTACTGTCATTCGGTTATTATGTTGGGCCATTTCTGTGAATCTAAAAATGAGCATGTGGGTTTAGCTCCAGGTCACTTCTTTGTTGCAGCTCTATGGACAAAATATTTCAACGTACTGTTCTAGTATCTCACTGGATTCCTTTTTATCAGCTCTTCAGTCTTTCTCATTTTGTTCAAACGAGCAGTTTATGTAAAACTTTTCTTCTTTCTGCTCATTTTGACTCTTTTGTCTGATTTTCATTGTTTTTTGTTGATTTGTTTCTAAATATTGTGTTGCTGTTGAGTAGCTGCATATATGTGGCAGTGCTATAAACTGCTAGCCCAATTCTTGTATCTTTCCTAGCATCTCGGTGATCTGCGACCACTCAGCCGGTTTGGTACACCTGCCGTTCTTCAGTACCTCGCTCAGGGAGTAGGTCTCTGGACTCCCATGACCTAACAGGAAGGATAATTTTGGCAACGGCTTTATTGTGCCAGCCCCGTAACTAAAATGCTCACGTAACCAACGACACAAGTCCTGTTTAGGCCTCATGTCTCGCAGGCCAATTGTAAGAAAATTTTATGCAAACCTTTTGATAAACAAGTCCAGTTGAGATGGTTGTTGGATACTATTTAGACAAAGGAGAAAACAGATGATGTGATTGTTCATTGTGGGTGCACTTTGCCATGCATACACTTTGAATCGAGTATGGCAGATGTTAATAATCCATGAAGTTACCACACAGAATCAGTGTGCATTAGGCCCAAGCCAGACAGAAATGCTAGGAGTTTGCAAGGTGCAAAGGCTTCGCACAGATAAAATGGGTTGGTAACAGCCATAGCAGAGAAAAACTGGACAGCTCACTCACTGAAGCTACTTTAAATTAGCTTTGTTGTTTAGAAATATGTAGAAATGGTGCAAAGAGACAATACAGACTTCTTTAAATACTCAGTCTTGTTCGTCAGACATGTACTGAGATATATCATCGTATCATGTGTTACTCCCTCCAATAGCTGAGGTGAAACAGAAAGACTGCCAGCAGCCGTCAACAGCAGTGAGCGATAGGTTGTTCAGAGGCTTCAACAGGTGAAAGACCCTTTGAAACTTTCAGCCCTGCCAAATCAGCAAAGCCAAACAATGCGTGATGTAAAAATAAACAAGAAATTAAAGCTTGCGGACAAGAGTTTTGGTTTTGCTGATAAAAACGTACAATCAACAACCTCCTACAGGAAAGAATGATTCAATCTAAATATTGCATTGTCACTCATCGGCATGATTGTGTGTAAACTTCCACACAAAAGGATTTTAAATAACAAGCTACTGAATGTCTACACTGATTAGATGTGCTAAGATGAGTCAACATAACTTCAGGAGTTCACTGACTGATCAATGACAAGGCTTTACAGAGACCTGAACTCAACACACACACACACACACACGTGCCATTTTGTTGCAAAAGAAGAGCATTTGTCTGCACATATCCATCAATTTACTGGTTCATTTAATGCTGGTTGAACGTTGCCTGTGTGAGAGTTTAAGCAGAAAAAGTTTGATTTACCCTTCCTACCTTGTCGTATCCCTTCTTCATCACCTTCTCTGAACGAAACGAGGAATCCGGACTCTTTCTGACCACCTGCAGTGCAGAGAAAGAAGAAAGGGACATTAATACAGAGATGTGACACCAGAAATACTATCTGGGACACGTCTGATGTTTAATAAAGCTGAAATGTAAGGGGGGCCCAGTGCACTGCTGCTGCAACGCTGCAGGTTCTTTTAATCTGCTGAATGGCTGTAGAGAGCAGCAGCCAATGTACTTAACCTGTGTAATTATGTGTTGATAGTGTTACTCTTAAACTCCAGGTTGATTTTAATCACAAAACAAACCAAAATGATATACAGCAGCAGTAATTATCCTGAAGTCAATCTGAAATTAACGACTCCATAAAAACACACAGAGCACGCTTAAAAAGAAACAAAGAGTTGGACCAGACAAGTTTAACAGCATCAAATCTTATTTCATTATTTAACCTCCTGTTGGATGGAAGGTCTGAGTAAAGACTCACTTTGTTATTGGAGCTGTGTTTCTGTGGGGGTGGGGCAGGGTCTCGACTGGGGCGGTGCGAGCCCTCACTGCTGTCACTCTCGCTGTCCAAGCTGAGTCTGGCAGGGGTACGGGGCAAAGTAGGGGTCAATCACACACTGACCGACAGACAACTCCATGCATGTGGCAGTTTTAGTTACTTTTGGATGCCTGTCTTGTTAGTAATGTGGCTAAAATGAGACTAAAAAGTGATCCGTTGAGTGTTGAATCTTAGAATATGATATAAACTGGGTGACTGACCGAGAGTCGCGGTTGGCTGGGTTAGTTTTAATAGGCGTCTCTTCTTCTGAGCTGCTGTCGTCATCGTCCGACTCTTCTGATTGGATCTCTTCCACCATGGATCTCAGGGGACCTGAGGAAGAAGGAGCGAGTCACACACGGCCTCTATGTGCTTGACTAAAGATGAAGCTGTTTGCAATTTTTACAATAAAAAAAAAAAACTCTAAACTTAGGTCTTTTTTCATCTAAAGAGCCGTTCGAACAGTGAGGTCACACAAATGCTTTCTACCTTGCCCTTGTTTCTGTACAGGCTCAAAGTCAGAGTCTGAACTGGAGTCAGAACTGGAACTGGAGTTGGAGGGACTCGAAGGAGCCGACTGCTGTAAGAAAAGAAGAAAACGATGAAAGAGGAGAGATAAACCAATGTGGGCTCGTTTAACAAGGTGGCTGATATTTAACACCAGCATCCCAGTATCTACTGGTGAGAAAGTAGCTCGTATAATAATACTGAATGAATAATGAGAATAAATTGTTGTGTTTAATTAAAGAAAAAAATGGTAATTTTTCTATATGACAGACGCCATCATTATTTTATTCCCAGTTTCCTCCTACCTCTGACTTGGATGACGCTTCGTCCTCTGAATTCGACTCCTCTGAATCCTGAAGTTTCTTGTGCTCCTTCAGTTCCTGCGTTTCAGTTTTACTTTTGGGCCAGCGGCCCTTTTCCTTGGGGGGCTTCTTTTCAGCGTAGGACTGGCTGGCTGCGGAGGAGGAGGAGACGCGAGGAGATGTTCCTGTGAAGGCCCCGCTGGTCGGCCCCTTTGGCCCCTCAGAGCTGCCCTTCTTCAGTTTCTTAGCACTGGATTTGGGAGACTCCACCGTGGATGGTCGTTTCCCAGGAGCTTTGGAGTCCGCCGGTACTCCCCCGCCTCCTCCCCCACCTCCCCCTCCACTTCCTGCCCCCCCACCTTTAGGGGACATGCCCTCCATCTTTGACTCCTTCAGAGTGAGCTTAGGCTCCTTGAAGGCTGCCTTGGGGAGGACCTTAACTTCATCTTTCACTTTGATCTCTGCCGGCTTTTTCGAAGATGACGATGAGGAAGGGTCCCGGCCACTCTTACTGCTTCCGTCTCGATCGTCTCCTTTTGACGTCGCTTTGCTCTCAGAGTCTTTTCGTGGCCGTTCACGGTGCTCCTTGGTCAGCTTGTGTGGTTTGGATCCTTTGCTGCTGCCACCACTTCCTTCTTTGCTGGGTTCCTGCAGAGAAGCAACGTCGTCATCACTGCTGTCGTGTAATAACACGCAAGCTGAACTCCTCCCAGTGTTTAAATGCATCACCTAAAATAAGTCCTGCCATTATCATCTGTCATGCAATCACATCACTTATTGTGGATGTAAAACTAAACATTTTTGCCTTTGTGGAGAAAATCTGAGCCTCAGCAGTTAGTTTAGAAACTGCAGTGTAGCAGCTTTGTAAGGCTGAAATGATGCGTAACTGCTCTGAGCCGGAGTGTAACATTAACAATGCAAATCCAACAGTAGACTATGATCATAAATTTAAGAATTAGACATTTCCTCATCTAAGCTATGATGGCCTGAAGCCATCAGAAAAGACCTTTCTCACAGCAGACATTTTAAATGGCCACAATATATAAAGGAGACAGGATATAGCTCTTTTTATACGCAAGCTGTGCAAGATCAACGCTCAACAGAAAACATTTAAGGTAATGTCACTTACAGATTTATTTGGACAAACCCTCAACAGCAGACAGAGAGCAAATATGTGTGAGATTTACCAGTCAGTAAAGCCACAGAATCTCCATGTGTAAAGGTCTTTCTTCCATGTCATAATGCTGTATTACTGCCGTATTAAATTCATGTTATGTCTAACAAACTTAGGTTGTTTAAATAGATACTCTTCCAGTATTAGATTGATATTCTCGCTGTTATAAAGGAAACTGACTAGCTTCTGACTTGTGCACTGTGGTAATGAGCCAATTATCAGCACTACTGCACATATGCTGCTAGCAAGGCTAACTGAAAACAATCATTTAACCTTACATCATTCGACAAATGCTTTTATCCAAAGCAACTTGCGTGTGATAAGTGACCAATTAACTATAGCAATTACTGTAACATGCATGTCTTATGAGTGGGAGGTACCTGGAGAGAACCCACGAGAACATGCAAACTCCACAAAGAAAGGCTGCCAGGTCAAGCCGCAATGCTAACCACTACTCCACCGTGCAGCCCACAAGAGCACATGCTACGTTCAAACCTCTGAACAACTCCACAGATCACATGACAAACAGGATATTTACTCCTGAGGTTGTGAGCCACATTAGATTAGAAATGTCCCTCACAGATGATCAATAGGTAGGAGTAGTTTTCTACCACCTGACAGAGATTATTTCCACACCAAAAACCGCAATTTTTACAAATTTTACAAATTCAAATTACAAATGATCCCTAATACATATTCTGAAAAGGCTAAAACGATGACCAATGCAGCTTGTGTGAGTTCACAAACTTTCTTTGTCAGCAGATGGACACAGCTGGATGGAGTCGAGTTCTCGTTCTGCATCAAACGCCTACACATGCCACAAGAAAATATGAAGAAACATGCATTTCTTTACAGAAGTGGCGGGAACTTTAGTTTCAATTATAGGTTATTATTTGTCACAATTAATTCAACTTAGTCAACATTGTGGTTTTTATACTTTCCCAAATTGTAACAAGACAGTAAGAAGGCACTAAAAATAAATAAAAGACTATAAAGACTTTGAATTTGAGAACAACCAAGGCTGGGAAATGCCAGTTTTGTCTCGTTTCAGTTTTTAAGGTCTTATCAGATCTATACTGTTTGAATTAAGTCCACATTGGAAAACATAAAGGAGACGGTTTCCTGTTTCCTTCTGAAATGCCCCCTCGGCTGGCAGATAAGCAGGCCGTCTAATTCTGCATGCAGATGCACGGACACAGCTGGTAGCGATTACAAGCTCAAGTCAGCTTCTTCTTCAAACCGATTTAATGATTTTCTAGATGCCATCTGTTCATGCTGTTTTAATCATAAAAAAAAGAGAAAAAAATGCTTGAAGTGGTCAATAAAGTAGCAACACATTATGGATAAAATGCGTTAACTCAACAGAGAAGCTGGGATTCATACCATACATTAAAATAGTCTAAAAAGAGTCATTATGTTGGTCTGACCTTTGATACATGAGATGTCTTGGTTTTCTTGGGGTCTGAAAAGGCAGAAAGTGGAATGGTGGGGAGCATTGGGTAATCTGGACTGGGCCTCGACACCGTCTCCCCCTCAGGGACCACCAATATCTGTAATTATAGACACAAAAGTTCATATTTCTATGGCAGCAATAAACCACTTCTACATTGTTTTTACAACAAAAAAATGGAGGCACTATATTGGAGCATCTCAGGAAAATTGTTATAAAAAGATGTTAAAATGATTTATACTATGATTAATAAAGAAAATTAAATAAGTGAAAAAAAATGTGCACACATTAAATTGAGGGATAAATTCTGTACATTAAAATTATTTGTCTACACAAAAGCCCAGCGGGGTTGGAATTAAACAAACATAACTAACAAGGAGACGATACATGTGCAACAACAGTTTAAGTGGGAAACACAACATCATATCTCAATAACATGAAAGTCGCATCTGCTCAAAAGTCAAGATGTTAGCAGATTTGTTAAAAATTGGGCACTAAACTAAAGTTTTCAGGATTGGTATGAATTTTTTTTTTTTTACTTTTGGATAAGATCAGTAAATATAAAGCTGGTTTTACGCTCTCTGTTCCTTGCTTGTTAATTATAATTATACAATTAATTTTGTTAGCAATATGGAAAAATACATATAAAACCATCTTATCACTTATTTAAGCAATACTTTATATAGCAACAGCTTTATGTCTTTTTTTTTACCATAAAACAGTTCAAACTAACAGGTCTGATGGCCTCGCTTTCAAGTTCTTAAATATAAATATATGCTTTAAAGTTCTACTAAGAGCTCTGAAACGTTTTTGCATGACTGGAATTTGGCTGCAATTGAGTAGAAACAACACATAACAACGTTGAGTTGATTTATCTTCAAAACAGGAAAGACTTGCAGACGTGCTTCGTTCCTGCTTTAATAATGTTTGACAGCGTCCATAAAGACACCCCCTCCCTCCCCCTGAGAGTGACATAAAAATACTGTTTATGGATTTTAGAACCCAGCTACTTCAAATGAACCTGTGTCCAGATTATGAAATTGTCAGCCCCAGTAATTTGAGTGTTCTGAGCTCAAAGCAAGACAGGAAACCAGACAGGCAAACTGGTAGAGAGCACTGCATTAAAGCCACATTCACCTCACATGTGTTTGTTTTAAAACCACTACACGGTGCACTTTACTTCTCTACTCATTAAAGAACTAAAACACAGTGTCGATGATTTCATGATTTGATTCACCTCCTTCTTAAATGACTACAACACGCAATCTTTTGCTGCCTGTGCAGAAAAGCAGCTCTAATGACGTTGGAGGTGTGTAGTGTGTTCCAGACAAACAGTATAGACCAAAGGTTCCCAAGAAAGTTGAGCTAAGAGCCCCAAGATCAACTACAAGCAAATGGACAGCAAGTGTTTGCAGCACTGAGTTTTGAAACAGTCGGAATATTAATATATGGAGGAGGATAACATATTTTTGCTTAATTACATTAACAGCAAAAATCAGCTTCTCTCAAAAAAGATGATGAAAAATTAGGATTTTCAAACTGGGACCTCTGTCAGAAACTTTAAAAATAAGGAGGATAGTATCTACATGCCAAACATCAGCTTGCACACCGATATAATGCCAAATGTGAATTTTTTTATTGCAAGGTCTTGTGCATTAATATGCTGAAAAATAAAAGTGTCAATGGCACAGATCAATATCTTTGCATTAACTTGTTCATTTTGACATCCCAACTTTGTTTTAATGTAGCCTACTTTCTTTTTGGGACATTGATTCAGCGTCCCCTTGAAAGGATCTTGGGGCACTATGGGAACCGGGACCTCTAGTTTTAGAAAGGCTGGTCTAATGTGCTGTTTTAATGGTATTTGTCTATTTTTTTAAGTTATTCTGTGCTGTAGGGCTTTAGAAATAAAATGGTACTGTATCAAAAGAAGAGATGTCATCAGTACAAACACAAAGTTGGTTCCCAGGTAAGAACTCTGCCACTCCAAAGATCATTCCAGGTGTTGGCAGCAATCCTCAGCGAGCCCATCAGAACAGCACCATGCACCTTAGTTTTGCAGTGCATGCCACAGTACTCATACACTGATATGATACACACTATGCTTGTTTTTTTCAGGCAACTGTGCTGCAGATTTTAGACATTTTACCTGCTACAACACATCTGACTTGAATGCATGCTTCATGCAGAATGTGACGAGCTGTTGGAGCCATTTTATTTGAATCATGTGTTTTGGGAACAGATAAACATCTAATACCTGCAGGAGAGAGACCCTGGTGGGACTGAGTTAAACAACCCTGACATGCACGTTGCTGAAACAACACAAACACAAGTCCCCCAGAGGATCTAGCCAGTGCTGGAGCATCATGAGACTCCCAAAACTTCAATCAACATCAACCAATTAATGAACTTGCTTGGTTTAAAGACGCTTTGGTATAAAGTTATGAACAAAAATGAGCTTTTGAGACCTTATTTTAAATTGTCAGAGTGCAATAAGTTAGATTACATCATATTTGAGCCATCTGTGTAGTATTACTGGCATAAATAAAACCAATCTGTTTAAACATTAGAGCATATATATA
>JBAMHX010000016.1:6821920-6832133 GCA_037177515.1 Pseudomugil tenellus | reverse complement strand
AGATGTTATGTCTCTAGCAATGTGCCAGCTGTAAAACTCATGTCTCTTTGGTACACAGGTCAGAAGCTTACAGACTTTTGATCTGAACAGATCTCTGTCCAACCTTCTCCATTGTTGCAATTTTGCATTTTACCCTTTGTTCTTATCATTTTAATAAACCTTTAATATCTTTCAATCCAATCCCAGCTCGTTATCTCTAACAACTTTTTTCTATATCTGTAGTCCTTTTAGTGTTAAAGTCTCATTTCACCCTCAAAAAAAGTTCTATGCAAGTGTTTATTTTACTGCATAAAGAATATTTGAAGCCCTTTGTAGAACCTTGAGAGGTCAAAAAGCGCCGTAGTTGTTAAGATAATTCAGGAAAACACACCCGCTGCAGCAACAGTCACAACATATAAAATATTACAAGTGCAAATGAAACGTCCTTTCAGAAACTAAGATTTTAAAGCTTCGGATTAGTTTACGTTTCCAGGGCGTTCCCAGGTGTGTCAATCAGTTTCTGGACTTTGTTCAGCTTTTTTCCAAAGATTTCTAGTTCTCAGTCTGAAGGCTTAAACATCCAGAGTTCATTTAAGGATAGACTGTAGGTTGTTCTCTTCATGTTTATGGGAAGAAAATAATCTGTCGATAATCATTTCTGACCCACTTTTGATGCAAAGAAAACCAAAACAACTAACGGGTCTTTAAAAATTCACCACTTTGGTCATTACATCATTCTCCATCTGTCACATTTACAGTTTGTGTTGATCTCTCTTACCCTGACATGCCTTGATCAGGGACATTAAGGAAGTCCATGTTCCCCTGGTGGTGCTGGTTATGAGCTGGGACTCGGGGAGCTTTTATTGATCCCAGTTTGGGTGGGGCCATGCTAGGTGGCCTGCCGTGTTTCTGCGGGGACGAATATGTGATATCTGACTGTTGACTGGGAGGTCCCTGGGAAAACTTGGCCGCTCCATTCTGGTGTGCTGAAAGGAAAGAAAAGGAAGGACAGAGCGTCCACTTTACGGTCTTTTTCAATCCACTAATTTGCATACACGTCAGATATTATGGATGCTATTGCTCCCACTAAGGTGAAGGTTGTCTCTGGAAGAAAAAAAGTCTTTATGGAGACATTCCACACTGGTGAAAAATGAGAAACAAGTGTTGGAAAGCAGTGGACAGATGGAGAAAAAAAATCTACAGGTTCATTATGAAATAAAGAAAAACTGCACTCCTATAATTTACAACTGAGGAATATAAGAAAGTTCTATTTCTCTTATGTTATTACAAAAAACTGTCAAAATGCTCGGGCTTTATTCGCTATTGTCGGCAGGCTGACAAACCCTCCTGTGTCTGTAGCACCTGAACTGTATTCTACCAATTAGTTTCTTCACGGATAAAACTCAGAAAATTAGACAAGTAGTTGGTTCATCAATAGCAATTTTAGAAAATATGCTGTGTCCCCTGAAAACCAGTTTAAAACCATATCAGTTTTATCTCTTTCACAGCAAAAATCTAGAGGATATTTTAAGTCAGCTGAACACCTCTTGCTGTTTGGACATCCTTCCCACAGACCATGGAGTCAGATCTGCTACTGACTGTAAACTTGTCTTTAACGTCAGGCGTCTTCCCAGAGACGCTGAAAACAGCCGTTATCAAACCTCTGCTAAAACACAGATGAACAACTCCAGGCCGATCTCAAATCTTTTGAGTAAAATAATTTAAAAAGCTGTGTTTCATCACATGTATTCTTTTTCATACAAAACAACAGCTATGATGTCTTCCAGTCAGGTTTCAGACACACAGCACTGAGACGCTCTGACCAAAGTCATCAAGGACATAGGTTTATGTACAGATGATGGAAAAATGTCTGTCTTTGTTTTATTGGACCTCAGTGCAGCATTTAATACAGTAGACCACAATATATTTCTCCTACAACTGGAGAGTTGGGTGGGCCTCTCTGGTTCTGTACTAAACTGGTTCACTAGTACTTAGAGAATAGGAAGTACTTTGTGTCGATAAACAACTTCAGATCTGAGCAAACAAGAGTTACATGTGGAGTTCCCCAAGGTTCATGCTCCCACTGGGACCCTGTACTGAGGAGATTAACGACTGTGAACTTTCTTCAGTGAAACAAAATCAAAACTGAGGTGATTGGTTTATACCCACAATACATCAGAGACCACTTGATCCAGTATGAACCTACAAGACCCCTCAGGTCATGTGGATGTAATCTTTTATCAGTTCCCAGAGTCAGAGGGAGGCATGTTGAAGCTGCATTCAGCTTCTATGCAACACATGTCTGGAACAAACTCCCAGAAAGCCTCAGATCAGCTGAAACACCCCAAGTTAATGACCTGTTCTGTTTTTACCTTCAGCTATTTCAGTTTCCTTTCTTTATTGTCCAAATTTTAAATCATGCTTGTTATTTTTAATGTTTCAATGTTTATGTTAAGCACTTTAAATCCCCAAGTAGTTGAATATTGCTATACAAATAAACCTGCTTTAGCTTATCTTGTCTTAGACTTTGAGAACAGTTCAGGCTGACTTACCTCTGGTGGCTACATGATTTCTCCCTCCACCATAAGACTGTAGAGCAGACTTCCTTGTTGGCTCTGATGAAATAAATAAACAATTGTTGCATTTGGGAATCCATTTGTAATCCATTTTTTTTTTGCTTTTCAAGGTCTTTCTGTCTTTGCGTTTGAGATTAAAATACTAACTGGTCTTGTGTACTTTGGTCTTGTTTCAAAAATATTTGCTTTACTAATCCTTTTTACTTACTGGAGGACTTGGGTAGACCATCTCCTATTGAGATGGTGAGGGTCTTTCCTCCAAGTTTGAGTTGGGCCAGGTCCCCATCACCCCTCTGGAACACTACCACTCTAGAGCTGCCTCCGCCCCAGCCCTCCTTCTTCACTTTAAACTGCAGTCTGAATGAGAGGAAAGTGTGTTATTGGCTTGTTTGTGCAACTCCTCTTGTTAGCCAAGTGTTTGTGTTCATCCTACCTGTCAGAAAAGGAGATTGTCAGTTTACTCTTGGTCACATCCTCATAGCGTTTGGTGAGTAAACTGAGGAACTCTGTCTTAAAGTTGGACTCCAAGAGACTGTCGTACTGAACCTCATGCAAGATGAAGAAATCATCCTGTCTTGTACTAAAAAAAGAAAAGAAAAAAAGAAATAAATATCAACATGTACACCTACAGTAAGGGCATGAGATTGTATTAATGTCTGGTAGGATACTTAAGAAAAGGCATGTTAAATTTTTCTATTGATTAAAGGAAATTAACAATAAAATGAAAAATTTATTATTTATGTATTTATATGATGAATTAAAGCAACCATTAAAAAACTGCCTTTAAATGCATGACTGACTGACCATTTTATCCTGAATATCTTTGGCATCATTTGCTTTTCATCAAATAGAAACAAAGAACAAGTGATTCAGCTTTCAGTATTACTTTAAATACTGAGCGTTAAATATCAGCTGTAAATTCACTCATTTTTTCACTTAAAAATGGATATTGCCATGTAAAACATCTGACAGCGCTGTTAAAGTTGTTTTTAAGTCATGTCAATTGAATCTGCTCTATTTGTGAAAAAAAAGCTCATACCGCAGAAAAACATAGTTTTATGTTATCTGCTCCCTCCCTTCTTTGTCCACACACTAACTCATGTTGACAGGACATTTATTACGTTGGTTGCTTAATTATTACCTTCGCTGGGGCTGAGGTCAGGTATACAGCATTCAGGTATTTATGTTGTCTGTCTGTCTGTTAGCAATGTAACTCCAAAGGTCATAAGCAAATTTTTGATTAAGTTGTCAGGAAATTTCAGAAATGGAATGAGAAGCTAGTGATCAGGATCACTACCTGGATTTAGGAATATTTTAGTGTTTTCTTAACTATAGGGAGGGTTCATTTTGACATTAGATCTTCAAACTCAAAAACTAATGCGCACAATTATTGGAAAAAAATACAATGGCCTAGTGGGGGTCAGCGCTTTCTGGGTGCTTCCAGTTTCTTTTTGCAATGTGAGTGCCTGGTAAGAAACAATGTTTTTTTACTGCCTGTATTCCTACATACTATACAAATCGACAAAGTATCTAGAACATATAATATGATACGATACAGTATCATACAGTATGACATGACGTGATGTGACGTGACGTGATGTGACGTGACGTGATGTGACGTGACGTGATGTGACGTGATGTGACGTGATGTGACGTGACGTGACATGACATGACATGATACGATACGGTATAATCCGATAAGGTATGGTATGATACAACAAGATACAATACAATATGATATACAATGTAATACTATACAACACGTAACAATACAGATCTTTAGATAAATATTGTTATCTTAAGTTCTTGAGATGATTGTTAGAATATCTCATATAATCAAATTTAAGAAGTTTTTCAACAAGGAGTCTCTTGGCTGTCGATATGATGACAAATAGTTTTCTTTTTCTTTAAAAAAAGAGATTTTCTAAAGACATAGTTTTACTTTATTCATTACATTTTTTGTTTTTGCATTAACTATTATGAAAAAATAAAAAAACTGAGCATGATATTGGCTTAATCCATCCATTTTCTGAACCGCTTCATCAAATTCAGGGTTGCAGGTAGCTGGAGCCTATCCCAGCAGTCATTGGGTGAGAGGCAGGGTACGCTCATACACATACCCACATATACTTTTTTTGGGGCAAATTTAGTTTAAATTCCATAACCTATCTTGGGTTTCATAATTAAACCATTATATTAATCATAGCCTTAAAAATGTAGTTATTCATGCATGTTATGATGTTCCTGAATATATCACATCAATAGCTGGTGAGAAATTTAAAAGAAGAACCAAGCTAGTACACACTCATCAAATGTGACCATTAACTATATTTACTCTTGCAGCTGCCGCTACTTTTCACACTTTGGTTACTGACACAGCTTGCTCTGTATTTATAATCCATTTAACCACAAATGTTCCAATTTGCAAGCTAAGTCGTGCATCTCTTGTGCATCTACCTGAGAGAGACACCGCTGATGCTTCCAAACTCCAGCTTTCGTTTTAGCACCTCTTTGATCTGCCCTTTCTCTGGTCCTTTCTTCACCTTTTCCCGTCCAATCAGATAGATGCCTTTAGCGGTCAAGATCAAGTCTCTTTTGATAGACTATAAGGGAGAAAAAAGAAGTAAGAATTCTGAGAAACACAAGAATGAGGAAGAAGACTTAGTGATGGGTATTCTTGTTTTAATCTTAGCTTTAAAGGGTTTTTCCAAAGAATTAATCATAACTGTATATAATAATGTCTTTCAAGTCACCTTGAATCTGCGATCAAACTTGTTGACTGAATCGGCAAAGTCGACACGTTCCCTTTTGGCCAGGAACTGTCGTAGCTCTGGCCTCTGCTCCAGTCCCAGGTAGTCTCCAACAAAGTTCCTGTTGATGCTGTTCTTCCTCCGTTCTTTGGAGTTGTACAGGATGTCTGAGGCTGAGATGGAGGGCAAATCAAAACTGGGGATTTATAGTCCTGGTGGGAGACAATATAGAACTTTTGATTTTTCTTTTACTGCTTACCTTCTTCTCTCATCTGTTCGTACTTCTTCCTGGCGATATATCTTCTCCAGGACTTCTGTATGATCCTGGCAAACGTGTCAAACTTCCTCTCCCTCATCTCCTCCAACAGAAACAGCTAAACAGCATAGAGCATGTGGTAAAAATATAAACTTTTTATCGTTTTATATTAAGTTTTTGTTGTTTTTAAATTTTTTTATTACAATTTACTACTTTTTAAAGCTTTTCAAATGTCTTAATTGCAAAATAAGTTGGTTTATATTAACAAAACACCACCTATCCAGTAAAATCCACTCTGATAATGCACATATTAGTATCTTTGTACCGATTCTGGGTTCTTAACAAAGATTTTGCTGCGTCCCATTTGGTACTGGTCATTATCCATGTTGACAGACCGCAGGAGATGAAGGACCCCCTGCTGCTCTGGTCCCCTCCAACATGGCCATGTTTCAGCTGTTAAAATGGCATACCTGTATTCAACAAGCGCACACACAAAAGCACACCAAACCCCAGACACAGAGGAGTTCTTGACTTATTTTGTTCTTTCATGGCACATAAATATTATCCATAAAGCTGTCAAACTCACCTCAACAGAAACTTATTGAAGACCCTGCGGTAAGCAAAGCCGGCCCTTCGTACACGTATGTTTTCCCGCAAACCGAGGTATTCAACTTGATGCTTGACCCTAGAAGCAGATGGGAAACCAACATTTAATCAAGATGGATTTTCTGATTCATGTTTTACTGGTTGTGTGGCAGAGAGGATGCCCACCTGCTCTCCTCCCAGTCCTTTGGCCTTTTTGTCTCATTGGGTTTGATGCAGCGGATATAATGAGGAGTACACTTCATCAGAGTATTCACCAGCTCATTGGCTTGTCTCTGTAAGCAAAATCAGTGTGATGTTACAACACAATACAGCCATTTTCCTTCAAGTATACGGCAGAAGAGTCTAAATGAGCAAACCTTGATCTTTGAGCTGGCTGTGGTCGGTCTGCCTTTCTTGTCCGTGTTGAGGTTTTCAGGGAACAAACTACGAATAAAGGTGCTAAAAAAATGTTTTTTTTTGTGAGTTTTTTTTTCTTTACTAGACATGTCATAAGTTAAGGAGTTTTATTAGGGAAGGAGACCTACTATTCACTGCTTTGCATGAGCTCAATGAGATCAGGAAAGAGAACATCCCGATTTCTCTCACAGAAGCCATTGATGTCATACGACACCTGAGACAAAGTTATTCAGACTTTACCAACAGCTCAAAGGCTACAAATTAGTAACCAAACATTTAATATTTCTGCTGTATTCTGGGGTTGTTTCCAACTGGTTGCAGGTTCCTACCTTCCCAGCATAGTGATGCACAACAAAGCCAGAGCTCCAGCTGTTGAAATGTTCGTGTGTTCCCACGGCAGCCTGCAGCTTCTGCAGCAGAGTGATATCCGCACCCTCTCCTTTGGCGTGCATGGTGGCACACACATCATCCAGCACGCTCATAATACCAGGCGGGTTCTGCAATTAATAAATGCCTTTTTGAAAACTTTAATGGAAAATATCACAACTCGTACCTCATTTTCAAAAATGTTTAAGAGAAAAAATACATTCCACAAATGTAACCCACACAATGTCTTATGAAGTTAGTCATAATATAAAAAGTTTTAGGAGGAAACATCACTTTAAACCATCTGTTTATCCTTTTAAGGTATTAAATCTGTATTTAATCATAAAGAGGTGCTTCTGCATGCTTACCAATTTATTTTCAATGAGGTCGCACACAATCTTGTTGTTGAAGTACTCAATGGGCGTCCACTTAATGCCTTCCTGAACATACTCTTCCTGAGAAGATGTGAGGGGAATCAAAATAGCTTCAATTTAGCAATTTATTGTCCCCAAATGGGAAAATCGATTTATAGACAGGTACTTCGAAACATTGCACAATAAAATCAACCTGATTGACAACAGAAAATAACAGACCCTAAAAAAAAAGAAAGAAAAGACAGAAACAGGAAACAAGGCACCTAATAACACTTAAATGGTTACTTAAATAAACAGTACAAAGAGAATAAAAACACTACAACTGACAAAAAAAAAAAAGATACTGCATGAGGAACAAAGGATGTTGAGACTCCAGACTATATGACACACACAACCAAAGTCTTTAAACAAAGGTGTCTTTAAGTGGCTGGTCAGAATCACCGTCTGACGATCTCTGAAATGATTCTCATGGGTTATAACCTTGTACCTTGTCTATCTGTCTTTTATGTATTGTCTCACTCTGTGTTTTAATGTTCAATATATGTTCAACTTCTTTCTTTTTTCATTATTAAATTCATATTCTTTTTGATCTAAGAAACCAGTCGTCCTTCACAGGAAAAAAATTCAAGGTAATAATTAAACGAAGGTAATAATTAAGCCATTTCAGGTTTTCTGATCAAAGTGGAGATGTTTAAAAGATGTGTGATTCAAGAGAGGCTCAAATAAAAAAGAAACTATTTACTTACCTGCTCAGCTTTCAGTGTGAGTTCAATAAATATCTGCTGCAGTTTCTCATTGACGAAATTTATACAAAACTGCTCAAACCCATTTTTCTGGAAGAGAATACAACACATTGCACGTCAGAGGAATGCTGAATGATTCTCATCTGTTAAATAAGAATTTTGTGTTTTATTATTAGGCTATAAATGTTATGTATTTTAAGCTACCAAAACACTAACCTGGAATATTTCAAAGCCATAAATGTCAAGAACCCCGATGCTGAACTCCTCATATGGTTTTTGAATGGCTTTATTGATGGCCTAAAGCAGACAGACAAAGCCATATAAAACAAATCTCTGCTGAAATCTACTGAAAGATTCATTTTGTTTAGTCTGTTTTTTGCTGAAAATGTATTATAAAAACAAAACCAACCTCCACCAGGAAGTCAAAGAGGCGTGCATAAAGAGCTTTGGCCAGAGCGTCGCGCGTGTAGGTGGCCTGCTCCTGATTCAGAGTGACATCGATAGACTCAGACTTCCCTCCCCACTTTGAATCCATCTTCCGGCTGGTCAGCTTGTCCTGCAGTCGGGTTGGGTCGATACCGAGCAGATAGGCAGGAAAAGCAAGCACTGATGCGGACAAAAGCAAAATTGTGTATAAATGAGCATAATTACATTAGCTGTAGATTAAAATGAAGCTTTAGCAAAGATTAGGATGTGTTTAGCTTCAGTGTTTAGCATGAATTGTGCATAAATCCTATTTCCACTGTAATAATACACACAGAAAATATGTGCAGAATGGCTAGTTTCATACAATGAGTGTAAACACATTATCTATTGAGCAGGGAATCCCTTAGTAACCAACAAGAAAAGATAAATATGCGGTTCTTATTAATTGGCTGAAAGCAAGCCTGGGGATTGCTTTTGTCCTGTTAAGGTCTAATCTGCTCAGAACCTCCAGGGTGAATAGGAATATGTGTGCACATGCATGGATGAGCGAATCAACATGTGGTTGCATATATTTTGTGACAGCAAAAGTGTGTTAGTGAGTTTGTGTTTCACTCACAGTCTGTGCTCTCCACCTGCCCATAGTTGCCTGCCTCAATGAAACTGATGTTTCCCAGGTGAAGAATGCCTGCAATGATCTGTAGCACCTGAGTCTGGATGTCACCAGGGATCCCAATAACCTGCATGGCCTCCTGGAAACCAGAGCATAAAAACAGAGTGTGAAGAAAAAAAAAAACACTGCAAAGCCATAGAAGTGCTGACAGTGTGCATGTGTGTGTGTGTGTGTGTGTGTGTGTGTGTGTGTGTGTGTGTGTGTGCGTGTGTGTGTGGCTTGTAGAGTAAAGTGCTCTGCGTGAGAAACAACACAGGAAAATATATAGGCTCAAAGATAAAGGTATAATTATTTTTGCATGTGTAAATGCATGTTTGCAAATAAGTTCAGTGTCTATTTTTATTACTCAAGTTTATAAATGTGCTGAAAACTATTTGCATGTTTACACAAAAGATTTCCATTTGTGGAAAAAAAACAACATTCTATTGCAAATACCCTGCCCAAAGATAAATAATAAACATTTAATAATTTTGTCATAGATTGTTACACCCAGTGCCATTTAATAATCCACAGGCAGGATCTTTAAATAAATCTCCTCTCCTTTTAGAGCCTGCAGCAGTGTGGAGGAACAGGAAATTGTCTCTTATTAGACTGTGTAATCAGCCACCATCCAGTCAGCTGGAGGCATAAAGAAAAGGACCAAATTTGCATCTGGAAGTTAAAAGTCTTTCACGCAGTTTTGTCCTTTGTGATTCTGAACATATTTGCAAAAAAAAGGTTGTTTTCTTCCCTACAAATGCGAATATTCTTTACAACAATACAATTTCTTTTCTGCACATTTACAAACTTGATTTGTTTTGGGAAGATTCTTTTTACAGGATGACAAAACTTGATTTACAAATGATTTGCAAACATCCAGCTGCGAAATATTTATGGCATAGAAATTGTGATATGTCCCATGTAAAGTCATATTCTCCATGATTCATCTGATTATGGGGATCCTCCTGACACTCAGTTCACCTGTTTTTCTTATTTTCTCTCATCCCTTCTCATCTCCTCTCCCTGAGCTGCCACCTTATTGTGGTGGAGAGGTTTGAGCGTCCCGAAGATCCTAGCGGCTATGTTGTCGGG
>JBAMHX010000016.1:6801921-6821820 GCA_037177515.1 Pseudomugil tenellus | reverse complement strand
TGGGATCCCTCCTGATGAGCTGGCAGATGTGGCTGGGGAGAGGGAAGTTTGGGCTTCCCTCCTTAGGCTGCTGCCCCGCGACCCGACCCCGGATATGCGGATGAAGACGGTACGGTACGGTACGGTCCCCTTCTCATCTTTTCTCACAGTTACCCCTTCCACTTCTCTCATGTCCTTTCATCTTCTCTTTTTTCAACCCAGCCTTCTATTATCATCCCTACATATTCACATTTGCCTCCTTCTGCTTCCTTTATCAGATCAATGTTTTGTTGTCAGCTCTGATCAATAACCCTCTGAGGAGCAGTCCACAAGTGCAAATTGCCCTTTGACCCCAGACAGAATCATCAAAAGCTATTAGCCTTTTTTTTCTGTTTTTGTTGGATAATGTAATTATTGGTATTCTGACCTCCACTAAATCATCACCTGGACACATCAGGTAATAGAACTGTAAATAAGTTCTGAGGCTTTATTAGATTCAGGATGCAGCGTATCAAAACTGAACTTAAAGAAAATAAATATCAACTGACTTCTGAAATCTTTTCCTTTAAAGCAAACCTTCACTTCAGTCTCTTGTTTTACGTCCTCCAAGAACTCCAAACGAAGTGACATTGGTTGACGACAGCTTATTAATTAGCTTTGAATATGTTGCCTTTAAAACCCACTAGTGAGTTAGTATAACCATATTTGCATCTATTATTGAGGCACAATGTAAAAAAATGATTGCATACTACTACTGTTATAAATACCATAGTCTCCTGGAACTCTTTGTTGTCATTGGTCCCATCCACCTTGTAGGTTCCAGACTGGTTGAGGTAGTAGTAGTACTCTGGGGTCATGATGCCCAGGCCCTCTTTCTGCTGAGCGTTGGCACCCTCTATCAGCTGAAAGGCAATAGTGCAGGTATAAACGACATCACACAGATTGGAACTTATCTTAATATGGCATTTTCTTTATTTAAGATGCACTGGGTGTGTTTTGAAGAACTTTGTGTATCCGTGTATGTGCTTATCAGCCTCTAACCTGATAGTAAATGTGGAAGTTCCTCTCATTCTCGTTCTGGCTCACCACCCTCGACTTCTCCAGCAGGAAGTTTGAGATTTTGCCTCCGTCTGGTTCTCCTCCTCTGCTGAACTGAATCTCAAAGTACTTCCCCTGGAAGTTGCAGAAAAAAAAGACAATGCTGAAGGGTTGGCAAACTGCTCTTTGAGCAGACAAATCTGTCAAATCCAGTCTGCAGAACATGTGCAAAACACAAGAAAAAAACCTTTTTTTCAGCATTTAAGTATAACCAGCATCCATGTCTGGTTGTTCTGAATGATTGAACATAGTGAATGTGCATCAAACCGCAGCAGTCCCTAAACAGGCCCTGAAATGTATCAAAGGTGACAGGAAACTTCGCACCATGATGGTTTGTAATGCATATGTGCACAATGTGGTTTTGGTGTGAAATGCTGCTTTAAGACCCCACTGATAGGAAACCAGTGAGGGGATGTGAAATCACTCCTTTACTTGCAGTAAATTTGCATACCAACATTTTCCTGGTGATTTATATTAATGCAACTACTCAGTAATTAACCTCCAATTTAGTATTTCATATACACAAAAAAGACTCCTTTGGGATCTTTAATGGGTTAGACTAATGAAACTAATAGTACTACTAGTTAAACAAGGCTGCACAATAATCAGTTAACATTCTTGCATTTGTTGTAAAACTGCCGCTAACATGATCAGTAGCTTTGCACCAGCCAGCTTATAAGGTGAAAGTCATTTCAAAATATTTTGAGGGTTAATGACTCTGTGTCGCATGTCAAGTGAGTTGCAAAAATATACAAGAGATGATACAGAACGGAATAGTCCCTCTTGAAATGTGATACAAAAGGGTCTTTTTTACTCTTTCTTGAGTCATGCGTGCTTGATAATAAAGAAAGAAATGTAAATATACTCATTTAACCCTTTAACTTCCTGGTCTACTATGTGATTGAGGTACATTTCCATTGATTATGATGATTTTTTGAACAAATTATGGAAATAAATCTGCCAACGCCATCTCTACTACTCTTTTGGTATGTAAAATCTAAACTGTTTTCACACCATTGTTTCACATTTCCACCAGTTCACTGTCATAATGTTGTTTGTTAACTTACATCTCAATCTTTTGCTAAAAATATTTATTTTGATTAATTTTGTTTAAAACAAACATAAAAAAATGTAGATTAATATTTTTCTGTCTTTTTTCTTAAAATGACAGTAACGAGATGGGGACATCCACAGTTAGCGCTTAAATATAACCGTTACTCACAAAACGACTAGAGTTGTTGTTGCGGACGGTCTTTGCATTACCAAATGCTTCCAACAGAGGATTTGACTGCAGGATGATGTCTTTTACATGCTGTAACAGACAATGAAAGAGTTAGAAACACCAAATACCCCACACACTGCACTGCAGGTCATTTTGGATTGATAAGTTGGAGGGTTGCATCCTGCTGTCTCTACCTGCACTTTTGATCCACCTCCAGACACTTTGGAGATGTAACCCATGATGTATTTGGCAGCTACTGTCTTTCCAGCACCACTTTCCCCACTAACATGACAGCAGAGTACACATCAGACAAGACAAGCAAAAACCACACACAATACATTAACGTATTAGCACACAATTATGATAAAAGAAGAAAAAATATTGCAGTGTTTAAAAAATCCTCATCACCTAATAATAACACACTGATTCTCTCCATCGATCATCATGTTTCTGTACATGTTATCAGTTAAGGCGTAGATGTGTGGTGGATTCTCATACTGGGCCTGCAAGAAGAAACAGATCAGTTTATGATTATGATAATGGGGACCAATGCTGCAGGAAGAACCACTGCACCACAAATGCCACTTGTTTGCAGCAGAAATCTACTCACAGCTCCTTGGTAGAGCTCAATCTCTCTGTCCGTGAAATAAGGCATCTGTTTGAACGGATTCACAGATATCAACACAGCGCCGATGTAAGTCTGAGGTGACGAGTTAAGGAAAGTTTGGGAATATTGTACAGATAAAGCCTGAGTTTTGTGGGACTTTTTTATTTAAGTGTTTTAAACTTCTTTAAATTGATGTTTTAATAAGAAATGAATAAGATGAAGCAGCAGGGATACTCGGGTAAGTTAGAGAAAGTATGTTAGAAACTTACTGTTACAGTAACAGGAAAATTATCAGATGTGGGAAATAAAACCTCATTTGGCAATTGGTTTAAAAAGTTCTAAAGCAAAAATAAATATGCATCCACCCCCACTCTTTCATTCTGTAGGAAAAGTGAGCCGCTTATATCTGGATTTTATGTGAAAGCTGTGATGTGAGTGATGGAAAGATGATTATTTTAATTGACTATAAGTATCCAAACAGCAAAACATGGAGAAACTCAAAAAGACAGTGTGAATCAGTCAATGGTGTGAAACCAACATGGGTTACCATATATTTATATTTTCTATTTGTTGGGTAAAAAACTATGAGTAATCTACTTTTTACGTAGCTTTTCCTCCATTGTGACAAAACGTTTTACTGATGTGTTTAACTTCTGTATTATTCACATCAACAAATCTTTTGAGAATTTTGGAAATTTTTTGATCAGTTTATTCTCAGCAGAAGTGACCACATCAGCCTATTTTCTGTTTTTGATATTTTTAAGCATTTTTTTAAGAAAAACTTCCAGTAATAACATTTTTATAAAGACATCCAAACTCCATCTGCATTTCCTATTAATTAACATATCTAATTATTTCTTTATCTGAACTGGACAAACAAAAAGTCAGTTAATAAGATTATGACACACTTAATAAAAGAATGATTTACAATCATTTGTGGTAATACTGAAGCTGTTACAGCATGACCTCATATTTCCTGAAAATCTATGCCATCGTTTTGACTATTATAAAGGTGAAAGGCAGAACGTATTTCCTCCTTTCTCTGAAAGAGGTCCTGAAAAAGAACTGTAAAGATTGTGAATCTTTGATCGTCAACTGATGTTGATTAAATGATCATTTTTCATCTGTTGGATTCCCTCATCTGCATGTCATTCAGCTATGCCGGAGATTGGTAATTAGCCGTTCATTTGGATCAGATGTCTTTGAAAAGGGTTGCATCTAAAAGCTGCAGGATGGTAGATCTTGAGGACTAAACTTGGACACCCCTGATCCAAATTATCCATTGATGACGTTAATAATCAGATGTAAAAGCCTTGTTATTATGTATTTTAGATGCAGTATACTGGAGTTGATGTGAGCTGTTCTTGCATGCAAATTTAATGTGATTTTTTAAAATTTATTTTGAACACTAGAGATAATTCAAGCTGTGCTTCAAGAAATAGGAAGTGAGCTGTTGAGTCATGCACTTCATGCAAAGGAGGAAGAGTCGATGTCTTGCTTTTATGCCCATATATGTTTACTCGATTGTTTGACAGCACATTCGTGTATTTTAAAAAGCACATTTGCAACTTTGTACGTGGAGATGAGCCCACAGGAGTGTGTCAGAAATGCTAATGATTCATAAGTGTGTATAAGCATTAATACACTCTTTTTGTTAAAACTATTTATGAGGACTTATAGTTCACAACAACACTGTGTAGGTCTCAGTGATCTCCCCACGGCTCATTTAAAATGGCCAAGATTGTGTTTATGTTACAGAGAGTAATGGCAGTAATATAACTAACAGTCTGTAGGATACAAAGATGTAATCGTCCATGTATCTCTTCTTCAGGTTTTCCACGATAGCATCCTCAGTGATCTTGGACAGCAGGACCATGTCATCCACGCCACTTTGCTTCACATTTTGACTCTGCCAGTGGTACTTTGCCTAAAACAGACAGCATAGAAAGACGTGAAAAAGGTGAAAAGGAACAACATGAATGTTTACTATGTATAGGAGCTTCTGTCTCGCACGTTAACATGTGACTGGAACTCAACATGTTATCCAAAAGCCCAAGACATAGCACTGTTACGATGCAGGTGCAGAAGAATGTTTAGAGCAGAGTTTCTGCAGCATTGTAATAACCTGTAACTTTTTAATATAAATATTTGAGATAAAACCATGAAGCAAAGCTAAAAAAAAAGCATTACATCAACATGCATGCCATCCCACTTCCGTTAATGACCATGTTATAGTTGTGCAACAGCATCTTCGTGATGTAAATGTAGGCAATGCAACAGAAAAGTGGGCATGCAACACAAGTACTTAAAAGGTTTCCTCACATGCTCACACGCATTTCTGAGAATTATAAGTCATGTGCATGACTAAAGCTCTGTGTGTAATGTAAAACCTAAACTATAAGAACCCAGTGTGGCGGATATGATACACTTACTTTTTCAGACATTTTGCATCATTTTATGTTGACAACTTTGATAGAAATTCTGTAGAACACAATCTGATTTTTGTCTTTTGCTTCTTAATGGAGACCAGAAAATATATCATATGGTTATAAATGGTAAATATCCATAAAAATTGAATCCTTCTTTTATTTATATGTTTTGTTAAAGCAACAAATAAATACCTCATAATAAAAAAATGGGCTTTTCTTAGCGCTTTTTCATGTGTTTTATTGAATGAAAACAATGAAGAGGGGAATCTGTAAGGAAAAACATATAAAAGACAGAACAAAAGAAACGATACTAGTAGATAAAAAGTTATATCAGATGCCATCAGTGTACCATAAATATGATTATGAAATAAATTAACAAGCAAGATATGTTTTGACATTTGGCCTTTTTTAGGAGCATAACCTAATGTGGTTGCCACTACAGGAAACTGAAACTGGTTGCCAAGCAACTGGTCACAGATGAGGTTAGCTCATTTTCTAACTTGGACTTGTAGAGAAGTGTTTGTCAGAAAACTTCCAACAAACTTAACACTTGATGTTAAAGCAAACACTTTAATGGTTGATGCGCGCTGAAATGACTGTTTGCAAATATGAAGGTTTATTTTTTTGCATCTCAGTCTCACTGCTGGTGAAACCAGAGAAACCTTAGCTCTTTTTTTTCCCTAAAGATGCTCACATGTTTGATGTGTGAAGCCTGACAGGATTTGTCACTGGCAAAGTGGTTGAGCTGTGGTTTATTTCTTTGAGAAATATTTTGCCTGACGGTGGCTCACCATATGCCTCACAAGATGTCTTCAAAGGTTTAAAGCAAACTAACGTCCATTAACGTGTATGCATTTTAACATCTGTTTCTGCTGGATCAAATTGGCGCTTGCCTCTTATCCATTCAACAGAACAAATGAGTCACAATATCTCAAATTCAGCAATACGTCGTTTTCACTTGTGACATTGTCACATCTGTCATTATTTGAAATATTTTCTATTCTTTTTCTGAAAAATGTCAGAGAAAGTATCACACATGATGTGTTCAATACCATACATGTTTTCATATAAGAGTTTTTAAAGAACACAGATAAATCCCACAGTTTGAAAGAAATGTGTAAGAGATGGAGGAAGTGAGCAGGGACAGCGCTACACAATGCAGTGTGTGGCTTATATGCGTGATCACTCAGGTTTTGTTGCTGAATTTAAATATCCTAAAGGGAAGCGTTAGATAGAACTCTGTAAATATAAATGCACAAATACAAGCACATAAATAAAATCACATAAATAAATATGGCTTTATTTATTTATAACAACTGGTAATGTGGAAAGTTGCATGGTCAGAGTGGCTAAAGGAAGGCGGTAGGCAGAGGTCATCCAACATGACAACTTTTATTTTAAACTGGTGCATGTTAGAAAAGGAAACAAATGAAAATCACAAAGGAAACAAATAGAGTAACTTAACAATTACCTTTTACCAACTTAACATAAGTAAAATCAACAATACCTAAATTAATCTAACATGGACCCCACTACATAAATCTAGCCTCCAGCACACAAGACCAGCTTTAAATAGTCTCTCCCACCCAGATCTCAAAATGGCCAAACTCAGCATCTACCATATGCCAGGTAAGCAGTATCTCAAAACCCCAAATAACAATATAAAGTCCCTCTGCTCCCCGTGACTTCAAACAAACTTTTACACAGATTCCCCATCAAAATATGTCATGCCCATTACATAATCCAAACGGAATAAGGAATTCCTGCAGCACCTTACCACTCTATCCCCTCCATACATGGATCACTACAATGGCATCACCAATTGGCCAAAACCTTACAGGAAGCAACCGTAACGACTGGTGATACTCATACACGTCGTCACAAGGGGTTTATATTAAATAATTCTTTTACTCTATTACAGCTGTGTGACTTGATGTAAATAAAAAAAAAAACAGACAGATTTAAAGACAATCTCCAAACATCCGAATTTTGTAGTCATGTAATTATTCAGAGATCTTGGATGTGCCGAAACAGGAAGTTGAACTCTCACATATGTGACTTCTGGATTGTTTTACTGGTCTGACCCAGCTGGTAAAATACCAGTTGTTTGCTAGATTGCATTTGAATTGTTGTGCAGATCTTCTTTCATGATTTGTTTGAAAGCACAACTTGACCTGATAGTTGAACCCTCTGGTGCCTTTCGGGATACTGTGAGTATAAAACACTGAATAAAACTGAGTCTTGAGCAACTTTTTCCCCTCCGCAGATTCACAAAGATGCTTCAGATGCTCAAAACATCTAATAACAAATTCAGACAACACAAGACGGTCTACCGCACACCTCACACCAGATTTCACTGCAAACACTGAATTCTTTACCCACTGATCAATAATCAGAGAGAATTGACTGGGAGATAAAAATGCTAATATCCAATACCTTGACAACCACAACATGCCGATCACCTGTTGCAGTGTGGTTTTGGCCGAAGTCTCAATAACTGAGATCTAAAAATCTTGCTGCATCAAACCGGAACTTTCTAAAAGTCATCAAGAAAAAAAAAAAACTTGAGTCACATTGCAAGACTTGTCAACCTCCTCTGCCAACACTTCGCTCAGACTTTGTCCTTCCTCCTTTACCGTTCTGTCAGTCATCTTTAAAAGGACTGATATGTGACAGCAGTGGAGTAGGAGCCTGTGCAGACCTTTCATCACATCATAAAGATGTGATAGTTTATTCATGCGCTCATTTTGAATCACTTCCCTCCTGGAAACTACCTGTTGACTAAAAGTTTTCCCCTGCAGGTCACAACTTCACCAAATAAGACAGCGTAATATTGGATGTATAAGTAATCTTTTTCAGCATGAGGAGGAAGTATTGTGACTGAAACTAAAGGCCTCTCCTGAAGTCCACTTCCTCTTCTAACACATCATCTCTGCCTCTTGTGAAACCCTCTAAGCTTTGTTCATGTTACTGGTTCTCTTCCTGCAGCTGCCTGAGGTTTTCTTTGTTAGACCCCCAAGCACATGAAACAATGTGAGATGCCCTCGAGCTTAAAAATTGCTTTCAAATTTATCCCTATTTAGACATTAATGCAAGTTTATGTCTATATATCTTTTCAATGATGCATTTTCTGACCACTATTAATCAAATACATGTCCTCAATGTCACGTCATACCAAAGTTTATAGTAAAGCATTAAAAGTACAGTTTGGACACGCTTTTTCATGAAATCCAGGTGGATCAGTGTGTTCAACCTGTGACTCCAAGTGTATGTAACTGTTTTGAACAGGCTGCAGTGAAAGGCTTGTCCTCCAAAAGAGGAAACTCATTGTGCTGCTTCTGACTTTCCTTGAAGGGATACGCTCCATCATCTAAATACAGTCTTTTAGGAACCCAATCCATCCATACTACTTTTGAAACAACAAAAATGGACAACCCCCCCCCCACCAAAAAAAAAACAAAACAACTAAGCTTTGCCTCCAAAGCTCCTAGTAGTTCAAACAGAATGAAAGGGAGGTACTTTACCATTGTTCCTGTGAGCCTCCCCTCTTTGCCCACTGATCAGGGAATGTATGTTTGCGTCTGTGCAGGTAAAATCCACAGTTTGTCCTTGTCAGACAGCAGCCATCACACAGGGGTGCTGTCAAAACCAGCAGCAGTCAGAAACCTACAAGACATCCAGTTCAACATTCAAACTCTACTTCCTCATACTCCCACAAACAGTGTGTGAAACAAGAACTCACAGAGAATTCGCGCTGTGATGCACACACTCACCACATAAAGCTGAACCGCTACTTCTGTCTTTTTCCCATATTCAGGGTCGTCCGGCAGAGCACAGGGTTAAGTGATGACTAATGATAGTATTTGTTAAATGCAGATATCAAAGTTTTATCAGTCACTCCAATTCTTGTGCCACACACCAGACAAATGTAGATGGCAACAGTGGCCACAGGGGCATAATTATCTCCAGCATCTTGCCAAATGATGGGTGTTTCACTTGTGAGATGTTAACTCCACCCAGGCTGTGGTTGCTTCACCTCTGTTTGTGCCGTAAGAAAAGCTGTGTCTTCTAACGCCCAATGGGTTCAGGAAGAGTGCGAAAGTGTGTGGGTGTGTGTGGGTGCATGTTAGCGAGAGGAGTGTAAAACAGTTCTGTCTTTGATTTAATTTGTTTTATGTAACTTTGAAGTTGAATGTTGCAAGCTCCTCCTCATCTGCTCTCACACATTTTCTATTATAATGCTGCTTTTTTTATTTTACATGACTTTGTCCTTTTCTTTGTTGATTTAATCCTTTTATTTGGCTTATTTTTCAAGTTAATTTAGTATCTGTAGATGTTTGGAAGATTTTCAGCCGTAAATGTTCCACACAGTGTCCTGCCTGGGCTGGTCCTGCACCCACTGCAGGATTTGTTTATAATCACATGGTGTTTTCTTGACTCAAAGCAACAGTGATAGCGATATACAAGGAGGAAGATTGTCCCAGTTTACCTTGCATTCTGGTGTTGGAGCACCTTTGGGAAACTGGAAGAGGATCTGCTCAGTCTGCTTCATCAACTGGAAACTCATTCATGCACTTTATTTTGTCAGTATATATATATATATAAAATCTATCCAGTTCATGGCTGGGGTAACGGCTAACTGACTTTCACCAAAATCAGTTTTTTAAATTAATCAATTTCTGTTAGTTTATGAGGCAATTGTGAACTGGGCGCAGCTCTAATGTAACTGGTGACACATCTATAGTGGGACTAATCTTCCACAGCAGGAGTTGGACTACACAGAGGAGGTGGAACATCTGGAGCTAGCGCAGGAGCAACAACATCTGCATCAATATGCTGAAGAAAAAACATTATTGTGCATGACAGGAAAACAGAACCATTCTCTTCCTCTCTCTGTCGGTGGAGTCGCTGTCGAGACAGTTTCCAGCGACTGCATCACTGAGCGCCTCACCTTGAGCAGGAACACTTCCTGTGAGGTAAAGAAGACCTACTAACACCTCTTCCTATTTCAGAGGAGCTGAACAGGTCACTATTAGTCTTCACCTTTTGGCGAGTCTGCATAGATCACCAGCTGCAGCTTGCAGACAGTATTCACTGTTCCAGCAGCAGGAGGAGGAAAAGAACCTCCTGCATCCCGAAGGACTCGTCGCAGCCTGTGTGTCTACCTCCCATCAGGCAGGATGGAGAGTTTCACAAGGAACCGCTACCCTGATGCTGTAACTCTGTTCAATTCAAGTCCCGTGTTAGAGTAGTTGTGCACTCTTCATGGGAGATGATGCTTATATCATACCATTATGCAAGACATTGAATTATGAGCATTATTATTTGGGAAAGTTTCTACAACACCATTTGAAAGTGCAATAATCTGTTTAAATAACAGCTTGCAGCTTTTTTAAAAAAAATATTTGACTTCTAACACTACTTTTTAATATATTAGTATCCTTGTTTGTGTCTGCTTTTAATAAACTATCTATGTCTTCATATCAAACCTACAGTAAAGAATCTTTATTACTGGATAGGTTGTGTGAGACGGCAGAGCTGATCCAATCTAACACAAAGTTTTTGTTCCTTGTAAATGTTTTACTAAATGTTGATTTAGAAATTAAATTTCCATTATTATGGCAAGAATGTTTAATGTCACAAAACCTTTTTTGAATATTTCATATAAAAGCAGAGATCTGCTGCATTTACAAGTAAATCTCATCTGAGGGATAATCTTACTTCCTTTTCTTACAGTTAATTTACAAGATTATTTATATCAAGTGATTTCAGTCTCATCCAGAAAAAGCACTTCACTTTTTCCATGAAAGCAGTCACATCCGGAAACATGTAGAGTCCACACAGAGATGCTCGACTCAACCAAGAGGCGACAGTGCAAAGCAAATACTGTCCCTAAACACCTTGTTTAACCCTTAAAATGAACCGTTTTTTAGAAATGTTTTTGGATAAATTACTTTTTGCAGACCAGTATTTACACTTTTACATCATCTGGTCCTGTTACTGGACTACAGCAGGCCTTCAAAGATAAACTGCATCAGACTTCATAGAAATAAGTGTTTACTGAATCTACAGTAATGACTGTAATGATATACATCATTTAAATCTTAAGAGTCTTAGCTTTCCAGTGGTGTTTAACATGTGTAGGTACTTGAGAGGGAGACTGAGTAAAACACATACTTATGTCATGACCTAACACCTCCCCTCCCCTGGTATGGATTAATCCACTTGACACTGACATTTAAAGGATGTATGTAGGGAACAAATGCACTCATTCTATATAGTATTGAGCAATATATAGAATATTTAATTAGTGTGACAAATACAACATCCAGTAATAATACTGACCCTTTTTCTTTATTATAGTACAATAAATTCACTGCTTTGGCTGAGAAGTTATCAGTCACTGTATACCATATGGATATACAGAAATAATAATAATAAAAAAAAAACAAAATAAAACAAATTCCCTCAAAAACGGAAATCCAATTTACAATTGGCATTAGCAGAAGCAAAAATATAAAAAGAAAATCTGTTCAAGGGTAGTTATGTGATCTGTTCTCAGTGGGTGTAAATGTGCTAGGAAACTACAACATTGTCATATGAAATAAACTATGTCAGTGACAACCATAACAAAAGTGATAAGAAAAAGAAATCGTGCCACATAGCAGCATTGAATGTGGTCCCTCTTTATTTTCATAATCATAATAACTGTGATGCTAGTAGATACAGGAAAGAACAGAAGGTTGAGTTTGATAAACAGACATATTTAACTTTTCCACATTATCCTTTTTTAAATGAACTCATTGATTATCTATCTCGTGTTGTTTAGTTGTGGAACCACAGAGGGAAGATGTAGAGAGGTTTAAACAAGGTAGTCCTCCCTGCAGCTCCACACACAAGGCCACCGCATCTTAGTACCAAACGCAGCCATCACTTTTAGATCTCCTGAAGCAGTTTTTTTTTACTGCTTCACTGCACAAACAGTCATGAATGGGCTGATACAAAACTTAAAATACTCGCTAACTAAGTTGAATGTTTCTCAACAAGAATAATTATCAGATTTTTTATTTTCTGAGAATTTATTCACAACATGATTGCCCCCAAATTTGCTTCAATATATCTAGAAGTCCTTTGCAAATGTCCAAATTTCTTTTCCACACTAGATTGTTTACTTCATGTCAAAACACAGTACCAACAAAACATTTGGACATATTTTTTCATTAACTCTAATTGGAAAGCTTTTCACTGGTTACTGTTTTTTCTAATCTTCTTGGAAACCATATTTGGTTTCTGCTGAATTAGTTTTATTATTTGTAATAACCCAACAGTGTCTGTAGCGAGCTGTATGTTGGGATTCAAAGGTACATTATTTGATTAAAAAAATTAAGTCAAGCGTGTAAAAATGACCCCTCTGGTGGGTGAAGGGGCCCTAAGCAGCTGCAGTTTTGCACCTCAGGCCAACTTTTCAGGTCGGTAAAATTAAAGGTTCAACATACACTAACAACAATTGAACTGATTATTCAGACTCAACAATGAACTAATAGCACAATTTATAACCACAGCACCACAAAAAGGAATAAACATAGCAGAAAAATCCTGCAAAGACGTACAGTATGATCATCTTTTTACGATAACATTTAGTGTTACAGAGAGCTGTGCTCGCTGAGCGATTGCGATGAAGTTGTAGAAGTCTTCACGGCACAGTGGGCAGTCATGCCGCAAGACTTCATGACTGACCTCCAAACTCTTAGGCAACACTTCTAAAATTATTCTGTGTAGGAAGGAAGAAGAGCTGAAACAGCATTTCTTGAAAATAGATCCATGAAACAACACAGATGAATCAGTACGACAACAATCTTGGGTCAGTCGTCATTGTGAATAAATGTCTGATATTTTCGGCCTCGTATTCACACAGCATTTTTAAAAAAGATAAAAGCTGACATGGTTTTACACAGGAAGCAACTTGTGCATCATTAGACCTGCGGAAGATTTTTCAACTCTTGCTTTTGTCAGCACAACAAACAGTAAACAATATCTTTACAAATACTGTCGGTATGAAATCACGAGCCAACGTGTTAAAAATGAGAAAAGGGTTGTTTATAATGATGAATCTACAGAAAACTGTAAACTGAATCTGCAACTTCTATCAGACTGGGTTTTTAAAAGGAGTTTGGGCTCATTTTAATCATCCAGATACATTAATGTTCACTAATTGCTTTATTTGTTGTTACAACAGGCAGGAATTCACTCAGAACCACTGTGCAGCAGATGGACTCAGTTAGCAGCTAGCTAAGTGATATGTTGGAGGCAAATAGCTGAGTGAACACAGCCGTCTGTTCTCAGACAGATCAATGTAGGTTATGCTGACTAATCACCCATTTCCTCAACACATACTTGGAAAATATGCAGAATTTCTTCAAAAGATGATCTTTTGCTGAATGTGTGAGGGGTATTTGAGACAGGTTTCCAGACAGAGATGGTAAACTACATTATATCTTGACCTTAAAGCAAACTAGAGAAGATTGAGATATTTTACATGAGTAAATCCCTCCTCAGACTGAAAGTAATACGATCAGGGATCTTCACTCGTTCTTTTCTGTAGCCACAACTGACTCACTCTGACTCACTGTCCTCTGAATTTCCACTCTCGCATTGTGCGCACTGTTAAACATATGGTAAAAGTAAAAATAATAATAGCAGCAACCCTGCATTGAGCGACTTTTGACGATACTTTGTTCCTTTCCGAAGGCTTTTTGCAGAAGCCGACACAGTCTGCATCAATGAAACAAACCAATATCCTGTGATCTGAAAACATACTGCTGCTCGCATCAGGGCTGCAGTGTTACACTCTAAAGACAATAACCTGTTAGAAATGATCAAAAATGGCAAGATTGTGGCAAATTTAACTGCACCGACACATTTACAGCTTCCACAGAGACATCAAGTTGAATCACATAAACATTAAAGACACAAGACTTGAGATTGTGGACTCTTTGTGCAAATCAAACTCTGCTCATACGTTGCCATAACAGCGAGGACTCAGAATACACTGATATGCAACTACGCAATAACGTGAAACAATGTGGTCAAGTAACAACTAACGGATGTTATTTCTTTTTGTAGACGAATATATTCAGAAAATAATTTTCTTCATAAAGTGGGTTTAAAAAAAACTCAGAACAGATAAAACACCAGCTGCAACATACAGGTTTAAGAGATGAGGCTAAACTTTTAAGGCCACTCAAGTAGAGAGAAGTGGAACTTAGAGACTGTGATCAGTCCTGTGGCCAAAATGAAAAGGTAGCACCAAAATATAACGACAAAGGGAAAGTTCAGAGACAGAAAGAGGATTAGTCTTCCCTCCCTCGCTCTGCCTCTCCTGGTTTCAGCAGCTCCCCCTTCCAGTGGAATATTTAAGCTCAGCTCAGCTCAGAAATGTCCGATCGGTGAAGAAAGCAGGTCCCTCTGGATAATCAAGAGGGCCAGGCGTCCGTATCTCAGCATCCCAGTCAGATCCCACAATCCTATGACAGAGGCATCATAAAGGCTGCTGTTCTGAGGCTCAGTGGGAAGTGTTCAAGTTGAATGGTGAGAGCTTCATAGTGTCAGTGTCCTTGGCAGGTCTTGCAGCACATTTGTCTAAAATATGGCCGGCTGCAGAACTGGAACCTGAGCACCAGAGGGCAGTAGGCCACAGTGTTCACATCTTTACACTCTGCAGGGGACATAAACAAAAAGACTTTCAGCTTTATCGTTGTATTTGTCTTCATTAGTGAAATAATATATAGATATTTAGGTTTTAAGCTTTAATCTAACAGTCATTTTTAGTTTAGAAAATTATACTTTGCAACAAATATGAGTCTGTAAAACAGTGAAGATTACCAGGACTGAAATTTGCCCTCTGACCTTCAGGGTTGTCTGTGCTGATGGGTAGACTGAAGTCACATTTGCTCTTGCATTGCTGCATGGCTGCAGGCCGGTGATGTTCCAGACACTCATTGGATGGCTGGCCGGTGTGCGTCAGACACTGCACCGAACGCATCTCCTGACCCAGACCACACTTGGCAGAACACTGAATCACAAACACACATGGTTTACTGACAGCAATACAATAATTTGAAAGAAATCGTTTCATATTTAAGAATTGTCCTTATTTGCTAACATTGATAAGAGTTAAAGTTACCACTATCTTTCCTGATCACGACACGCCCGTAATCATTGTGAATTTCCCAATTAAATAACATTAAATGGATGAGCTATAAAAAAAAATCCCCCCCCCCCTCACAGTTGTTATGAAGGTAAACTTGACCTATTATACTTAAAATGCTTTCTCGTACCAGACTGTAAACATGTTTATTACTGCTGGGAAATTAGACTCCTCTGTTAAAAACGCTACGGGGATTTGCTGAGGTGTAAACTAATTTTTGCACTTCCACATAGGCTTCACTTTTTTGCAATAGAGGTTTCATCATGGAGGAAATGATGTAGATCCAGGCAATAATCTCTGGCTGCCGATGGTGATGCCAATACGGAAATGGAAATACTTGCAGTTCACCCCTCACCGCTAGATGACTGGCTGCAATAGAGAGCAATCCCCATAGACTCTCATGTTAAAATGTCCGATTTCACAGCTGAAATAAACATGTTTACAGAGTGGCTCCAAAAACTATTTTCGGTTTAATAAGTCCAATTTTCCATCATGTAAACTCTGTAATACTGCTTTTTACCACTAGATTGAATGTGAGTCACTGTAGTATATTGTCTGCATTAAAACTATTGACAGTATATAATTACTGGACAGTACGTCACGTTTCCCATAGGTTTCTGAAGAGCAAAAATGAAGCCAAAAGTTGGGTCCTACCGTCGCCATCTTGCTGTTTCGTCATTATCGGAAAATCCCAAAATGGATGAAAAGTTAGCGCTGAGAGGGCTCCGTTACGGTGGAGCGAGCAGGAAGTACGCAGCTGCAACCAGTGAAAGCGCTCTAACACACATCAATCAAAAGGACACGCCTATAAATTTAAGATTAAAATAACATCGAAACCAAAAAATTCACTCCCCCTAGAGTTTACATGACGGAAAATTGGACTTATTAAACCAAAAAAAGTTTTTGGAGCCACACTGTAAACATGTAAACATGTTTCTTTCAGCTCTGAAATCGGACATTTAAACATGGGAGTCTATGGGGATTGCTTGCTCATCTAGCGGTGAGGGGTGAACTGCAATTAATCTGACTTCAGCATTAGCATTAGCATGATTAAAACCAACAAATGAAGAAAAGATAGCAATACCTGTGCTGGTAAGCAAACAAACAAGAGACTGAGACTGAGGAGAACTCACACAGATCAGAAGTTTGTGAAAAGGACCATTTGTGAGATTACCAGAAAGTCTGGCTCCTCTGAAGCAAAATATAATAAAGTTTGATTCAAATTTGCACAGTAATGTAACATATTTAATCCAGACAAAAAAGCATCAAGTCAGATTAATAGAAATGTAAATATACAGTGTAAAATATACAGATAATAGGATTTTGTACTAGTTTGTTAGATAAATTTGTGATTAAAATAAAGTGTCTTACCTCTCCCCAGGGTCCCATCACCCACTGTGGGGGAGGGCAGCGCTTTAGGTTACAGCGCACTCTGGAGGTGGGCCGACCATATTTGGGGCATTTTGATTCAGGCAATGTGTCCCCGCTCTCCCCACTCTTACACAGTACTATACGGTGCCTGTATCCAGGACCACAGCTGGGTGTACACTGCAGAGCAAAGAGGAAAAAATGGGAAACATCAAGCAGGAAGGCAGGGAGATGGATAAAAGAGGGGGGTCACTGTGGTCAACAACACACAAAAAGGAATCTTTTAAATCCACTCAGCAGAGGGCAGCAGTCGTAAAAACCTGCTGAGTTTCTGTAGGTTAACTGGACTTAATCCTACAGAAGTTGTAATAAAGAAGGTTTCAAGTAAAGTTTTAAAAAGTTCAAAGTTTTAACTACTGGAGCAAAGTAGCAAAGGAGGGGGGGGGGTGCTGTAATGCTAATTACATTTCCCCAGATGCTTCAAATGAGAGGTCAAATTAAAAATGGGTAAAGAATTTCCACATGACAACTGCAACAATATGTATTCATGAGTGAAACAACATGCTCAGTGTACTGGTCTGCTGTCTACCTCTGTTGTGTATGTCATGGTTAAGGTACTCTTACTTTATTCTGGCTGATGTTTGGGGTTTTTTGGGTTCAACTGGAAAAGAAACTATTGCTTCATCAGAGTGGAATTTAGTAAAAAAAAAAAAAAGAAAAAAGAAAAAAGGTTCAAAATCAGCAATGTATCAACTAAAACATGGCAGAAGTCAATGCTGAACACATGTGTGATGACAAACGTCTGTGTACCTCTGACCAATCCAGGGCCAGCCATTCAGGGGGGCAGCTGTGGTTGTTGCAGGGCTCAGTGATATAAGGGCGAGGGGAGGTACAAGCAGAGTCATCCAGAACCTTCTCCTCCGTTGCAGAAATCTTCCTTTTACATAAGACAGCCCGAGTTCGCAGACCGCCATTACAGCTGCGGCTGCACTCCGACCACTCTCCTGCCCACCAGCTAAAAGAAAAAAAAAAGCTGATTGTTTAATTTTAAATTCCACTTTTGCATAATTCAGGCTTTTAACAAATGCAAATCAGTGAAAAAATGTGCAGCACCAACAGAAAACATGAAGCTAAAGATCAACTAATGATTTTTACTATCAAAATATAGAAATCAGTTAAATGATAAATAGAACGAACAAGAACCTGTTTTGAAACTAGTATGACAAAAAAACAGAAAAAAAGCCACCTGCCGTGACGCACTCACGTTGGAGAGCATGGCTCAGTGTTGCAGGATCTTCTTTTTTCTTTAGGTTTGCTCTTTTTGTCACAGAAATGATTGTAGACGACTGAATGATCTGCCTGCCTTTTACACACCACCTGCTGGATCTGAACACCTGAGAACAGGCGAGCCAACACAGAGCAAACAGACAAGCATGACTGACAGATGATGAATTTGTGTTAGTTTTGCATCTTCTTTTTTCTGTGCCCTGTTCAGATGTGGAACCCAACACGTTGCTAGCAGGTATCAGCATAATCTGAAGACACCACACCGCAAAAACTAAAATCTAAGTAAGATTAAACATCTCAAATCAAGGACACATATGTATATTTTTTTAAACGTAAGATATTTATTCTTACTTAGTAGGTTTTTAAAGATTTTTTTTTTAACTTGTTTTAGGAATTCTTGACAGGTTAATGTTCCTTGAAATAAGAAATTATCTGCCAACAGAACAAGAAATTTTATCTTATTTCAAGGAAAATTAAACAAATTTTTGTAGTTTTTTTTTTCTTGTTTTTAAAGCCAGTTTTTGTAGTCCACCTAAAAGGAAAGTGGTGCAATTTTAAGTAAGCAGAGTTTTAATGATGACATTAAATTTACGATAACTTAGATTGGTGGTTATAAAACTGTGGGAACACTCAGCCAATCAGAAATGTTCTGTGCTGCAAGCCCCAACCTGAGGGCATCACATTTATAGCTTAGCTCCTGACTCCTGCACAGGAAATGGAAAGGGATAAGGACAGAACCCCCTAAAAGACCCCAGTTCCCAGAAAGGTTCCTTATCTAAATGTAGCTTCTCTAAAGATAAGAATTTACAAGTGTACTTTGGCTTTAACTCCATCTTGTAGCAATGCCATATGTTGCATGCAGATTGTACAAGAGATAGGGTTGCATTGTGGGAAAAGCACAATGAGGCCATCAGAGACTTTCATTGTATTCAGGCTGTACTAAAGATTGTTGCTACAGAAAGATAAAAAAGTTCCCATAAAAAACAATAACATTAGTCAAAATAAGTCTGTTAGAAGAAAAAAACTGTATCCACACAAACTACCACTGATGTTCACCCACTGTTTTCTCATCCTCGGATGCAAAGAGCAAGACTCTAACAGAGGCAAAATGGGCTCTTATCAGGTGAAGCTCTACAGATCATTAACTCACAAAGGTCATAACTTTTTGTGGTATCTCCACAGCCTCAAAGTCTGAACTGTTAAGCTGCGTCTGGTTTCTCTGGCCTCCCAGAAAAGCCCAATCTACAGAGATTAAAACCATGTTTTTAGAGGCTAGAATGGGTCCAAGTGTGTTTCAGTGTATCAGTAGCTACAAGGAGGAAATACGAAAAGCAGAGAAGCGAGATAAGAATGAACGTCTGAATTAAACTGGAAACTACGTCGACGGAGGCGACAGCTAGGGTATATCCCCAAACACCCGCAACCTGCAATTTCCCTAATACTCTAATACATATACAAATATAGAAACATTCAGGTATAACCTCATTATGTAACACATCTTCAGGTCATGACCTTTCATTTGCACTTGATTTTAGGTCAATTGGATGAATAGTTTCAGAGATATAACCAAAACGGTTTTCAGGTTTGATCGCCCTCTGGTGGGCAACCTGAAAATGATAAATCACTTAAAGGAGAACTTCGCTTTTTTTAAACCTGGGGTCTGTTGTCATCTTTCCTTCCATACATGTGAGTGATGTAGAGA
>JBAMHX010000016.1:6788963-6801821 GCA_037177515.1 Pseudomugil tenellus | reverse complement strand
AGATAGATAGATAGATAGATAGATAGATAGATAGATAGATAGATAGATAGATAGATAGATAGATAGATAGATACACAGTAACTACATTTCTGAAAGTTTTTTTTCACACAAAATCCTCACTCCAAATCTGCATTGTCTCTGCTTGTCATTAACGTCCAAAAATCCATCTGTTTTTTAAATCTGATGCTTTAAATCTAATTCTTAAGACTTCATGTTTTCTCCACATTATGGTTTGTGTTTAAACAGTTAGTGGTTGCGTTCAGTGGTTCTGGTAAGTCTCTACAGAAAGAATGTAAGCCAGAGAAAAGTCCTCCAATGTTTATATGATTGTTTTGTTCCCTGAGGACGTGAATAGGAGGAAACTGGATTTCTTTACTTGTCCAGATGCCTTCAGTTCAAGTTCTGACAATTACCATGACCTTGATGAATGAATGTTTTCACAAACATGTTGTTTCATTTCATTTTGGCTACCTCCAGCACACAGAGCTGAGCAGCGTGACCAGGAGGTGTAGTGCCAGGCAAAGCCGTTTTGGAGATCCCTGCTGAGTGGCGGGTTAAAGCGATAGTGGATCCCTGGGTTCTCCTCCCTCACCAGCACCTTAAAACATTTAACACATTCTCAGTTTGGTTAAACACAACTCAATCCATTATCCCCATTTATCAAGCTACTGGTCTTGCAGAGTGCAGTAAAAGTCCAGTGCTTTTGGTCTTACCATGACAATGAGGCTGATATTTGTTGGACCCGCAGCTTCAAGAGTTTCTGGTCCATCGGTGGGCCGTCTGTAGTGGAAGGTGGTGCCGGCAATGCTGAACCTCCGAGGAGAGTCAATGGTCAGCTTTCCATTGATAAAATACTGATCACTTTTACTCTTCAGCACTAGTAGGGAGGGGGGAGAGTGAAAGATACATAATTATATCACATTTTGCATTTAAAGTTAATTAGTTCAAATGAGCTTGAATGTCAGCTTACCCAGATAGTTGAGGGAAATGTTGAGCTCTTGTATGTGAATAAACACTGATCCCTTAGGGATTCTGATCACCTCTTCATATCCTGGGACACACAAGTAAAAAAAGAAAAGAAAAAGTGAGGTGGAATAGGTTTATTCTCTGGGGATCAGGGAAGCGATGTGTAAGTGGTGTTTAGCTCTGTGGGATACCAATGGACTAAGCAGAGGCTTCAGATTCCAGCTGCATTCCTGGGCAGCTGTCCTCCACTCTCTGCTCAAGGATGAGAACTTTGCCAAGACTCAGCTCCTTCTCTCCTTTTTGCTCCTTCTCCCCCCCAACTCGGGCTGCTTTTTTCAGCCACCAGAGCAGGCGGGGCAGCCCTGAAAATATCTTAAGTTCACCAGAGGAAGAGAGAATGAAAAAAAGAAGTGAATCTAATTTCATCTACTGACTCTGAATTGTGACATTGCATTAGACCTTTTAGATGTAGAACTGAACTTGGTTCAGATTCCTTCTTGTTCCAGAAACGTTAGCCTTCGGCTAAGAAACAGGTTTAAAGAGAGGAGCTGCAAACCTCCACCCTGATACCTTGGTGACCCCTGACAGTAAACTTGAGCCATAAGCTGGACAGAGACTTGTCATTAATACCAAACTGATCAGATCTAGAGTTAAACAATGCCTCTGCTGTTTTCCAGAATGGGATGGATTCATCTCTCTTCTTTTCGGTGTTTTACAGAGCAGACTCAGCGGTTTGGCTACTTCTTGTGGTCATAAAACACTCACTAGTGGATAACGTTATCACTCAATGTGATAATAAACTAGGGATGAATAACTTATTGTATAAGCTTTCACTCATCTGTGATCATTTTTTATTATTATTTTTCTTCAGGAAAACAATGTTTGTTTCCCTAAAGCATAAGAGATGCAATAACTTTTTAAAAGATTTATTTTTAAAGCTGCCCTTAAATAGTAATTTTCACAAAATTGCTACCTTCCAAGCTAATCTCTGCTGTATTCGCCAGCACATCACTACACATACTGGCCTGCTTCACCATCTGAAGATCAGCAAATTTGAATACAACAATGCATACCATGTGCGTGGGTCATAATGCACATACCTGTATAAGAAGAAAACAAAATGCTGAACCACACGTATTAAAACTGCTACAAAGCTCTGCTGGGGGTTAGATGCTCTACAGGGACCCCTTAAATCACTGAAGCAGACAAGAAAGAGAAGTGTTGGCCAACGGCTTTAAGAGTTTAGAGAAATCAAAAGCTGGCTGTAGACATGACGGAGTGATTCTGATAGTCATAAATCTGCCCGTGACCAGAATAAGCCTTCATCCCTGTGCCTGGAGTTTGACTTGGGTTTGAAATGAGAACATGTTGTGCTGTAGCTGTAACCAACCCAGTGGAGTTTAGACTTAAAAAATGTGGAGAAGAGCTTGAACTGAACTTAGTTGGGTTTTACTGGCAAGAAATATCTATTAAAATATTATTTTATGTGTGGCCCAAAGTATGTATTTATAGTTTCACTGCTTAAAGGTCCCATACGCTGCAAATTAGACTTATGAGCTTTTAACCTTCTATTAGTGTTAATTGTACCTTAAAACGATTCCGGACGTAGTTTTATATTTCATCCATGCGTTTTGTAGCTTTTTGCTTTGTAAATAAGAGTGCAGCTTAAGCAGAGCAAATGCCTGACCCTACTGCTCTGATGGGGCACAGTAGAGACTTCCCCGCCTGAAAACATTAGCATCACCTTTAGCAGAAACCTTGCAGCAAGACATGAGTGATATGGTAAAACTATAGTATAGTGTATGTTGTAAAATGCATAATATTATCATAAATGTGCATAATATAGACTGTGAAAAGGCAAAATATAGAAAAATATGGGACCTTTAAACTCTTAAACACCACTGAAAGACACTTAGGCTGAACTAAGTGTAACAGACAGATCCCTGACTTCAAGGAAATGTAGAAAAATCTGTCAAGTTACAGTAAAAACTATTCCTATTTAAAGTAAATATAGGAAATCAGAAGCATATTGTGAGTTGAGTTGGTTTTTGTAACACATAAGATTAATAAAAGTGTTTATTTTTTGCTTGTGTTGACTAATTACAGCAAAACATGTAAGGACATTGAATGCAGCTCAATATTTGTTAATCTGTTGTATCTTGTAAGATTAAAACTGTGTCTCTGGGTACAGAAAGAGCGATAAAAACGTCACCATAGTGACACTTGTTTCATGATGGAGATTGATGATTTGTGTATTTCATTTTGGCGCAATGCTCATTTAAGTTTTTGTCAATTATTTATTTCATTATGTTTCCTAAAAAAAGGTACTTTTTAATACCCAATACTTATAATAGTCTCATCACACAAAAAGCCTACAGTCCAAGTTTTTTTTAGGACAGTCATAATGTCAGACATTAAGAGGGCTGTTGAGACGTCAGCTGGAGTTGACGGACTGATCTGGTCTCTGTGGTTCAGGGTGTGTCCGCAGTGTGAGGGGGGTGAGTGGCGGTGACGGTTGGCTGAAAAGCTCTGGAGTTGGTGTTGTGGGTAGAAAGTAATCCAAAATAGACTGGACACCAGTAGGACCTCAACTTAAACTGGTTGGACCTCACCTAAATGTGTTTGCCACGCTTCCGGTTCCTGGGTGGCTGGAGAATAAAAATATCTGCATATAGTGTCCAGTACGTGTCATTTGTGTTTACTTCCTTACTTGTTGAACAGTTTCTGTTGAGTTTGTTTTTTTTTTCTTTATTTTATTAATAATCTGGCTCATTGATGTATGTAAATGATACCAAGTTAACTAAAAGAGTCATGTAATATGTAAGTTACTCATATACTCTGAGTAACTTGTGTGGAGAGGCCTTTACATTGTTTACAGGCCTTTACAGGCTCCTTCTTCTCCGTGTACATGTGATCACTGGGAAAGCTATCTATAAATATTATATTCATTATTTTTTTTTTTAGCGGATGACAGTTTTTTCTTTTTACTTTTCTACTGGTAACAAATATATCTCAAAGATCAGGTTCCGTTATTGAACAATTGTCTTTAAATAAGAACTTAATCTGAGGTCATGATCACAGGTCCAGACACTACATGTTATATTTATTTACACTAGCATTAAATATAACTGCAAAGATTGTGATATCACTTTTCAAAATAACTTCAGTTTTATTCCACATTTTGAAACATTTCTCCAGTGTTGCTTTATTGGTCAGGAAGGATCTCCATGATACAGTCTGTTCTGATAAGACTGCTGTCCATACGATCATGCAATTTCTTTACACTGAGGCTTGATTAGACTTTACGAAAATAACATTTCCAGAGATTAGTTAAGTAGCTGCTAATCTACCAGAAAAACATTTAATCCCATGTTTGGCCTGACTTAAAAAAATATCTCTGTTTTATGAATTGATTTTAAGATTCTATTGAGTACATGTAAGACATGCCTGGGACTGACTCCTGAGTGAGTATCTAAACCCCATACGAGCCTGGGTGTAGCCTGAGATCCTCCAGTGGCTCCCGATTGGCGCGTCCAAGATCCAAATTGAAAACAAGGAGTGACTGAACTTTTCCTGTCAGGTCTGAGTCACTCTGGATTGATCTGCCAGAGGACAGCGAGTACTCCACATATTTGTTAATTTCTTTACTTGTCCTGTTTTGAACTCCTGGTAGGATGCTTTTTATACTGAATTCTTATATTCTGTGATTTATTTATTTCTACAAAGGGAGGGAGAGAGGAACACACGCACGCAGACACAACCATATTGACACATTGTGTACGGTTGCATATTTTACATCCATAGGGTAGGATGGTGGAAACTGAGGAGACCAGTTGCTTGACATCTGGCATAAAAATGTTGTTCCTTGCTGATACACCATTCAAGCTTTTCAAAAGTCTTAATTTCGATCTTGTATTTTGCATTTTGTGATGCTCAAAATGCTTTCATATGGTGAAAGTCTGGTCTGCAATGAGCCCAGTCCAGCACCTGGAAGCCACGCTGTTGTAATGGATGCAGTATGTGGTTAACCGTTGTCTAGCTGAAATATGCAGGTCTTCCCTGAAAAGAATTTGTCTACATGGGAGCATATGTTGTTCAAAACCACGTATAGATCTTTCATTTTATGTACATAAAAGTGCCATTCCCATAAAAACTAACGCTACTATTGTCATTAAAGATGCACACTTTTGCGCTAAGCATTGTTAACAAGCTGGATGGTCCCGTTTGTCTTTAGTCAGAAGGATGCAGCCATTCTGATTCAAGCTCATGCACAACTTCTTGTTCAGATAACATAGTTTTAACCTGAATTTATGCATAGCAACTGTGTTTACAGACAAAAGGCTCATTCGACTTTGGCAATATGCAACTCGTCTGGAAGCAAGGGATTCGGCTGCACAGTGCAGGAGCCACTTGAGTGCAGATGGATTGCATAGCTAGATTTAATATTGGTGCACCAACAATGAATCTAGTGATAAATGTATTTAGGTGTTATTGACAGGTTACAACATTATTTCAAACAGCCTTTATGTTTCAAATTGCAATAAGCTAATTTTTATAAAACCGCACTGGCTGATTGGCTGCTTCAACAGAGCAACAAAAAATGTGTCATAGACACGTTATTACACTTAACTGGAGGTTATGTCAACATAACACATGGACAGTAATTTTACAACTCCTTAATACAGCTTGGATTTGTTTAATCTAAAGACCCAATACAAGGACTTATTGATGTTTGTCCTACGTTTCTTCATGACACCTTAATGCTCATCTCTTATATTATCTACAGATTCTCTTCTAATGTCTTTTAATGGTATGTTTTGTAAATAAATTACTATTTTATTAGCCTAAATGCTAGCTCCATGATCCTACAGCATTCCTGTCACACCTCCACTCTGTCATCCTGCAGCTCAGTCAAGGACCTGAACACAACCTCATCTCCCTCCACATCAGGGCTTCCTGAAACCCCCTCTGCCTCCACCTCCACAGACTGTCTGTCTCCTGTAATCAAGTCATGAAACAACTGATGAAACTGAACCAGAACAAGGCTGTAGGTCCAGATGGTGTCAGTTCCAGAGTTCTCAAGACCTGCTCAACACCACAATGTCTGATTCTCCAGCACCTGTTCACCAGTCCGGAAAGAATTCTGGTGATGTGGAAAACATCCTGCCTTGTTCCACCTAAAAAACCACAACCAGCTAAACCAAATTATGACAGAATTTGAATTTCCTTCCGGGATTAAATATATATTTATTTAATTTTATTTCATTTCCTGTTTTTACATTGTCATGTTGAAAGACATCTTATTTTTAAACTCTTCTGTAATACGTAGACAGTTTCTACAGCTGAAGTCTGACCCAGAATTCCAATTTTTCCATGTTAATAATGACAGACTTGCTTGATCTAGACAAGTGATTGTTTATGTCTGCGAAGCCAACTTTTAGACTGCAAAAGCTTTCAGTCATGTGTTTCCAAATCATTTCTCTCTGAGCATTCATCAGAAGAGCTGAAAGTCAAACATTTGCAGAGATTAAGGATTGAATAGCTGTGGTGTTTTGTTGGCTTTATAACACAAAATGCTTCTGGGAACGGACAACTACACGTTCTTGTAAACGTATCCAGAATGTCAAAATCCAAATTTACAATTTTTTTGCAACATTGCATAACGTTCATAACGTCTAAGGATAAATGATTTTGCGTAATTTTTCCAATTATCAGAAAAGTGGACATTTTTCTAACTCTGAAATGAAAATGTAAACCTTTTTCCCCTTTTGTTAAAGATTTCAGGAGAGATATTTAGCTACATGCACAGGGAGCTCTGTAGCAGCTCCTCACTACAGAAAAAAGGTGAAATAATTGGAAAAGAAAAAGAGCTTGTTGAGTATTTTAAATCTCTACCTCCTTCAGACAGTGAATCGTTGAAGACTCCCTCTACAGAGACACAGCTGCTCCCGTCACCCCCACAGATCCTGCAGCGGTCCTCACGTACGTCCGAGCCAAGTACACGATCACAACCCACGTGCTGTGAGAAGGGAGACATGAGTGAGCTGTAGGGTCACTCAGGGTCATGGGGAAACGGGCACAGTCAGTGAGTTGAGAGGTATCAAAGGCCATGCTGACGAATTACCGCCTAATGTCTTCCAGACCACTTTTTCAAAACACAGAAATATCAGATGGCAACTCCAGATGTGTCTTCTGATCCTCTGCAGACATAATGCTCTTTGGTTGCTAAACTCATAGCTGTCGACATAAATAAATTTCATGATGAGCGAAGCAGGTGGTTTTACTTAAACTCTTTAACAGCGACCAAACTTAAACAATAGCACAGAAAATTAATGGCAACTGATCTTATTCTCATATTTCCATATGACAGCTGCTTATTGTAGTGAGGGATAATGAGGCTTGAGTTTATTATTACTTTTACACTGACTGGATTGCATCTCAACACTGAATCAAGAGTTGAAACTGGTGGCTTTATCATGTAAGTAATTGTGAGTTGTTAAAGTTTGAAATGGTACAGATCAAAAGTAGCAGGAGGCCTCGTGTTCCCAGATGCAAACAGTGTTTCCAAGAGCTCATGAGGGAAAGTGGCCAGCAACTGTCCTGCTTAAACTGCATGTTTTGTATATGTGGTGTCAAAAAACTGACTATTGGGATGTGGAATGTAACTGAAAAGAGCTTGAATGTGAGGATATACTATGTATTTGGGCTCACTGCTACATACAATAATACCAAACCCTAGAGGCATCAAACTGGTGCCAGGATACCCTACAATTACCCGGCCAATCAGCACAGTTCTGAGTTGTAGTACAGAAAGCCATGAGTGTGCTTGTGCACCAAACAGCAGCTCAGAGCACTCTGCCCTCTTGGAGTCTCTGGGTGGTTTGAAAGAGTTGTTTTTGCAAATTATTAGATCCCCGTTTGCCTAAAGCAGAGCTGTGTGTATATCCTCAGCACAAGGTCACAGCTTGTGACAGTAAGTGTTGGACTTCACCAAAGCTGCCCACAAAATCCTGTTTGTGGTATTCTTTGTCTGATCTGGTAATCTCATGTTAGCATCGCTGGTTTTTACAGATGATCTGGTTCAGTTGGCTTCCCTGGAACAAAATAGCCAGCATGTTCTGAACCCCTGATCACCCATTCTTTAAGTTTTCCTGCACTCTTTCTACAGTCAAGCAAACCTAGATCAAACTTAAAGTGATTATATATCTTTTCTGGATTGGGAATATCTTAAGATTCTCTGGAGGAGCTTGAGAGTATCATTAGAAGAAACATAGTCTAGGGCTCCCTCCACAATCTAACCATCACTTCATTTCTATATTTAACAGGATGACACTGACTGTGCTATGCTATAGTGTAAGAGATGAAACAGTTAAAGAAAGGAGGAAGAGTTGGACTGAAGATAGGACAACTGCAAGAAAACAGTGCTTCAGAGTGAGAAAGACAGAAAGACAGTAGTGTGCAGTGAATGAGAGCCAGCCTGTGGTGCAGACAGACCAACAGCTGAGCTGCAGGGTCACTGAGTTCCTACAGAGCAGAACAGAAAACACAGAGAAGAAGAGGGGAGGAGGAGAAAGGAGAAAAGAGGGGTGTAGATAAACAAATATTTTGTGTGAGTTGAAAACCTTCAAATAAAGTAGTGCAGTGAGGGGTAAAAAGAGGCAACAGAGGGAAAGCTGAAAATGACATTTCAAGCTGGAACTCCTTAAGTTAAATTTATTTTCTCCCCTAAGATCTTTTCCTAAAAGCTTTAACTTATTGTTTATAGCAGAACTACAAGAGGATAAGTATTTATCCTGATCTGCACAAGTTATGCATTATTATCAATAAGCTTTTTTTCTCTAAACTGCTTCACAAATTGGCCATGTGGGTGTCAAATGGCTTTCGAGCTCCAGATGGCATGCAAATTAAAAATGAACAACGGTTCAATGTTCAGTTTTCATCATTTTTTCAGAAAGATCATCATTAATGAGAAACTCAGACTGCTGCCAAAGTTACGGCAGTTTATCAGCTGTGCAGCTTGCTGTGATGAGCAGCAGTGGTTCGTGTGTAAACTAGACAATGGCTGCTATCCAGAGTCTTCATACGGACTATAAACAATTTTAACAGTGATTAAGACGAATCTCCTTTTCAGTGGTAAAACCTGATGGCTTTTATTTAATTGAGAACATGAATGCTAGTGCATAAATAATGGTGCACACATTTAACTTACCTTACACTCTCCATTCACACACACATCCAGAGAGTCGTCTCGACATGGAGTGCCATCCACCACAGCAGGAGCACGCTCTGTGTAAAAGTTGTAACCTTCTGCTAGACAGTTGAGAGTGCAGGCCTTCACCCCCCCTGGAGACACAAACAGATTGAACGGGACACTCAGATTCAACATACATCCACTTCTTTTCCATTCTAGATACTTATTTGATTATATTTTCAGTCATTTTTTTTAATTTCACTCTACTCATAGCTGAATACTACTAATCCAGAATTTTAGATCTCAACTTCGGAAACATGTCTTTAACGATGCATTTCAAAACCTGACAGTGAAGATGTGGTCATGTTTTTCTCAATGTTGCTTTCTGTCAAGGGTTTACCTCGCCTCTCACCCAATAACTGCTGGGTTAGACTGCAGCTACCCGCGACCCGTCACTGGAATAATTGGTTCAGATCATGGATGGATGGATGCTTTCTGGTACATTGCAAAAGAAATCTGGATATGTTTGTGGTATAAAAGTGTGCATGTTGTACAGAGCCATCAGCTCCTGCTGCTTTGCACAGCGATGCAGGCAGAATGGCGGACTGTGAAATGTGTGAACACATGTAATTGGCTGGAAACGGTGAACAAAACCAAAGCAGAATCCAGTACAAAATAAATTGTTTTACATATAAACTGGACAAGGGGTCTTGCGCCGTAGTATTGTGGAGCAGCTCAGCATCCAAAAGGCTCTAAAATCTCCACTGTCACTGATTGGGAGAAATACTTTCTAAACAGACGTTTTTACCATGTCACATAAACACTATATTCTTAAATCTTACTATACTAACATAAAAAACTATGATCACTTAAAGAATTCCATAAAAATCCTTGTGAGCAAATCCTAAAACCATTTCTCAACACATAAAACCATTTTCAACATTTTCAGCTTCACATACACACTATCTCTCAGCTTCTCTCATAACCTTACACTCATGAAGCTGCCTGAAAATCCTGATAAGGACACCAATTAGGTGACCACACAGACCATTTTACAATTAACTACATCTTGCATACACATCTAGTGTTTTAAGTCATGAAAACTGCAATAACATCTTTATTTTTCACAGGCATCTGAGGACACAGTCACATGTATCATTAAATTATTCAATAAATACCAATGAATGTCTAAACATTCTCTAGGCTTATTTAAATTGCAAAATGGGAATTAAAGTGCAAAACAAAAAAAAAGTGTTTCACAATTCCTACAAGACTATGTAAGTGAATGTTGCTTCATGTAAATATCACCTAAAGGTGAACAATCATCCTTAAGTTTATTAATATTCTTCTATTAAAGAAGCAGCAAAATTTACAATAATCATTTAAATAACTGGGATTAAAAAAAAACCGACTATATAATTATATATAATATATGTTCTGCCACCCAAACAGAAGGCTAAGAAAAACATCTTTCCAGTTTCACAGATGTATGCATGATGCATGTTTAGGATTTAGCATCTCCCAGACTATGAGTAAGTTATTGAGTAGCCAATAATTGTAGCAAAAATGCTAGAACCTACCCACACATAAATTGTATTGCTAAGAATCTTTATTCATCTGCGAAACCTGCCAACATCTCTTCTATTGGATTGCGTGTTGACATCAGTCTGGACTTTATTTGTGCTGGCAGCTTCGAAACAGGTACAGTGTGTGCTGGGAAATAAAGAAAAAGTGAATATGTACTAGCACTTCAGCAGTCATACCATGGAAAACTACAGTTCCCTAGGAGCTGGGCTTTGGCAGAGCAATCCTAACCTTTAGGAGTGTGTGCTTATTAGACCTTGCAGGGTGTGTTGTCTGAAAGCTGAAGGTGAAGGGTGCTGGATTTAGAACAATAATATGTAGCTTGGTTAAAGAAGAAAAAGGGGTAAGAAAGAGTTTTCTTAATTAACTGTCCTTGGCTGTCAGAACTGAGAGAAAAAAGCTGTCTGCTCTCCATGTCAGGACAGAAATGAGAAGGAAGGCTTGCATAATCAGTCCTTTAGGTGAACTAAACAAAATGAGAAATGGAAAGATGTTGAGAGTGAAAGGGGAATAGAAAAGGAGAAGAATAAGATAAGGGAATTTTTATAAGAAGGAAAGCTGAATAAAAGATATGAAGACTAAGATGGTGGGGAGCACAGAGACGGGCTGGATGGTGCGATTTGACCTTAACGCCGTTCCCATTATAACAGCTGCAAAAGATTTCCATAATAAAATCAACTGACTTGATGAAAGGAGCACTTGTTGCCTGAAGTTGGAATTGGATGGCCAACCGATTAAAAGCAGTTTTGCTGCTGTAGCTATTCATCTTTCATGTCCAGTTTCAGCAGCTAGTGCTCATGAGAAACAATGAATTCCTGCTGAGAAAAGAAATGCTGAGATGTGGGATCTCTGCAGTTAGCATCTGCTGGCCAGACGAAAGAGAGTCTGCAGCTTTGATTCGCTCAGTACACTCCACACACACAGGCAGTGTTTTCTATGACTTCTGTTTGTCTCTTGATATTCAGCCTATCGTTTCCTGTCATCAGCTAAGCCTATTATTTTCTGATAATTTTTAGCTACATGCTAATTTAACTAGTCCACTTCTTTGGGATAAACATGGCAGTCAGGATTCTGCTACAAAGAAATAATAGGTTCATTTTATGTAGCTTACATTTTTACTTGAAATGTTATTCTTCAGCTAGTTACTGCTCATTTATTTATTTTTTATATTTAACCAGGACTTAGAAAGTTAGAAACTCCTAACAGAAACACTCCAAAAACATTTGAGACATTCATGGAGAGGTGTTGGAAAGGCATTCTTACTAGATGTCTGAGCTTACGTAAAAGGGACAACCAAGTAATTATGCAATATCAGTATCAAGGTTAAAATAAAAATTAAATATAAGCTACAAGTCATATGGAGTATATTTGCTCATAATCAAACCCCCATCCACTGATATTTATGACTATAATTCTTAAGTAAGGACGCGGTGATCCTGCAGAGATCAGCGCGTCCTGCAGGGATCACCCCGTCCTGCAGAGATCAGCGCATCCTGCAGAGATCAGCGCATCCTGCAGGGATCAGCGCATCCTGCAGGAATCACCCCGTCCTGCAGGGATCAGCGCATCCTGCAGGGATCACCCCGTCCTTCAGCGATTAACCCGTCCTGCAGCGATTAACCCGTCCTGCAGCGATTAACCCGTCCTGCAGCGATTACCCCGTCCTGTAGGGATCACCGTATCCTGCACGGATCACCGCGTCCTGCAGGGATCACCGCATCCTGCATGGATCACCCCGTCCTGCAGAGATCAACATCCTGCAGAGATCAGCGCGTCCTGCAGAGATCACCACATCCTGCAGAGATCAGCGCGTCCTGCAGAGATCAGCGTGTCCTGCAGAGATCAGCGCGTCCTGCAGAGATCCCCGAATCCTGCAGGGATCAGCGCGTCCTGCAGGGATCAGCGCATCCTGCAGGGATCAGCGCATCCTGCAGGGATCAGCGCGTCCTGCAGGGATCAGCGCATCCTGCAGGGATCAGCGCATCCTGCAGGGATCAGCGCATCCTGCAGGGATTAGCGCATCCTGCAGGGATCAGCGCATCCTGCAGGGATCAGCGCATCCTGCAGGGATCAGCGCATCCTGCAGGGATCAGCGCATCCTGCAGGGATTAGCGCAT
>JBAMHX010000016.1:6759688-6774988 GCA_037177515.1 Pseudomugil tenellus | reverse complement strand
ATAAAATAATAACAATAACAACAATAATAATAATAATAATAATAATAATAATAATAATAATAATAATAATAATAATACACCAGCTATGCTTTCTCTGTATTTATTTTGTTTTATAAAAACTATAAATAAAATGTAGCTGTTGATCGATAAAACCTTTTTTGGACAATTACAATTTTGATCCAATGACCTGTGGTCCCATATGAAAAAAATATCACATTTCCAATTAAATCGAATTAATCCTGAGGTGAACATAAATATGTGCACCAAAAATAAATGCTTATTTACTTACTCTTCAGTACAGGAATAATCCCTGATTTAAACAGTAAGTGTTTAAAGCAGGGATTATTAAATCTATTTAAGCTCACATGAGATAAGTGTTAGAGCTTTAAGGAGAGGAGAAATGATCAGAATAGATGAGGCTTCAAGAAATTCCTTGAAGCAGGGAGGGTGCATCTGCTGTTAGCTGTTCAGCCTTATGGAGCCATGAATGAGCACATTGCCTGGTGCATCAGGATCAGTCATCCAGAAGGAGGATAAATCTGCATTATTCCAATTTAGTTAGTTGGGTGCAGTTCCATAAGTAAGTAATGGCAAACATTGATTACTGGAATTTTATTCAAGCAACCATGAATGATTGATGGAGTGACAAGAATCCTTTTGTTTGTTTGGCCGAACACCAGATGCACTGCGGTGTTCTGGATCATCAGAACATCGTCTCAAACATTAAGACGTCTGGATTCATTCAATTGCTGTTTCAGAATTGACTAAATGAAGGATAAACGGATGGTCTGTACAGCCAACCACTCAGTGCGCTAAAAGGATATTAGATGATTCTGGTTAATATCAAAACCAGACCTCAAGGAATCTGGTGTTATTGTGTCTTTAATGCTAAACATGTGGGTTTGTTTTTCTCTACCTCAGATTGTGTCGCTGAAATGCTTCATATCAGCGTCTAAATCAGAGATTTCTCTACATCCTGGACGTCATTTTGATGCTCAGAGAAGTCGCTGTTCATCCCAGTATAAAGCAACGACAGAGCTGCTCTGTACGACAGGTACAGCGCTCCCCTCATTGCCCGAGTTTTCCACCTCTCCTGAATCATTTCTCTCTTCTCTGCTTCCCTAAATCCTCTCATTCCTGTCATTACAGTACCATTCACAAGAGCCACTCACACACTCAGAGCCAGCTGGGAATGGTGGAGGGGGAAACACACTTAAGCCAATAATTTGACACAAATAAAGAGCTCATGCATACTGGTCAGTTTTTATTGGATGGGGAGGTAATAAGGGTAAATTCAGAGAAACATGGGAGAAAGAAGAGGTGGTCTATGCTGCTTATTGGAGCACTTTACAAACTTTACTTACCTGATCTTCCATCAGCAGGATGAGCCGTGTCACCACAATGTTGACTGCATTCCCCAGACTAGAATCCTGGAACAGTTTGGCAACCTGACCTCCAGGGAAACAAGAAAAGACCAGTCTTAAAAAAGGGCTGATATACCAGTTGAGTATTTTACAGATGAGATAATAAGGATTATCTGTTGTAATTACATTGTTGTAAGAGAAAAAAAAACACAAATAAACCAAAGTCTTATTTAAAAAAAACAAAAAAAAAACACTAAATTAATTGTTAAACTATTTTACAGAACCATCCACATGAATCTGAAATGTGCGTATTGGACCTCCAAACATGCAGCGAGCCTCTTTCAAGACTGACTTTCCACTGTTAGACACTGTTAGCTTCTTTGTTTCTGCTTTCCTGCTGACCAGCCTTTCATTGAAAACATTCCTGACATCTGGTCTGAAAATCTAGCGCCTGGAGATCTGTAAGACCTACACAGTTGTCCTCCTTTCTTTTCCATTGGGATTATTTTCAAGTAAATAAGCTTACATTTAATTTAACCCAACTGAACATTACTAAAGCTCTTCCAGGTTTTCTTTATTCTAAAAAAAATAAAATAAAAAAAGGTTTTGGCTTCTTTATATTAAATTTTCTGAATGTGCTTGTTTAATTCACTAGGAATAATTCTGGGTTAGGCTATCACAACAGTGGTTGTTTGTGAAGTGCATGTGACTCTTTTGTGTTGTGAAACTTACAATATTCATAAGAGCCAGGATGTACTGTTCAATGTCCCTGCGTCCATGGTAACCCACCATCATCTTGTCAGCTACCACCAGTGTCTCCACGTAGCGCTCCTGGCTGACTGAGCGCTTCAGAGGCAGCTGACCTCGGCCGACATGATGAGGAGGTGTCTTTAGAGTCCGCTGCCACCATGACGCACCTTTCATTGGCTTCTCATCTAAGGTATTTCACAAACACTCGTGTTTTAAAAGCACTAAGCAGGAAAAAAAAAGCTATTTTTCCCCATTTGACAACACTTGATTTATGATAATCATCTGAAAGACTTCCAGGCGGAACGAGACGCCAGACCACGCTTTGCATAACTTTAGAGCAGAACTGAAGGATAGCATTGCAGAAAAGTCTGTTTGTTTTACTTTTATTTGTTCAAATGTACTTTTTTTTGCATAGTTTTGCTTTTTAACTGATGCCCTAAAACACAAACCCAGTCATGCCTAATCACAACTGGGAAGTCAAACCCAACCACAGTCTTTAGCTGCTGGCTGGTTTACAAATCAGCCTGAGGCTGTTTACTTCTCCTGTCTAGACCTGACAGCTTAGACCAAAATATCTCCCCAGAATGAGAACAAAATATCTTTCCTCTCACCGATTACCCCACAGGATTGGCCCTTGTATTGATGGCGGAGCGACGAGCGCTTGTAAACCACATGGGGGCGCCCCTCTGTTCTCTCCCCCCTCTCCATCCTCGTTCGGTTATCTGGTGAGACAAGGGGTTCAATCATGTACTCCTCTCCCCCTGCAACAATCACCCCCTGCTGCAGAAAGACAGATTTGAGGAACAAAGTAGAACAGAATAACAGGAAAAAATTGCCATCATGACACAAATACTGTAAACAGTGCAAAGATCTTTACTCAAGTAGCAACAATACAGAATCAGGTTCACAAATAAGCAAATATTGATGAACGATCGACTGGACATAAATAAAGCCGGAAGATGTGCTTGAAAGTCAAGAATGATTCCCGCTGATCTGTCACCCTAACAGGGTCCTTTGTTGGGGGACTGTGGACCCATCTGAGCAGTGGATCCGGACCCCACAGAGCCATCACACACACATATACAGAAAAACACATGAAAGGGTGAAAGAGAGCGAGAAAATTGAGAGAGTGAGACAGAGAGCGATACAGTAAAACTTGCTTTGATTCTGCTCAGATGTGTCGGCCCCAGTCAGAGCGAGTGCATCCCCCTCGACACAGCGGCAGCTTTCAAAGAGCTTTTAATCCCATAACAAAGTTAGTGATGCTCCTCTGGACACGGAGCGTGCTCACTGGTGAGTGCGTTCATGCTGGTTTGGCCAAAAGTAATTACGTGTGCAGCTTATTAACGCTTTGTGAACACATCTAAAGGGTTTTTATGAGGCCTGCTGTTTGTAGTGAGAGGATACACAGAGCTGTGCATACAGCAGAGTGAGTTCAGCCAACAAAATGATGCATCGCAATTCAGAAAACCCCATCAAAAGGTTCACAAGGACTCACTTTGAAGTATCATCATGCAGATGCCAGCCCTCTGTTGCAATTTGCTAAGATGACCTCATGAGAAAAACGTGAATTAAAGGGAATTGGTGCTTTCTACAGTATTATTATGCAAGTTCGAACAATATCCTACAATTTGCAGAGTATCTTTGAAGATCCCAATGAGTACATGCTGAAACTTGATGCTTGCTGGAGTTTTGGGATCTTAAACTTATAATGTAAACTTTCAATCTGATTTATCTCAACATTTAAGGACCAATTTAAATAAATTTCTCAATATGTTTCCCAATCTATTCCTTAAAATTGAAAAACAACCTTTAAAAGACTAAATAAGTGGTGTTAGTAAAATTATAAATACATTTACTGTCTTATGGTTTTATTTTGAAAACATCTACAGTAGCAGCACTGCATCTTTGTTATCATAGCTTCCTCCATATTTAGTCATATATTTGCATGAATAATCTTTTAGAAAGATTGTTTTGTGGTGAGACTTAGAAGGCTCAGATCAAAAGATCACAGCAGTCAGTTTGGCTTAAGCTCACTTCTGGCTAAAGGATTTAAGATTTGTAAAAATGTTCTGCTTTGATGTTGGTATCAAGTGTTTCTGACCCCTTATTTGCTGAGTCAGCACTGTTTCTAGTGCTGTCTAGCTGTGGATTAGAGTGTGAAGCTCCAGTCTTACCAAGCCGTTACAGTTGCTCAGGGCCACTTTGCTGGAGTGAGGTTGGTCTTGGAGGTGTCCTGTGTAGTGGCACTGGGGAGAGTAAGGGTGACTCCAGGCTAATTGACCCCTTTTCCAGTACTCTACCCTAAACTGCCGGGACAACAGGCCCCCCTGCAGCGTCAGGTTGAGCAGGAAGTTGTTTTGTGATGTGGAAAGTTGGTAGAAAAGCTATGAGAAAGGGAGAATTAAACATATAGGATAGCTGTCTAAAATGACTGTTATATCAAAATACATGTAGAAAGCTAATAGGAATTCAATAAGGAAGCATAATACAGAGTCAGGCAGCCTATCCTCAGAGCTGCGTCGTCTTCTTCGGTGGTATTCCGTCTTTTCTGCACCCAGCATTTCTCCAGTAGATCCTACACGTACAGGAATGGCGATGTCATACTGGTCTAGGCTGGACAGGAAAGCAGCTGGAATGGTAGAAATAATAATAATGAAAAGCATTAAATCATCATTGCAGTTTAAGTAAAGCTCAAATTTATCTAAACTCCAATTGAAACAGTCGAGTGTTTTGTTGTTCCTGTTGGCCTCTTTATAGTGAGACTCATCCAGCTGGCAACATAAAGTAGACTTTTGGGCTTTTCTATCTACACTGCAAGTCCGTTTTCCTCATGGGGCCAAAATGAGGTTGCCATGGTTACCTTGCAACTATATACTTCCTGTCTGTCAGGGGCCTGTTGAAGATTTATTGTCCAAACACTCACGACTCTAAACAGCCAAGGTCAGATGACTAAGACGGGAAAATAACCAACAAATGAATCCAGTTTTCATCAAATCTTTGGTTTCGGTCGATGGAGTAGCGGCTCCTTCCCACGCTGAGCAAATACGGAGCGATCACAGACTTAGAAAACTATGCAGCTTAAAAATAAAAACACTTTTTTGCATATCAGGGATTATCTCTCAGATAGAATGGTTTCTTTCCAGACTAGCATTGCTCAGCCGATGTTTCTCATCATCACACCTTCACACTTCAACCACTTCTGCAATGATGACCCCCCTTCATCTATCTGTCAGAGTTGCTCCCACTGCAGGGTCCAAAGTCAAGTTGTTTGTCTTTTCCATCATGTATTATGAGCTTATACTGATCTGTTTAAAAGTTTTATCCTAATCCTCTTATCTAGTACACGTTTATTAGCTGACACTTTTCTCTGTGTGTGATCTGTTTTAGTACAAGTTATCTCCTCATCCCATCAACAGTGGTATAAAATAAACCCTGTATCCGTCATACTATGAGCGGTATAAATTATGTACCTTACATGCTGGAAACTGAAAACAGTGAATCCAAAATACAAATCAGAATAAAAAAACAAATCTTAGAATGAAGGATGTGACCTAATGTTAGGGAATAAGCATCACATAGAGGAAAGGAAACCTATATGTAAAATATAAGATGAGAAAAAAATCCATTAAAAACTGTATTTATATAGCACATTTACCAACCTCAGTAGACAAAAGTGGTAAAAAATTAAAATAAAATACAAATACTGATAATATCAATAAGTACAATATCTGGTGGCCCATGAAACATGAACATTTAAAAAAAAAACATGTAAATATATAAACAGAAGCAACCAAGATATCCTGTCTACCTGGGCTTAGCCAGGGAGAGGTATTGGCTTTTCAGACTGGACTTAAACTGGTCCAAGGACTGTGAGGATCTAACAGAGAGAAAAAGGCTGTTCCACAGTCAAAGCCTTCATCTCCTCTTGTTTTGAGCCTGTTTCAGACACGACCTACAGGATCTGATCTGACCTCAGGGCTCTCAACAAAGTATAAATCTGCAGAAGCTTAATTAAATAAGGCAGGGCCATAATGTGCAAACATTTAAAAACATTTAGTAAAAAGAAATGCATATGTCAATACCAGTAAAAACCATAGAATGCACATGTAGACAATGACCATTAAGCTGGAAGGAGAAAACTGGTTTCAAAACATACAAAAATCCACATATGCTAACAAATTTATAAGCCAATCTCTCACACTAATGACCTCTTTGCCAAAACTTCAAGCGTCGTTGTTCTCAAACTTTATTTAAAAGCACATATATGCACAGAGCTGTTTGTTAGATTATATGTAGACACAGTAGGTCCATCTTACCCTCACACACCACCCAAGTGACCAGGCAGATGGTACCACCATTACCTTTCAAGCACAGGAAAAGCTCATAGAGAGAAAATGAAAGGGTGGGATGGGGGGTAAATAAAGTAAATAGAAGTCACCTCCATGGGAGACATTAACAAGACCTCACACAGAATAATGAAAAGCAGCTAAACAAATTAGTTCCCAGGTCGAAGCAAAGGGTTTCTGAAAATACGGTACATCCTCTCTAACAAGTCCAACCTTGTTCCCACAGAGAACCCCCACATCACAAGACAAACTGGAATCATCTAAACAATTATTAAGTTGATTCATTTGCAAAATTGAAATATTATAAAATAAAAACCACTTGAATCATACCTTTTAGTGAGAAGGAAAAAAAGAAATAAAGTGTTCCTGTGCATGGAGATTGATTGCATAACTGCACATAATTACACATATCTGACCTGAAAATGTGATAATAGCCCATAATGCATTGGAAGAAAAAACAAATGAAATGTTCAGAAAGTGACCTTAAAACTAAGAGCTGTGGAAACATGCTTGCTAAATTTAACAGCACAAAATACCCCTATCAGCAGGGTCACACACAGAAAAGTCTGTGCTGATAAACACACCCCTGCTTCTGTTATCTCCAAATGAAAATAGTGGAAGGAAATTCTTGGGATGGAAAAGTGCACCTCCCTCCATGCCAGACACACCTCCACGGCCCCTCAGGCCAAGCAATGCTGCCCTGCCTCTTTCTACGAGAGCAGGCAGACTGCAATTATTCAGTATAAAACATGAAAGTCATAAAAGACGGAGGAACAGTTCACCTCTGTAAAAGACACCATCAGAAAGCTCTTAAAAGGCCGTGTGTGTCAAGAGCTACTTCCTGTTTACATGTGTGTCTGTGGCTCTCTTGTCTTCCTCCTGTATGCAGTCTGGGTGGCCCATGTTAGGAAGTGATAAATTCAAACACAGCCAAAAGTATGTGAACACTAAATAATCTCCCTGTTGGAGCTGGCTCTCATGAATAGATCAAGTCCATTTTGCTCCTCAAGGATGTGACCAGCGTTCCTCCATGCTTCCACATTTTCAGCTCAGTGTCATTAGAGTCATATGAAGCAGTGCACGAGAGAAGCACAGCTTTCATGATGAGGGTTGCACTTAACAGTGAAAGAATCATCTCTACATGAAAAATACTGGTCTAGTCTGACCTGAAGTACAACTAAGTGGCAAAAAAACTTCAGGGGAACCATTTTAGCTGCAGCCTTGACCTCATGAACTCTGAGCCCACTCTTATCCTCCAACATCAGTGCATGACTCCATTGTTCAGAGATTCACAAATCTAGCAGGCAGCTTTCCTCATGAGAAACTGAGACATTTAGATAATTTTTTGCATAATAAATATCACATATTTTGTTTAATTTACTTAAGTGTAGAATATAGCCAGTACATACAAGAACATGAGCCATGTTACAAGTAAAGAAAGACGCCGAATCGCTTTGTAGACTTTAAAAAAGACCCATTAAAAATTAATTATAACTCAAAAATGTTTTCATTTTGAGTAGATTTCTACATAAAAGTTCAGCTCAGCTTACCAGTATTCAGGCTTTATCTACATCCATTTGGATTTTAGATCCGTACCACATTCGCCGTCCCTCAGAAGTTTATTTAACGTGAAAACTTGTTTGCACTTCTTTTAAATTTCCTATTAGCATCATAATCTAGCTTACAAGAAAAATGAAATAACACTCTATCAGGTCTTTGTTTAATCATTTTTAACCTGACTAGTAAATCTGACTTCTAAATTCTTATATTTCTTTATTTTCCATCAAAGTAGGAAATTCCCATTTGCCACTAAATGCACCATCAGCAACTCCAGCAGTCATTTGATGATGAAAGGTCGCTAATAAAAGCAACAGTTCTTAAATAAGACTCTAAAACCTTTAACCTTTAAACCTAAAACCTTTAAAACCTTAAAAAACACAAATGAACGTCTTGACACTGATGCTCATAGTACTGCTTATAGTTCTGATATGTGTTGAATAAAGTATAACGTTAGCTTTTAAACCTGCCAGCTGGCCGCTTCCACCTGTGATTCAATTTTTTAATGGTCCAGACCAATTCAACACATGACTCACAATGAGATTGTGCCTAAAGCAGAAACCAGTACAAACAAGACACGGCTGAACAGACCTTAAATGGGAAATTACCAGTCAAGTCATTGTCAACTTAAGTTCTGCAGAGCCGCAGTCCTCTGAGAGCGTCCCTGCTTCAACACACCTGATTCAAATTAGGACTGTGGCCCTGCAGGACTGAAGTTGTGGAAGGTGGCAGTCTGAGTTTCCAGAATGTAACAATGTAAACTCTCAGGTTTTCTCCTGCATGATCTGCTCTGCCATTGTAATATGTCTAAAATATAATCAAATACTAACCATCTCAAAGGTGGTGGGGGCTCACTGTTTACTCTTTCTTTACTATTTCTACCAAAGTTCAATGCATTTCATTAAAACATATAGAAAGATGTTATTATAAGAGGCACAATTGACAGACAGAATGACGTAATCCACCAAACACTGGAGATGTTGTTGATTAAATAATGTGAACTGTCAAACAGAATGAAAGATCTAATTCATTATAATGACTAAAGTGCAGATGAATGAACTGGAAATGTTTACATATCATGTTTCTGAGCTAAATAAATGTCTTTTCATACATATAGCAGATGAAACACACAGCCGACTTACAGTATTTCAGCTTCTCAGTCCTCTTTTAACTGTTTTTGGTGCAAAGCTGATGGATATTCCTGTCGATTTATCACCCCAAGAAACTCTTTTAGTTTTTCCCAAAGTCCCTCAATCCATGTTAATAACTTAAATACTTTTAGTTTAAAGGCTTTCCTTCCTATACCTGTGGAGTGAATCAGCCACATCAGGGCTTGACGGGTGGGTTATTCAAAGGAAGTAGCACAGCAGCCGATTACCAGATGGCTGTGAGAGGTCAGAGGTCAAATTTAGGAAATGCACAATCACAGCCTTGTTCTGGATGATGAGACACAGACAGTGAAAGAATTTACGTCTTTGCCTTCAGGGGGATTTCTGTCACATCAGGTTTACTTTGAAACTGTGTGGTGGTGTGGTGGGTGTAGGGGGGGCAGGAGGCTCGTGGTTCTGCCACAGCAATATGATTTGTGTAAAAAGAGCTCAAGTTCAGAAGGTCCAGACTGGTAGGTCTGGAGTTTGCATCAACAGATCAGACAGCCAAAAGCATTTTCTCTTCCTTAATGTATCCTGTTTTTTTAAATCCCACATTGTATTTGAGATCAATAACAATTATATACGTGTTATTCATCATTAATATGTGAATTAAATTAGTCTTCTTAATTACCTGGAAAATAAAGTAGCAGTAGACTCCATATGTTGTTTCTCTTTTTAAAGAAGGAGCTAAGTTCATGCTGCAGAACAGCAGCCTAAAAAGAGAACATCAGTGTGATGCATGTGGTGCTTTTAGGCAGGGGAAGGTGAATATGCAGGACTCTCGTATTCTTTTAGTTAACACGGTGTTTATATGTTGGCTTCAATCAAATTTCTCCACCTGAGAAACATGACAGATCTGACGTGGTCATGGTAACGCTTCGGTTTAAACTACGCCAGCGCAACATGTTAATGCCTCTTTAATCCTGGAGTTATTTTGGGGAATGTTTGACAGGGAATCACCAGCACCTCGTTACTTTTTGTACCAGCTCAAATAAATATCTGTATGAAAAACTGGCAGCAAATTGCAAGCCTGTGAGCCTAATCAAATACCACATCTGTTCATATCTTTCCGTAGTTTCTTACTAAATGTTTAATTAACTTTGTGTACACATCTAAATACCTTGATTAAAACAAACATATACAAATATTTCATCCATGGGGGTTTTAGTTTTCTTGTCTTACCTTGTGACTGAGTAAACTCATGTCTGCGACCTCCTGCGACCTCGATGACAACCATGGCAACGATGACCATGCAGACCAGACCAGTCCTCCATAGCGTCTCCATGGTTACTACAGTATTTGCTATAGTAACAGATTTCAGTGCAGTGGTCCCCAAGCCTCTGTCCCAACATGTCTCCTGCCCTCTCGGATGCCCCGTTGCCTAGCAGTGGGACGGCTCAGCACTCTGTTGGGCCATGGCTGCGGAAATGTCTGGAAGTCGGCTGCACCTGCTGTGTGTCAGTCAACAAGTGATGATGGATAATGTGGAAGTCCTCATAGAAAAAGAAAACACCTGGGCAGACTTCTCCAGGGGCTCGGCAGTAGTAGAAGTCAGTTGTCTTGTAGAAGAGACATTAATAAGTAACTACAGGAGAAAGGCCTGGAAAGCAAAAGACAGGGAGGGGGGACATATTTAGGCTCATAGAGGGAGTAACTAAGGAGACTAAACATATACAGAAAGAGCATGAGATTTCACTGACCCATGCAGATCCAAGACAAACCAACCTAATTTATATTAAAGGACCGCCCTGTTCTGCATTTTTCCTTCAAACAATCAATTTTAAAGCAAAGCGCAAGCACCCCCACTTCTGTCCACTTCTGACATAACAGCAGGTCCCATACTGGAGCCCCTGAGGAGCCACCTGCCCACCGGAAAGTTCAAACACAAAGGAAGCAAGCGATCTTGTTAAAAAAGCTGAGCTTAATTCCCAAACAGGGTTTGAAGTGGGTATTATGTCAGAGGGTCTCAGGGGCAAAATGAGCCAATTTGAGAGGAGCAGCAGGTTGCCATCACCGCCAGGCTGGCTGACTCTGATGTTTGGTTGTATGGCTGATTGACTTGCTGGCAGCCTGCCCGGCTGTGCTAATTGGCCGGCATGAAGCAAACTGATGGTATGTGTGCCTATATGAAGCTGCTTTTACATCTAGGAAAATAAAAGCAGGAATAATTATGCCATAACTGATTCACAGAGCACTTCTGAAAGTTGGCAATTAAGGAAAAAATAACATGTCAAGAAACTGTACACAAGCAATCTTGATGCCTCTTTAAGTACTGGATTACACTTCTTTACTTACATTTTTCCTCATCTATTTGGTAGAAAAGCTTTGCAACGACAATGAAAGTTAAACACTTTTTATTTTAATCTATCCTTTTGTTTGTAAAGGAAATGATCCCAATAAATTAAGAGTATTTTTCATAAAGTGCCCTGGCCAAGAGGATTTATTTCTGAGCAACCTGCCTCTTGAACAGTAACAATAGCTTAAAACAATAGATGCTAATTACCATCCGTTAAGAAAATGCTATTTCATACAAATTATAAGTTTTCACTCAGATGTTAAAAAAATCAAACTAAACATGTATGTCGATTAAAATTATGTTTCGCTGAATATATAAGTCAGACGTAAACATCCAGGTAATGTGGCTTTATGTTGTATAACTTATGTAAGTATACGTTTATATGGATTCCCAGGAACTGTGGCCATCTTCACTCCATTCTGGGCTTTGACATGAAAGTAACAAAAAAATCAGTTACAGAGAAATAAATGAGACCCACAACAACAAAATAATCCCCAAACAAAAAAGCTAAAGCAAAATATGAAATTTAGTGCCATAAATCTGTAAAAGCAACCAATCAACATGGCACAGATATCAAATCCATTCATAAATTTTCTGTACAGTTTAATGCAATTCAGTGTCACTGGGAAGCTGGAGTCTATCCCAGTTATTAGGCAAACAAGATGTAAGGGTCATATGTTGTAGGTCAACTAAAAGAAGACAGATACTAGCAAGATGAAAGTAAATATATACCACCTATCCTAGCAGAGATGGACAATTTCCCCTTGTATACAGAAAAATGGACTATAATCTAATTAAATGGCAAAATAATGCAATAGCTCAACTTTAATGTGCATTTATGAATTACACATGAAGCAGATCCCGTAACCATCCATCAGTTCATTCATATATGAAATGAAAAAAACTTTTTAAATCCCAGAGGGAAATTCAAACTCTGCCGTCATTTGGTTTGGATGTGCTGGTTAACCAGTACTGCAACTCCTCTTCCCTTTAGTTTTCCACTGAGTTGTTTATTGCGGTCTGCACGGACCGTCTTGAAGTCGTGTACAGGCGCATTACAGTCTGGGATATGTTCAGTTAGCACCTGGAGATCGTTTGTTTTGTTAGCTAGCGATCCAACGTTACCCATCACAACTTATAGGAGAAATGAGTTTGAATCTCAACCATTTATCTCTTTCCCTCACTCCTGTTCTGCATCCTCTTCTCTTTCTTTTCAACTCCATCGGAATTTGAGGTGTTATTTCACTGATAATCTTGAATTTTGAGAGCTGATCTGAGAGTTGATCTCCTTGGTAAATAAGTCTTGTTGCTATGGAGACTCACAATGACAAGTCTTAAATAGTAGAAAAAAAATTGCGGAAAATCTCCCATGCAGCACAGCTTCCTAGCAGTGTGAAAATTATTCTTGGACAACTCAAAATAACAGCTCATGTCTTAAAAAAGACGCCTATTTTACAAAAAACACGAAAGTTAGGACAGAGCTACTACAGTTTGCCGCCACCTAGCGGTGCATTCCAGAATACTGCAAATATATTCACGCTTTGCAAACACGAGACATAATCACGTGTCTGTGCCATGATGGACGGCAGCAGACAGCAGTCTTATGAGTGATGAGCATGGAATTCTAAGCATTAGGTGACTGAGATCATTTTACCTTTAGTAATGACCACCTCAAGTTAAAAACACGTAGTACAGTTGTTGATTGCATTCGGTCATCTTGTAAGAGCTCACAAAGAGCGGTATTTAAAAAAAGTCAATCTAGGCTTAATCCCTTGCCTGTTGGTGCAGCCCACCGCAAAAAAAGATATGACCATTTTACCACAAAATATGTTGATAAATTGGGTCTACAGGGTGCCAGTTTTCCATCACATCACATATATATATTTGCTTTTCTGTGATTTTGAAAAAAATTTTCTCTGTATTTTTAGTATTTGCTTAAATTGATGGGGGCAAAATTTTAAGTTCCTTTTACGTGTCTTTTAGATGCCTAGTCAATAAAAAATGCTAAGTGGGAGAACATGCATAGCTATTTAATGCCCCCACTGTACAATGCAATAGCATTTTTCCCCAATAAATAACTGCTGACTACAATTTAACAATGCTACAACTTCATTTAAAGTTTTCAGTATAAAGACTGAACAATCATTTCACAGTTGCAACTCAGCTAGTATGAGATCATATATTTAAGTCTTGGCGAGAGGAATTCTGTTCACTTTCCACACTACTAATTTGGCAGCCTTCTGCTAAAAATAAATCCAGTCTTCCTTTTTAATCATGCACTATTACTCTTCAAGCTTATTTTTTTATTTTGAGATCAACGTGGATCAAATCTTCTTTATAATAACAAAGGAAAATTACTTCCTTAGACCCAAAATGCCTATGCGGAAACCAAAGCAGTGCCAGGATCAGTAGTCTCATTTTCATGGGTGCCCCCTCTCTCTGACTTGAATTTCCTGGCTACAGATTGCAATGTCAGCTAAACCCTGCCCTTGCTATCCTCTAGTAAAGTCTGCCCACCCAGTTTACTCTTGTCCCGGCCTTTCCTCCCTCCTTCCCCATTCCCTTAAAGTCGTCTGGGGAAAGAAGAGTGAGCGGAGACGCCACACTGGCCCAGATGGCTGGCGGGTAACCAACTGCAGCCAAAGGTAATCGGAGGCAGATGGGAAACCTTTTGGTGACGAGAGCAGGGGGAACAAGGAGGAGGGGGGGGGGGGGGGCACCCAAGTGCAAAACTCAAGGGGAATTAAAAAAACACAGCAGAGTGTATGGTATCCAAGCCAGCCAAGAGATCCGTTTTTGAGTGTTAATATCTTGCAGCGAGTGTGACGGAATGAGTTTGAAAGAGCCCTGATGTGCCTGTTGCTTCATTTTAGGAGCAATGAGCAGATATAGTAAGAGGAGAGTTTACCTAAAAAGCACCAAGGGGTCTCTGTACTCTTGCAGCTTCTCTCATATGTGGAACAACTAAAAATCTTTCGCTCTTCCCCTCCCTCTGGCTTTCTCCCAGTCATTTCCTGCACACGCTAAACTCCTCTCCATTTTCATTACTTCTCCTCCTTCCATTGACGATTTATTGTGGGGATATTAAACTTGCTGCTTGATATCAAGTGCTTTTCATTACCACTAACTCTCCTTTTGTTTGTTTAAACCCAAGAAAGCAAGGAAAATGGGATGCCCCCAGTGCTGTCCCTTGGAGGTTTTTAAGAAAAGCTCCTTAAAAAGATTTGCAGACAGACTTCACAAAGTCCCTGCAACAACAACAACTTGCATGCACTACTTTGCACAGCTCTGCCAGTGAATTATTACTCCAGCACAAACCACACAGAAACACAACTAAATTAAGAGTGAGCTGTCTTGCAGAGGTGACAATGCTGTACATCTTCTGTGGTCTGTTGTGCAAAACTTTCCCTCTGGGCTGTATCACTTTTGCAAAATAAAAACATATGTTTGTCAGCCGGCCAAGAGAGAGCATACACCGACTCTCTACTCTGTGTTTTCCTTGGATGAGCCACAAATAAGGAGCATATATAGCTGCAGTCGTGGCCAAGAGGGAAAGTGGTCTGAACTGTAAACTGGCCACACAACCTTCCAATGCTATCACAATTTGCAGAAGAGAAAAGAAAAAGGGGAGAAGAAAGAAGCCGTTGTTAACAAGAGAGAGAAAAGTTGGGCCGCTCTGGATAATTAGGTGGGAATTTAAGGGTGGGCCAAATTTGCAATGCAATCAAGGCAGTAGACCCTGGAACATTCTGACACAACATTTATTTTTCATCTTGTCGTCTGCAAGAGCGAACTGTCTGATGCTTTTCGTGTGGCGTAAGAGATGTACCGTA
>JBAMHX010000016.1:6745027-6755119 GCA_037177515.1 Pseudomugil tenellus | reverse complement strand
TATAATATAATATAATATAATATAATATAATATAATATAATATAATATAATATAATATAATATAATATAATATATATGTAATTATAAAATTTTAAAAATGTCTGTGTACTGTATCTAAACATAATACAGTAAAAAAGAAGAGATTTAGCAAGCAAAGCAGAAAACTACACAGGCAGCGCCGCTGCTTTGAGTGCCACGACATGCAGTGCTTTGTGCATTTGTAGTTGTGCATATGTGTGAGAGTGGTTTACAGTGTGTGTGTCGTTTCTAAACCCCCCACATTCACATTGCTTCACATGACCTTACGCTGCTGTCAGATCAACAGATGCACCTTTGCTATAGAAGCAACAACATCACAGCCGTTAAGTAGAAAATGTGAGTATGTTTTCTGGATTTTTCTGATTGTTTAACAGCAGACACCATTAATATTTCATCACTAAGCTTGTTTATCACTGGAAAAACAGAAATATGACCTAAAAGCAGTACGTAGTTAGTTCAAGTTAAAGTTGTGTAAAGATATGTTTATTCGTATTTGCTGATAAAATCTTTAGTTGTTTAAAGTCTCATTTCTTTCTTAAGTGTCAACCTGCAACAATACACAGTTGTTGTATACCGGCTAGCAGTAGTTTTAGTAGTTTTTTTTCACCATTTATCTTTTAATTCAGCCCAAACTGAATATGTAAATATTTCGCATTCTGGGATACTTACACTCTTATCTTTTATATTTCAGACTAAATACTGAGTGAAACTGTGGCTGAGCTGTAAAAGGCATATGATGGTGTGGGCCTCCAAATCCAGTCTAGGCATTGTTACTCTGGTTAAGACAAGTAGCCATTATATGCACAAAGTATAAATAGCTGCTTTCATTGTGTCTTGGAAAGCAGGAAAGTTGAACACACCCAAGAGGTCCACTTGTAGGCCTTTTATTGCTTGTAACTTTTCCTAAAATCATTGGCTGCATTTTTGCTTCTAGACTGAAGCATATTTGCAAGATGAACCAGACAAAGTCAAAATAGATTGGCTTGAGTAGCAAAAACTGTATTTATGTACAAAATGTGCTCATTAAGGCACAAATGACACAAAATGCATCTGAATTAACAGACATACAAGAAAAAGATTTACTAATTTTGCTATCAAATGTCTGTAGGACATAGGTACTAAAAAGCTACTCACAGAAACATTTAATCTCAAAATTTAAAGAATCTTAGACGGTGCCTTGTAGTCTGGAAAAGCACGAACCATATCAACGTTTTATTTTAAAGTCAGTTGTTTCCCATGATTAAGGAAATTGTGGTTCAGTAAACAATTAGGCCTCAGATATGATAAGCAGATCGACTTCCTGAGTTAAGATGTCTATTAACCACTATTAAAATAAAAAAACAGATTTTATGTACCTATGTGTGTTAAGTAACATGTTATCTGCTGTTCAATGCGTATCAAATCTCACGAGTTTGCGTATATTAGGAATGTTTTGAGTTACTTAACTGCGAGCTAACTTCCTGACAGCACAACAGAATCTGTAACGCCTGCATAATTATTTCTTCACTGATAAGAGTCACACAATGCTAACCTTGCTTTAATCCAAAAGTCTCAACTGGTGACTTAATGGTGGTTTTAATGTGCTCATAGTAGAAAAGAAAGTCAACTGCAGGATTTTAATGAGTGCTTTTTTCCGCTGCTAATCGTTTCAGATTAAACCCTGACTCTCCGATATTGATAATGTCTTTATTTATGATGTTATATATAAAAACCAGCATGTCTGGGCTGTAAATTGTCTGAGACAGAGCTGCCATTACAGTTACACAAACATTACACGTGTAGGTACCATTAGGCTGCCGCTGCAAAATGCTCTCACTCTGAGTTTATCGCAGGCGATCGATGTCTCAGTGCAAAGCAAATATATAAAAAATATTTTACAAATACTAAAAGCACCTGCAGTGTGTCAACTGCAAGTGTGTTTTCTGTCTCTCTGCTAGCTTGCCTGCTTGGAGCTAAGCTGGTTTCTGTTGGGTGTTTTGCTAAAATGTAAGTTGTTCTAAAGCTAACGAAGGAATATAAAGCTAAAAAGTTGTATGACACATTCTGTAATCACAGATTTTACTGCCTTAAAAGAACCAAATGCTTGTTTTATTTGCCCTAACTAAATTTTTTGCCAGCAAATAATACTAACCAACAGGTTTTTTTGTGTGTTTTTTTTTTGCCTAAACCTAACAGAGAAGTTTTATCATTCAAAGCTAACCGTGTTGTTGCCGTAATGGATCTGCGGTATTGATCCCACATGAGACTTGGCCTCCCTACTCACAGTTACGCATTTTCTGTATTTCTGTATTTTTGTATGCATAGTGTGAATTCTTTGTTGGTGAAAGTTACTAGCATGCTAAGACACTAAACGTAGTTGACCATTTTAAAGAGTTTACTCTACACTTTGACATGATGAGCACGTTAGAAAACATCAAGCTGTCCGTGCAGCTCATTGCTTGCTTCAGTTTGTAGAGTTTGACTTGTGAACATGTGATTTTCAGGCACGTGCTTGTACCTCCTTGTAACAGTTTCATATCTGAGCCTTTTCTTTTTTATCTTGACTGTTTTGGTAAGACTTAGATTAGACTGAGCAATAATGGAAGAATTATAACTCCATTGGTTGCAGCTTTGTCCCCCGGCCATCAGACTGCTGAGCTATAGATTAATCTCATGGTGCATTTATCACACTTGTACATTTTGTACATATTAGTACTGTTCAGTAAATTACATTTGCACAGTAATTTATATTTGCACAATAATTTTACATTTGCACAGTATTTTTTTTTGCATATTTTAGATATTTGTAGTACTGTTGCTGAGTTAGTAAAACGAAATTTGGTTCTGTATAGATTCTGTGCATATCTGAATGACAATAAAACCTGTCTAAGTTCACACTTTGTGCTTTACAGCATCATGTCGCTGTAAACAAGGCAAAACAGTGATTCCCTCATAATGGCTAATACATATTTTACTTTATTTTTTATATATTTTGGTTAAGTAAAGGAAAAAAGGGCAGATTTGTTGATAACGTGTTACTTTATATACACCTCTGCTTGCTGAAAAATGACTCATAGAACTTTTTCCACCGTTTACTCTCCAACATTTATGAAAGCATTTCTACCCTGAATGCAACCAGTTGCCATCTCTACAGTACCTTCAGTCCCAGACACATTTTCTAGACAACGTAACTTTGTGGGTTCAAAGCTGTCTCAGGAACTGTGTCATATCTTACCCAGGTCTCTTCCCTTGCTGCTTTTGTGGTTCATGATGTACCCTTAAAACCATGTAGAAAAAACACAAAAGTTATCTGAGCTTCTTTGTTTGGATTTGCAATTTAAAAACTACTCTAAGATCGATAAGTGTCTTGATCACTTCGTAAACAAAGAAATATAGCCATGAGATGTAAAAGGGAGGTTCTTGTAATTTAATGTACTTCCTCTTTCAGTTTGCTGAAGTCAAAGAGAAGTTTGATACGCATTTCAAAACAATAAAAACAGTTGTGTCATCCTGCTATTAACATTTGTGGTTCAGAGTTATTTATAGCTATTTAATTATTCTTCATAAAGATATTCAAAGAATCCGAGTTTGTAGTTTTATTTAAGGATTGTCAGAGTTTCTAAATGATAAATGGGTTAAAGTCGAGCATGAGAAGCTGATGTTAATGAAAAAGTGTCACATTAATTCAAATTCACTATAGAACAACTAATGCAACAAAAAATCTGTATGTCAAATGTCAATGTTTCCTTAAGGTATGTTGTTGGATGTCAAAAGTAGTAACAGTGTAGCATTCGTCTCTGAACAATTATGTTGCAGAAATATGAAAAGAATTATGAAATATTTAGGCACTTTTTCTTCAAACCAAGTCAATATCATCTTAAATCAAGTCAAATTTCAACTTCACATGCTAAATTTTAGTCAGGTTGGGGATGTGTGTCCGCTGTAAAGTCTTTGTTGTGGTGAACACGGGGGTCAAGCCACATCGGAGTCATGCTTCTTGTGGCACTTGAGCATTGCTGGTTGTCCATTGTGGATGTGGTAGAAAGTCACTTAGCCAGGAAATTGAGGTTTGACGTTTTCACACTCGTCTTTCTTTTTTCTTTTCTTTTTTTTTGAATTTCATGTCATTTCCCTTTGATAGGAAACAAGATGTTCTTTAAACAACCTTTTCCATTCACACTGATAATGGAAACTGATATGTTCATGAAGGTTTCCGACACAATAAGGTATAATGAGAAAAAAGCTGCCGAAAATCAAAGACCAAAAAGAAAAACTCTGCTTTTTGATAAATATTTCCAACAGTTTAATATTATTATTATTAAATTAATATGTTCCATCAAATTCTGCACACTGAAATATTTTCCTTTCTTGTGTTGCTTTTCTGTGACGTACTGTGAACACTGGAAATTTCCCTTTTTAACTGAAATCTGCATGCTGTGTCTGCTATCATATCAATCTTCTGTTTTGCTTTTCTCTTGTTGCCTCAACAGGCACTAAATCCACATCACATTCCCAACACACACATCTCCCTGTGCGCTCAGTAGCTGTTGTAGCAACTCTTTGCTAAATACATCTTTCCTACATGTTTTAGTAGTTATTTTTTTCCCATGAAGGAAAAATGTAGAAACCTGAGCTTTCATAGCAGAGGGAATGCTCTAGAACCAAAAAGCACCTGCTCAACGGAAGAGCGACATGCTGGAGAAATGAGGCTGTGAGGGCGGACTGCAACTTCCTGTTGTGGCTTCTATCACCAGTTTGTTAATCTGCAAGCTTACTGCAATCTCAAAGTGTGGGCGCAAAATGCTGAATGTCTCATCCACATACGTAACTCCACATTTGTTTAGAGGTGACAGTCCTGAAAAACACTGTTCTGCCGGTTGGGTTGTCAGTCCTGTTGCGCAGTGAAGGTCTCGTATGTTGTGTACCCAACATATTCCTGAAAGTTTTCTTTATATCTTCTTTTTCCTGTAGTTTCCTTTCACCACCTCCATCCAGGACTTGGAGACCAGGACTGGCTTAACTCTCTCGGGTCTCAAAATGTCCACTGACCCTGCAGCTGAGTTGCCTTTCTACTACGGCTGCATCAGTCGGTCAGATGCTGAACAGCACCTGAAGCTGGCCGGGATGGCCGACGGCCTCTTCTTGCTGCGGCAGTGTCTCCGCAGTCTGGGAGGCTACGTCTTATCTGTTGTGTGGAACCTGGATTTTCACCATTACGGCATAGAGAAGCAGCTAAATGGAACTTACACCATCACAGGGGGGAAACCTCACTGTGGGCCCGCGGAGCTTTGTGAGTATTACAGCAAAGACCCTGATGGGCTGGTGTGTGTGCTGAGGAAACCTTGCCTGCGGTCACCGGACACACCGATACAGGCTGGCGTGTTCGATAAAATGAGAGACAACATGCTGAGGGAGTATGTGAAGCAGACCTGGAACCTGGAGGTGAGCATCTGGGCACTGCTGAAGGTTTCATATTTACAGTCGAGACACATTTTAAAACACACAATCTCCTGCTTTTGAGCATTGTTACAAGAATACGTATCTAAAATTCCACTTTGAGCCACACATTTAGCACTATATGTATTTACACAATGCAATACAAAGTTTTAATTAAAATGACTTTCCATGTAATTATTTGCAGCATTACGTAATTATTTAAATACAAACATAATGTAATAACTATGAAGATAATTGTCTTAACAATTAGGACAGAATTAAATTGCTTAAGTCATTTTTCTAGATTTGCTACTGATTATTTGACAGTGTATTACTGCTTCCTTTAATTAATAATGTGTTTGAACCAGTTTGCATGTTTCACTATAATGTCACGACATTTAAAAAACTTAAATGTGATATAGTGGTGAAATACGGGATGTAATTAATTTAAAGGAACTGATTCTCTGACTGGCAAATGATCTCAATGGAACAAAATATTTGGATTTTTTGCCCTTTCTGACCATTGAAAATGATATTTATCAGCTTTTAGCTGAAATCTGAACACAATGAGGGAAAATAAATCAGAGCATACTTTCAGAGTTAATACTTAAATGTACACTTAAAGGGATAAATCCTGTCTGTGTCCCACCTTAAATAGATCATGTCATATTGGGAACGCTTTGACTACTTCACCCTGCAGAAGACCACATTTTGTTTTAGGTCACTGAAGACATTTCCTCTTAAACAAAACCCCTTAAAAAGAAGCTTTTCTACTTTATTGAACTCAGGAGTTGCCGGTTTACTGCAGTAAGTTTGCTTGTGTTCTTGTGTGACTTTTATTCACATTCATCTGTACAAACAGCTTGACAAAGATGTTCGACCATCCACTCAATTAAAAACAGGTAGTTTTGAACCAATTCAATGTTTTTCTTAGTTAAACATTTCTGTAGTTTGTCCAAAAACAAAACTGCAGTAGCTTTTTTGCTCACCTTGAGATCTGGTTCAGTTTTAACATCTGTCTTCTGCTGTGACCCGTCAGAAACCAGTATCCTCTTATGGGCTCCAGTTAAACCGCCAAAATGTTTCTAGACTGAACCTGCTGCCTTTTCTGTCTGCTGTTGCATCAAGTTTCTACCACATTTCACACTTGTCTATGTGGGTGAAAAAAGTCCAAATATGAGTAAAGGTCACACATTATAATGTGTTCTGCGTTCCTATAAGTACATAAGTACACCAGAAGTCCCAATCCTGTATAAATGAGTGCATTAGGAAGTTTCTGTATCTATACAGGGAGAAGCCATGGAACAAGCCATCATAAACCAAGCTCCTCAGCTGGAGAAGCTGATCGCCACTACAGCCCATGAGAAGATGCCGTGGTATCATGGTAAAATCAACCGCCAAGAAGGAGAGAGGCGACTTTACTCTGGAGCACAACCAGATGGCAAGTTTCTGTAAGTCTCTCCAGTGTCGCTTTAGTTCCTGCTTGTTGACCTGCTTCTGGAGGCGTCCAAAGTTTTGCTGCAACCTTTGTGTTTCAGAATCAGAGACAGAGACGAGGCTGGTACGTTTGCGCTCTCTGTGGTGTACGGGAAAACCGTTTACCACTATCAGGTCATTCAAGACAAATCAGGGAAGTTGTCCATGCCAGAGGGAACAAAATTTGACACAATCTGGCAGGTAAGCGGTCATTCTTTAGTTTTATCTCTCAGCTGTGCAGCAGCTTATAGTGATTTGATTAAATAAGTACAACTTCCTCTCTGTTCAGCTTGTGGAGTACCTGAAGATGAAGCCTGATGGCCTGGTAACTGTCCTCGGAGAGGCGTGTGTCAATGGAAAAGTTGCTGAAAGTAAACATCCTTTCTCTTTTTTAACCTCATAGCAACATTAGGAGTTTTTGTGTAAATAATCTGCAGCTGTTCTTTAATCAGTCCTTTAACTTTGATCTATTTTGTAACATTTCAGAGACACCCAATCTTCCTGCAATTGTAAGTATTTACAACATCCTCCTCTGTTCACGTCAGCATCCTTATGATTTATTTCAACGTCATCTTTTCAGAGGCGACCTTGCGCAAACGGATACACACCGCCACCCAGAGGTCAGTTCCTGTCATTACAGCTCAGCTCAACTTTGAAATGCCTGTCCACAGACAAATCTTTAAAATGCAAAGAAATAGAGATAAAATAACCCTAAACACCACCAACAATGTAGTCAGGAATAAAGGAAAGACCCTAAAATTGCACTAAAATTGACTGGGATGTAAAGTTCATCCAAACAGAATTTTGCATTGATGACCACTAATTTATACAAATTTTAGAAATAAAATAGGGAGAAAAGTCTTCCTGAAATTGTTGCCTAGACTGTTTCTGCCGAGATAAACCAAACAAAACATCAGAAAAAAGCTTTATTTATTCATTGTATTCATTCATTTTTTTAATCCATTTAAGCAGAAAAAACTTGAATAACCAAATTACTAATACAATTTCAGCAAATGATTACTAGTTTATAAGCAAGATCTTTTATTTCCAGCTGTTGGACTGATGCCAAAAGCAGCTACCCCTTTGCCTGATGACCGGGATCTCCTTCCTATGGACTGCGCTGGGTTCAACCCGTACCACAACCCCAACGAGTTAAAAAAATTCAGCATCGATAGGGAGCAGCTGCTGATGGATGAGGTGGAGCTCGGCTCTGGGAACTTTGGAAGCGTCAAGAAGGGAGTCCTCAAGACAGAATCGTGAGACATAAACGTCATCTAACAAAACGTGCATTTAAGTTGTGCACGTCTACTGCATGTGAATCAGTTTGTATCTTTCTTTTTGTCTCAGGGGTCAGGTAGATGTGGCTGTTAAAGTACTAAAGAGCGAAAATGAGAAGCTGGTTAAGGATGAGATGATGAGAGAGGCCGAGATCATGTACCAGCTGAGTAACCCCTTCATCGTCCGCATGCTTGGCCTGTGCAATGCTGACAGCCTGATGCTGGTGATGGAGATGGCGGCTGCAGGCCCTCTTAACAAATTTCTCTCCACCAAAAAGTGAGTGCATGTGGAGAGGAAAACATGGAATAGACCCGTTAAATGTGTTACTATATCATAAATAACAAACCAAAAATTAAAATGTTTTCATTTTTTCACTTGACAACAACAGAGAAGATAAAGTTACCTGATTTGAGGAGTTTCTCTTTTATTTTAATCAAATTTGGAGCACAATGTAAACATGGGGTTTGGGATTAGTAAGAGTCGCAAATCCATAATTAAAAAGGTAATAAAAAGTTTCAGCTGCAGAAAGAAAAACATTTGGTGTGTGTGGAAAATGTCTGTCTTGAGCGTCCATGCTGGACATGTCTTGATGGGGAATGAGTCAAATCAACTGTTTCCAGCAAAGACATTAACCATATTTAGGAGCCTCGTCACTCTTCCTGTGGAAGGATTCTGTCACAAGATAAAAGTCAAAAGCAGCACTTGAAGCTGCTGCATAAACAGATGATGGATTTCAGTCTTTTTTATTACATTTCTTTTACTTGTCTAGTGACTCTTCTCATTAAATAAGCAATCATGAATAAAAATAAATCTGTTTCTGATAAGACAGAAGATTAGCTTTTTCATGTTTTCCTTTAATATGATGACAAACTGGCTGTTACTGCAGCATTTAATACATGTGAAGCACAATTTATCAGTTCTGTCGCATTAAACTATCCTTTTTTCAAGCATGGTGGCACAAAATTATGCATTTTTTGTTCTGCTTTGTTTTGTATTGTCTAATCTTTGGTTTTTTCCCAAAACTTATGCATACCCATGTGAGAAAAATACATTTATTTGAATTGAATTTAAATTAAACCCTTTAAAACGTAGCTATAACACTTTAACATTCTGAATGTAAAAAGCAACTGTCCAAGATGTTTCCATGACTTCTGAGGATCCAGAGCACAACAGATGTAAATGATTTATTATAAAGTGATGAAGACATAAGTCATGCTAAAATTAATCTAACTTATCACTGCAGGGATACTGTAACCGTGGAGACCATTGTTAACCTGATGCATCAGGTGTCAATGGGGATGAAGTATCTGGAGGAGAATAACTTTGTGCACAGAGATCTGGCAGCTCGCAATGTCCTGCTGGTCAACCAACAGTTTGCCAAAATCAGTGACTTTGGGCTCTCCAAGGCGCTGGGAGCAGATGGCAACTACTACAAAGTATGTAGCAACATTTGTTTTTGTTTTAAAGCCCATTTCACTGAAAGCTAAAGAGGTGAAATCATCAAAGAATCTGGTTTCTGGTATTATCAGTAAAATGGGGAATACAAATTTCTGTCTTCAAACTGCAGGAACACAAACTGTGCATGACCTGTTCCCTGTTCTGTTTAAACTAAGACCATGGTTTTTGCTGGTTTACTGTCCTAAACTGGGTGGAAATCCATTCCAAAAATCTAAGGAATTCTTAGATGAAAGACAGAATCTTTAAAGCACATTTTAGCGTCACAGGTCCCAGTCATCATCACTTTTATCACATACCTGCAAATGTGGCAAAAACTGTGAAAGGGGCAAATGGGGGTTCTGCAGATTGGAGATTTTATTTTATTTTATTTTATTTTATTTTATTTTATTTTATTTTATTTTATTTTATTTTATTTTATTTTATTTT
>JBAMHX010000016.1:6696251-6738353 GCA_037177515.1 Pseudomugil tenellus | reverse complement strand
TATAATGTTTATATATATATATATATATATATATTTATTTATTTATTTATATATTATTTATTTATTTATTTATTTATTTAATTTTTAAACATAGACAGAAGTTGTCATCTAGATTTAACGAAACAAATAGACAACAGTGGAACTCTGGCCGAGTTTAATAGTGAAAGTAAAATATTTCCACATACACAACGTAAAAGGAAAATCCTAAGGAATTGGGATCAAACAGCTGTAGACATAAGAAAACCATTAATCTGACTCTAACTGCAGCTACAGGCTTCACTTTGTTGGGGAGCATAAAGATCGACTGGAGTAATGATGAGTCCAGCTTTACTCTGTTCCAGAGGGATGGAGCTTCAGGGTGAGAAGAGAGCCAGATGAAGCGACGCAGTGGCGACTGTACGGGTCTGTGGGGGCAGTGTGGGGGCAGTGTGATGATCTGGGATGACTGCAGGTGGTCGCTTTTAGGTTCAGCTACATGAATGACGTCTGCTGACGTCTGATTCTTTGTCATTTCACACATGTTTAAAACATGAAGTGACTCTGGTACGAGTGCAGTGGCTGAGTAGGGTGTTGCGCAGGTTATTCCATCAGTGGATTTTTTCCTTCCCTGAAGGCATGGGTATATTCCAAGGTGACAATGCCGGGATGAGTCATCGGCAGGATTCGTAGGGTGAAAGCGTGGTTCAGACATCACGGCCGTCACAGAGCAGAGCTTTAGGAACTGGAGAAGGCTTGTCCAGTGGTCAGTCTCCCATCATCAAGACAAATAACACAATAAGTAAATCCTGTGTGCAGAAGCTTATTTAAACATTAAACATAAACTTGGGAATGATAATGGTGAATATTGCTGGTTAAACTGGTTATGACCAACATTGTTTCCTTTCACACAAAAGATTTGTTACTTTTCGTGTTTTAGTATTTTAGTGTTTTAGTATTTTTTTTTAGTATTTTAAAGGGGAAATAGATAATTTAAAAAAGGAAATAACAAAATAAACCAAAAAAGTTGCCCTCATGTCCTTTTGCTTGTATGAATTTCAACAAAACCTGCTTCATTGCAAAGTGCTTTTAATTTTATTTCCACGTTTTTCTTCGCTGCTCTTTCTAAATCTAATAATTAATGCAAAGGAAGACTAAACTCTCCATCCAGGCAGGTGGAGAACTCTGTTCAACTTCCAAACAGGCTCATTTGGTCATATTTGCTCCCAGAACTCATTTAGTTACACCAGATGTGCAGTTCTGTCTGCAGACAACCAGCAGAGTCATTCTTACATCATGTACTTACAACAAATCCAGTTCTAACTGGGAACTTGCCTATCTGTAAAACTGACCAGTACATTGGCAGTTTATGGCCCCTCCTGCCATTATGTGAAATGTTTATGTGCTGTGTGATCTGAAAGGAGATCTCTGTTGAAATGCTTTGACTTTTGCGTTGACCTATTTTCTGTTTTGATGTGATACTTTTCTGCACAATTCTGGGTAGAATGAGAATCACGATTTTTTTGCCAAGAATTGAAATCATGGTTCTCTCACGATTTTTTCCCAATATACGTATTTATTGCACAAATCACCGGCACATCAATTTCGCAACAGCTGACATTAAATCTAAATATATACCCAGACTTTGTCCCACCCTTGTGGGGTAGCCTAGACAGGGCACACACCCTCCCGAAATCCCCCAAAAAACTAAATATAAAAAAAAAAATAATAAATGTCACTTTTCTCTTCTTTTACCTACACAACCTTTCAATAATTTTCTGCTGTTCATTTGTTGAGAGAAAAAGGCAGCGCTTGATTTATGCAGATGATGTTCCTGATTGAAATGCGGTAGACTCATGGCCTTTTTTTCTTTTTTTAAAAAATCGTTTTCATTTGTAAATAAGATTGCATAAAAGTGTGAATTGAGATCACAATTTTTTAACGATTAATTGTGCAGCCCTACTTTGTTGTCATGTGACCGAAACGCAGTAGTTTTCTAAACCTCTGAACTGCCTCTAACAGTTGTTTTCATGTGATCTCTTCTTTTTTTTCCTTTACTGCGCTTAAATGCTTAAAATGAGATGATTTAAAGAGGCATGTTTTTATGGTGTTGCAGCTTCTCGCTAACGTGTGCGCGTAGCATTCGTATGTGGTGTGATGCGGTTGAAGAGATGCCGTCTGGTTGCTTGACAACAAAAACACATTTTATCATTCAGTTCAGGTTAAACTTTCTTAAGCAGGGAATTATTTATCTCATGCTTTTTTCCCGGTAAATATTCTGCTGTATTAATCTTTTTCAGTGTCCTAAACGCAGCACATGTACCTGACAGCGGTCGTGTTTAGCATAGCGCTGAGGGGTTTATGTCTAACTCGCTGTTTGTTTGCTTTGTGTGTCCTACAGAAGGAGATGACCGCTCGGATGTGCCACTGAGAGACACGTGGACACGGCAAACGAATGCATCCGTCCTTCTGGAAGTCTGAATCGAAGAGCGAATGGAGCAAACAAATTCAGAGTCTATTTTTATATTTAAAGTACTGTAATCTATTTTAGCCGCATACTGTAGTTTTTAAGCAGGAAGCTCGTCGTGTGAGGCTTTCTGTTCCTTTAAAAACATGTAAAACATTTTATCAGAGCACAGTATTAAGAGGCGTATTTGTTTGTTTGTTTCAGTTTTGGTTTAAGTTTCAATCATTCCAGGATGCTATCATCTTTTTCTGTTTAAAATGATCTTAAATTAGTCTGATTTCTTACTGTATGTCTATACAAATGAATTTGTTGTTACATTAAAATGAGTCTTTACCCTTATAAACTGGACGTTTTCCTCTCTGGAGCTGACAGCAATGCAGTCTAGTATGGTGAAAACCTCCTGAGGAGGGATGCAGTTTTAGTAATAACCGGGTGTTTAAACGTTATAACATGCTTGCAGAGGAAAATGACCTGCTGGTGACTCAGACATAATCAAGGCTGTGTTGAGTTACACTCTGTGTTTTGAGCCAGCGTGCAGGTTCTCAGATGTCAAAGCCACAGGGGTTTGTTTCTGAAGCTCTTGGCAGTTGAAGGGCACACGAGATTTGAACCTCACATGACAACAGTGAGTGAGGTAAAGCTTTCACTAAAGAGCGCTTTCACAAACGCCCAGCAGGTGGCATCAGACACCCAGTTCTCCCAGCTGCAAGGAGGGGCTGTTAGCCTGCAGTTATGCTGTAGGGCTTATGAAATCAGTCCAGTGTACCAGTTAGAGTTGGGAAGTAGAGACCTGATTCTGGCTAAGCTGCTTATGTAAGAAACAGGCCAGACTGTACTGTGATGAATACAGAGGAAGGTTTGTTTTCACTGAACTCTGCTTTGCATGATTGGGTCAACAGTTCTGAATGAGGAAAAAACATTGTTGGGCAGCTTTAGTCCCAGTTATCACTTATAATGCACTGGATTATATAAGTAATGACTGAAATGTCGCACCAAATGGATTTGCCAAAGGAAACATGTTTACAAGGCAACTGGTGAGAGTTTGGTGTGTTATAACGATGCACCTGTGTACAATGTTTCATGCACGTTTGATAAACATACGTAGCATTAATGACTTGCTCATGAGGTCATATTGTGTTATACTTTATTATACTATATGTTATACTATATTTTTATAAACAAGGAGGGCAAAAAAGTCCGAATTCACTTAAATGAAGAGCAAAATAATGAATTAAATGAGTACCAAGTATAGTCTATTACCATCTTCAACACTAAAAAACTTAGCTTTGTGAGGTTTGTAAGGCAATGTATGTTTATTTATATAACATTTCATCTAAAAGACATTTCAAAGTGCTTTTCATAAAACATTAAAGGTGCTTTTAGTAAAATAGCAAAAAAAATCACTTTACAATCCTAAATTAATATAAATAAAAGCAACAGGTAAAGAAGTGAAGACGTGGGTGCAGGTTATATTTCCATGTGTGTCTCATAGTGGCCACAGTTTATCTGCTTTCACTTAAAACACTGTGACTGATGCTGAATTTAGCTGTAAGTCGTCAACATTATGAGCTGTTATATGTACTTTTTGCTCCGAGATGTTTCAACACTCCACTTATCCCCAACTAAAAAAATAAATAAACAGGACGTATTACTGAAAGTCTGCTTTAATATTTACAAGATTATTTAAGTTTAGAGCTGGAGATGCCGCTAATGTGGAAATATGTTTGTTACCTTTCACAATATTTACTAGTCTGGTTTATTAAGTTGCATATAATAGGAAACATTTTAGCACATATAAGTGTGAAATATATTTTTCCTTTAAACACTGAATCCTGTTTGTCTCTTTGGGGCTTTAAAAGTTATCTACATTGAATCATCAACATTTAAAATGGTGTTTTCTTTGATAAAACTGCTTATCTCTTCCAGATTTCACAGATTTTATGTGTAATTGGGCTCAAACACCTGATGTCTTTTAAAATTTACATTTTATACTGAATACGTGTTTAAAGTTCATCTGAATATCTTCCCTGCAAAATCTAAAATCTAAGTAAGATTAAACATCTCAGATCAAGGACACATATGCTTATTTTTTTAAACGTAAAACAATTATTCTTACTTAGTAGGTTTTTTAAAGATTTGTTTATTTGTTTTAGGAATTCTTGACAGGTTAATGTTCCTAGAAATAAGATAAACTATCTGCCAACACAAGAAGACGTTTTATCTTATTTCAAGGAAAATTAACCTAATTTTTGTAGGTTTTTTTCTTGTTTTTGTAGTGTTGTCACATAAAAATATAATTTAGTTTTATGTTCTTAATCAAATAAAAACTTTGGGAGGTGATTTCATGCAGGTTAGTCGGGAAATGATCTAATTCCTCCGCCAGTGTGTGATGGTGGATGTGGAAGCAGGAAGAGAGTTCCCATTGGGACATGTTCAAAAATAACAAATCACCGACTGTTCTGCAGCACGCGGATGGCTCCGGCTTACTTCCAATCACACCAACAGTATCCCTAAACTGCCTCTAAATCAGCATATAACACAATTCCCTCTTTCACCTGCATCATTCCAGCTGGTAAAATGTGAAGTTTACATGTCAGCTCATGTGTGAAAGCAACTAAAACACGCATGATGTAATAATCCGGTCCAGTAACATCAACCTCTGAAATGACCTCACTGCATTCTGCAACCTGATCCTGTTACAGGATTGTCCCTCCTCTCCTCCTGTAACACTGGCTTCCTCTGAACACTCCACTGTGCTCTGGCAGCAGACATTATGCTTGTTACGTGTGAGATGAGCTGAACCGACCCGCCTTTTGCTCTTCCCTCCCCCTAGCTGTGTTTTTCCCTGATGGAATGTACCAGACTGCCTCGAAGGGCTCTGCAGTTGCAAGATGTGAAAGGGAAGCACTGGCAAGAGGCAAAGAACGAGGGAGGAATTTCTGGCTGCAGCCAATCAAAGCGAAGCTTGTCCGGCTTTGTTTTTATCCAGCGATGTCTGGCTGTTGTTTTGATGGTACAGTGTGACTATTTGCACAGAGAGTAAGGGGTTTGAGAGATAATGTGACTCAGCAAACGTTGAATTGTGCACACACCCTTAACGGTTCTGTGGGATATGAATCAGATGCCTCATGCTGTGCAGCTTGTGAAGATAAAAATGATCATAATTCTACACCCAGTAAGATGTCGAATGATTTAGACAAGCTCAAGACAAAGGTTCGTTTTTTTTAGGCTGACAGATCATTCAAAGTATTTATACAGAAATTCTACATATTTGTTCCCCTGAAACTGAATTCAAAATCTAAAAATCATGTGAAACATGCATATTGTATTATATGACAGACATGGAGATGGATGGAAAGTAAGGAAAATATATACATGTGGATGAAAGTCACATATAAATAAAATGTGTTAAAGCTTGTTGTTCACCACTTAATCAGAATCAAAAGCATGACAATCCAGCTTGAATAATTAATGGATATTACCACCATTTAGATCTTTTTCTGTATTTCCCAATGTGGAATACGATTTTAAGGCTTGAAACCCTTTTTATAAAGAAAAAACTGACATACATGGTTATGTAACAAGAACAAAGGGCTCCTAAAGAACAAAACAAAAGCCATGCTGTTGCAAAATCTTTGGCAAGTCTGCATTAAAAGGCTTTTCAGAGTCGCGTCAGCGCTCCAAGATGCTGTCTTACCATCATAAATTCTAAAACACATTTATTTTCATGTGCCTTCCTGTCTGGAAACTGCTTCCTTTTATGTATTTTCTAAAGGGAGAGCTCCTCTGCGAAGGAGCAGGCAGCATGCTGGAACACAGTGACCATCCAAGTTGAGAAAACTATGTGAATGATTGTAACAGTGTAAGGCTGCTGACTGAGTGAATGTCACAAATCTTAATGGCCTTCCAGTGTTATTTGCACATGTCTGAGATGAATTTTATGAATGCATTTGCACATGTGACTTCTGTTAAACTGGTCATCTCCACCTGCATATGCTGCATTGTTTGTTGTGTTGGAATACAATAACAGCAAATACTGCAGGTTCAGGGAAGCTTTCCCTCCTTTTAATGTGCCAGTCATACACAAAACATGCATCTAACCCAAAATGTGGGTTTATGTTTATGTTTCCTGCATGCTGTAAGCTTTGACTACATTAAAAGGATTTATATTTATCCATTTTTATTTTTTCTGAAGCTATTTTCAGCTAATTAAATTTTGAACAATATAAAAATATGTTTCTCATCTTTTTAAACAAATAAAACAAAATCTTTTAAAACAACAACTATGTTCCTCAAAGACATTGTAAAGAATGAGCATCTAAATTGCAGTTGACATTGTGAAAGCAACAAGACGCACACTGCTTTTGTAACATATTTTAGTCTGGAATAGCCTTTAACTAAAATAAGAACACCCCCTCCTAAAGAATTTTGCATTTTAGACTCTTTTATATCAGAAATGAACTTGTTGTCATGTGAAGGTATTCATGTGTCAGCTCATTCCTCTTATTTGACCTGGAGTAACTCAGACCCACCCCTTGCACTCTCCGGCGGGATCTTGTTTACCCACAAAAAGCCTCGACTACACTGTGTACTCTTGGCCACAGAGCGAGCCAAAGGCTTGCCCAATGTTTGCTACCATCAGCTTTATGTTTTACGGGTGTTAGGTGAAAGGAGGCAGAGGAGAGGCAGAGAGTCTCCGGTCACAAGACTGTAGGAAACTAACAACAAGCCTTACATGGCTTTAACTAAGACACCTTTGATAAACAACACATCAATATTACACAAAGTAGGACTATGGACTATTTGCAAAGATAAGGAGAGAACGATGAAGAAAATGCAGTTTGAAGAAACACATGATGAAGCATTTGGAGTGTGCATAATTCAGCACGTGGTAGAATAAAAAAATGTTAGGAATACCTTAATTCAGGAAGCATATATAAACAAACATTATAAATGCTTCAGAGCCTTTTTGATCACTGGAAATACTGCAGGAGCATGCCATGTTGCAATAATGCTGTGGCATCTCGCGACTGCCAGACGGGTGAAAGAAGGCAGATCATCTGAAGAGAATCAGAGTTCTTGGATCTCTTTCATTATCAAAGCGATGACACAATGTACTCACCCTCATCTGAACAATCTTCTTCCTGATCAGGCCTCAAAACATGCATTTTGCGTCATCAGACTGAACAAAGGGGGTTGCAGCTGGTTTGTTTACAAACCTCCCTGAAACTCACTGTAATTCATGTATTTGCATATGTCCAATGCATATGTCACAGACATCTGCTTGGACAGAAAGCAAGTCTTAGATAAATGAAGAAGGGAACATTTACTTGAATCCAACCACAGCAGTAATAAATAGCAGGCATGTAAATATGATTGCAAAAAATACTTTAATGTAGATAAATATCATTTTTTGTTTCTACCACTGATTTTATATTTGTATTGAACTGCTAAGCATTATGTTCATGGAAGAATTTGACGAGTCCATCCACCTGGAAATAGCACTATCTGAGTGAAAGCCAGGGCATTTCTATTACATTAAGGGTGCACAGTTGGGTTAAGGAGCGTTGTTGGGGGGTTTGCTCTCATTGTTAATGTTAAACAAAGCATTTCTTCACCCTCTCTATTAAACTTAAAACGCTGCCTTGCAGGATGAGTGACATAAACTTAACCTGTATGGGTTTCTTCTTCTTTTTCTTCTTCATTGTAAATAAGTGAATCAAATCTATCTACAAGTTGTTGTACTGAAGCTCCTTGCTACACAGATTGTGCCAATATGCACGTACTCATCATTTCCGTCCCCCCTACATCCCGTCTCGAGGCCTCTGAAAAGCAGCAGTTAATTGGTCACGTACCAGTTCGCATATAGCACAGATTTGTCGGTGGGAGTTTGTCCTTTTTTTGTTTTAATTATATTTAGAGCCCTTTAAAATTATATATATATAAATTCTATGGTATTTTTGGGATATATATAAACCAAGTTTTAGGTTTTAGAACGCTTCTTTCCTTGAGAAGACCATATTAAACACAAAAACAAACTAATTGGAACCTTGCGCACATATCCATTTCTAGAAAGCACGTGATCAAGCCAGACTATGACGCAGTTTATGGACGGGAGGAGTTAGAAAGAGGTTATAAAAGCACCCACGCCGTAGCTTTCCATCCACCTTCCACGCAAAAACTATTAGGCGTTCCCCCCCCTCACCGCCCTCTGCGGCTGCTGAAGCAGTGGATGAAACAACGACCCTAACACTGGAGCGATAAACTTAATAACGGGGTAAGTTGAAACTGTCGATAGCAACTATGCTAGGTCTTTATTAACTTATTCGTTTGTAAGTTGTATGTTTAAGGCTTTACTGGAGGCTCTAAACAAATTACGGAATTATAAGCAACTGGTTACATTTTTGTAGTTTAACGTCAAACTTATGTCTGTTTTAACCGCAGTCTACATCCACTAGTCGGTTAAATCATTGCTGAATTGTTCGTTTAGCGGATGTTAGCCTCTGCGACCATTGCTGCTGCCTATTCTGTTTAATTGAAAACAGCGTGGTTTCAAACTATGTAGTATCTTCTAATATTTACTTACCCATAATATTTACTTTTTCTGTCCGTTTTTTATCGTTTAGCGTCACTTGAAATGTATGCAACTGACCGTTTGAACGCAGTCAATTTCACTAGGCTCGCGCTGAAGCAAATGGCAGCTGTTGTTAACATCCCATTAACATGTTACAAATCTCAGCTAACGTTTGTCTACATTTTCTGTTAAGCTTTCATTGTGCTTCTAGTTTATATTACATAAATGTTATTTAATTCAACCAGTAGTTTGGGTGTTAACGTTGCGGTGTGTTTTTGTTTTCCATAGGGCTCCCGTTTAAAGCGCCACAGCTAGCTAGCTAACCAGCCAGCGCAGTGTCTACACTTGCGTCTCTCTGAAACGATTTTGTTTCAGAGTAGTGCAAATTGATCACCCAGACATCACTGCCGCCGCAGAGCCACCAAGAAAATCACAAATCTGAACAAAATGGTGCAAAATAAGATCACCGAAGTAACAGGATTCCACCGCTCTTTCAAGGTGAGCTTCGGGAAAGATGTCTAACTGTGTGCACCCCCTCCGGGAAGCTGAACCACGTTTGTCACCATGTATTACTGGTAGCTCACCTTACTATATTTAAATGCATCTGTTGCTATCCTACACCTTAAATGCTGACATGCATATGGCCTGATGGCACGTGCCCGACTTGAATATGAGTAATTTGACACTGGATCTGTATCTGCATTTGTACGATGGATTTATCTTTAAGTGTACTTTGAGTTTATGAGCAGAAAGAGGGCTATTGATACCTTTTATCAGTAGTTATTGAATGGTGGCTTAAGCTAATTACCCCTTGCATTTTTATGACTCCTTAGGGCCAGAATCCCTTTGAATCAGAGGAATTCACTAAGAATGGATCGCATCTTATTGATTCATCATTTGATTTTGGTTCCTCCCCAAGACACGGTGAGTGTTGCAAATACTTGATCTGTTGTGCGAAGTGGTGCGTTTCTGAGGTGTGCCAAACCTTTCCACTATTTTATATCTAACTTTATTTCTGAAGCACTTTTCATCCCAGAGGCAACACAAAGCTAATTATCTGCATGCGTCATAGTCCATTGACTTGTTTTAGGTGTGTTTGGGTTCTTCCACACTAGCTCATCATAAATTATGTTTCTGTTTTTAAGACATGCCTTCCAGCCAACCCATTGACATTCCTGATGCCAAGAAGAGAAACAAAAAGAAGAAGCGTTGCCGGGCAACTGACAGTTTCTCTGGAAGATTTGAGGGTAAAAGCTTTTATCTCCAGTAACTTTACTGGTGCTCTTATATTTAGGGGAAAAACTGTGTAAGACTGTTTATAATTGAGCATGTTCCTAATCTCTTTTTGACACAGATGTCTACAGACTTCAAGAAGAAGTTCTAGGGGAGGGCGCTTATGCCAGAGTGCAAACATGCATCAATCTCATCACCAATAAAGAATACGCTGTGAAGGTAAGACACGACCACATATGAGACATGAAGAAAGTGTATTTACAAAGAGTTTGCCATGTGCGTCTTCTGTCTGGAGTACATGTCAATAAAAAATATGTCCAGGATTGTGCTTCATAAGATTCATGTTTGCATAGTAACTTCCTCTTTACATCGAGAGGCCCTGTGCTGATGAATAATATTGAGAAGTGAAATGCAAGAAAACGAGCCTGCTGGATTGCAACATCATGTTCCTGTTGAAATGTTTAAAGTTCTGGATGTGTATGAAATCTCTTCCTGTTTTCCCAAAGGCCAGGTGTATATAGCATTTGTCTGCAGGGTTGTCTTTGCAGTTTTTCTTCTTTTTCTTGCACGTGTAACACTACCCGCTATCGGATACTTCTCCCCACTGTTTTTAGCTTGTGAGCCTATCAGAGCCGAGAGGGAAATACCCACCCCGTTTCTTTACTCTTATTGCCTATAGAGGACGCTCCTAAGGAGCCCGCTCATAGTGAGAACATTATGTACTGCAAACTGTGGCAAAACAAAACCCATAGAGGAAGGAGGAGCGACGGGTTGTGACCCAGGGTGTTTACACTACTTTGTTCTCACTCAGCACGTTTTCCTTTTTTTTTTCACTCGGGGGTGTGGACATGTGAATACATGGTACATGTCATAACTTCTGGGAACTTCCTCTTTTTCTGGTTTCATTTAATTCTTACTTTAACTCGCATCTTGTTTTTTTCTTTTTTAAGTAAAAGTATATGATTTAAATTCTGTTTTAGCGAAGTTGGACACACGGTGCACAGCGACCATGAACTGTTTGTTATTTCAGGCTGTTTTGGGGAGGCACTAAAGTTTGTAGTAGGAGGTCTTGTGAGAGTTAAAGGAGCTTCAGCTTACTCCCGCCAGATGTCCTGTCTCTCCCCTCCCCCTCCAGACATGGTGATGTTGGGGGTGGAATGCATGGGTGGGCTCCTCGTATTCCAGTTTCAACAAAAGACTGGGACCTAAGAACGAGCAGAATGAGTAGCGCCCCCTTTGAGAGAATTTCTTTGCTTTTTTTTTAAATGTAACAAAGCAGAAACAGATCTATGAGCAAAGTACGGCTCCTTTTTGGGGAATTTTTCATTTGACCAGTTCTTTTATAAAGTTTTGTTTTGACGCGGAGTAAGTTTGTTTATTAAAATGTGTGCAGACAGTTTCGACCTGCTGACTCAGACTGGAACAGCGAGCAGGCTTGGACTGGTCATGGGCCTCTCGTCTGTGCATTAATCCTCCACACACATTGCAACTGCGTCCCCGCTGAGCCTCAATACCAGCTATAATCCAGTTACCAGGAAGAGGGGCATACACAGCCTCTCAAACAGACAATAACCAACCAGGGCTGGAAAATTCAGGCCTTTTGCATTGGTGTCAGCAGTCTACCGCTCACTTGGCAAGCTATCATGCAGCTGATGGTCTCTTTGGCTTAGTTCAAGGCGGAACAGCTATTTTTAGACCTTTTTTTGTTATCATAAACAGACTTGGCATTGGCTTGTGGGATGTTAAGAAAACCCATAGTGGCCCCTTAAGAGCCCTTTAAGACCTGAATATGGGTCACACATAAGTAGTTTATGTATGCGTGTGTGTATATATAGAATATTTTTCATTCTCTGATCTGGTCTGTTTCTGTGTTGGCAAGCACTACTGAAAGTGGGTTAAACTATCTTTGCAACAAGGTCATAGGGCAGGGTAAGGATATTTGTCTGGCCGTCCTGGTGGGACCGGTTTTAGGCCGCAGGGTATAGAATATATAGTCTTTGTTTTACTGTCTGCTTTTGTGTAAATTTGAAGTTGAAAAGCATTGAGCATGTTGTGACGCATTGATGACAGGCAGCACCCAGTTTGTTTTACTTCTATGGATGACTTTTCCCCATCATGTGAAAACTCCATTTGTGGACAACATTGATATTATATGGTGGGGTTAAACCATAATGTTTTCTATGTTCTAGATAATTGAAAAAAGACCGGGTCACAGCCGCAACCGTGTCTTCCGCGAGGTTGAGATGCTCTACCAGTGCCAGGGTCACAGGTAATGTCTTGCCCTTATGACAAACATGATACTACTAGATGATACCGCAGAATGAGTAGCCCACATCGTGCTATTTTTATAAGCTGCATTTCAGGAAGTGCAGTTTCCAGGGATTGGGATCTATTAGACCGTTCTGGTTGTGAGGTGGTACCTCAAATATTATTCTGGGTTGGTTGAGTTTTTCCAGGAATTTTCTTTCCTCTGAATTTTCATAATCTTTTTTTCCAGATTACTCTCCACCTTTTTTTCCCCTTCATTCCTTCTTCGGCTCTGTAGGTACCGACATGCCTGTAGCTACTTCCTCACAGTGCTTTTCTTTCTGCAGGAACATCCTGGAACTTGTGGAGTTCTTTGAGGAAGAAGACAAATTCTATCTAGTATTTGAAAAGCTCAGAGGAGGTAAGCTGGTATATACGTTTTGTTGTCTTGCATTTCTGTAAAGGTTTTACCTAAAATGCATAATAAAAATAAAAACATTTGCCTTTTTTAATGGAGTTTATGTACTCTTTTCCCCATCAGGGTCTGTTTTGGCTCAGATTCACAAGAGGCAGCACTTCAGTGAGCAGGAAGCCAGTGTTATTGTTCATGACATTGCCAGCGCTTTAGATTTTCTGCACAACAAGGGTAAGATTATTTAACATATCTGCGGCAAACGTCTAACATGTGATTACCAGCAATGCCAAGGATGCGGTCGAGATGGGGTTTTAATCTGTTGGGAATAGACTACCTTGTTGAGCTAAAATTGAGCACATCGGCATCATTGTTGCATGATCAACCAGTAAACATTTGTATTTGCATGAACAAGCGAAATGATTATCTGTACTTTAGATGTGTACTTAAAAAAATGCATAATTTGTTCTTCAGGAATGGCGCATCGTGATCTGAAACCTGAAAATATTCTCTGTGAGAGTGCAGACAAGGTGGGTTTACTGCCCTGTTGGTTCAAAGGACACATTTTGTACAGCGATTCTGTGAAGCTAAATGACTTTTTTTAATGACCAGAAACGAGAATCTTCAGCATCCTCTTTTCCTCTTTTAGATTTCTCCAGTTAAGATCTGTGATTTTGACTTGGGCAGTGGCATCAAACTAAACAGCGACAGCTCTCCCATCTCTACCCCTGAACTCCTCACTCCTGTAAGTATTTCTATTTTCGTCATTTTCTTTTTATCCAGATTTTGATGTTTCATTTAAGGGCAAAAACAGCGGGTAATTTTTTTGTTTGTTGATCAAAAGCAAGTTAGAGGCCACATGCCATTTGTGTCCTTGTGGATAAGAAAGATGCTTTTATGCTGTTAAATGAGGTCTTTATCATGTCCAGCTGACTGATTGTATGTAAGGCAATAATCAGTGGTGTTGGCTGGGGAACAGCTTCCTGATTGGACGAGAGAAAACTGCTTTGAGAGGTTATGACGGGTCATCGTGTAGTTTTTCGTAGATTTTATTGCTTCCTTGTTTTTTTGTATATTCCTCTGTGAAGAACAGCATTATTTGAAGAGGAAGATTTTAGCTTAAAGTCAATGTCCTCATGCTTATCAGTAGTAGATATTGAGCCACATTACTGTTGAGGTTAGGCTTGTTTAAACCCCAGTTTATCGTCACAACCTGGTTATATAGCTCCGAACAGAGTCCAAAAAGTAGAAAACATGGCATCAGAGTAACGGCAAAGTTGAAGTGGCGAGCTTTTCGCTTTGCAACATGTGGTGTGCTGTTTTTCCGGTGTGCTGCATAGATGATGCAGAGCAGCAGGTGAGGGATATCAGATTAGCCTGTAGGAATGTGGCATTGTGGGTGGGGGTTCCAGGGTGTTTCATTTCTACTGAATTTCTTTGTAAATATGATGGAAGTGAAAATGCAACTGAATATATCTCCAAGGATATTCAGAGTGTAGCTTAGACTAACCCACTAGATCAGTTTTTATCTCTATTTTATTATTTATTTAAAGGGGGAAAAAGTTGTAACCCTGAAATGTGATGCAGCAGAGAAGGCAACATGATGCTACACGGTGTGTCCTGTGGCATAAAAACTGTCTGCAGTAAGGGAGAAAAGATTCTCCGCCCAGTGGCCCCAACCACACTCGTGCTGGTCTGCATTTTCTTGTTTTTATATATACATACAATGGTTGTGCAAAAGGCTTGTTCTAGAATTTTTAGTCTCTCTCCCCCCCCCACACACCTAGCAACTGGGCTACGATTGGTCAAATCAGTGGGAGGGACAAATATCTGGTCTGGTCATGCGCATTGGCTTGTTTTTGTTGCATGAATCACAGGAACAATGTTATCTGATTTTCATCTCTGTTAGCACTGGCACCCTGTTCCTTTTTATTCACATTCCTACAGTTGCTGTTGCACAATACAACGTGATCTTGCTTTTATGGCCATGTTGCTGTTCCCACTGAGATCTTCATTTTAATGTGGATGCATGGTATTATTATTATTATTATTGGTATAAGAGGAAAAAATTCTGAGGCGTTGAAGCATATTTTAGTTTAATAAGATTTCTGGATGTTTTCATCTGAGATATTTTCAGACTTTTCATGCAGCAGTTCAACACTTGAGTAGGACTGAAACTTGATGACAGAAGCAGTTTAGATAATTCAAGGAACTGTTTCTCTTATTTGTTGTCTCAGGTGCAGGTGTAACCACATGACTGAACAGTTCTTCCTGTAAGCCGCTGCTGATAATCCGGTAGTTTACAAACAGCAGAGGTGTGTCATCGGTGGTGCTGGTATGGTCTGACTAATCACGTGGTTTAGGAAAGTCCCAGGTTGCAATACCAGTGAACTCTTCTGTAAGAGTAGTTTAGATTGCAACAGATGCAGGAAGAAGAAATACAATACTTTGCCACAGTGTCATGATTTATTATCTTCTCAGCAGTGGATGCACCTGTCCTGGACTAGCTCTCTATAACCTAACTTGTCATCTTCTTTTGTATTTAAATACATTTTTAGAATAAAAATAGCTTTATCAGAGGGGGGGGGCGGTCTGGGGATTTGTCTGTATAAGCACTGGCTGGAGACGTATTAATGGTGGAGATGGGATTTTGATAGAAACGTCTTTTGTCCAAGATGAGTTTCCTGTGCATTTTATTACATAAGGCAACAGCGGGGTGGAGTGAGGAGGCAGCTGATGCATGGTGCGGGGGACACAGTCCCACTCAGTGTAAATATACCCGTCCAGATGTGAGGATGTCGGAGGAGTTGCAGCAAAATAAATGTGTAAATTCCTTCATTGTAAAATATACTTGCAATAGAAATCTTATTTAAGTGTTGTAACTCTCAAATGTTCTGCTGAACTAGTGACCTTCCAGTTTGTTCCTAAAGTTTATTTAAAAAACAAATCCATTTGCATTTACAGGTTATGTAATTATCCAGGACTCAGCCCAGTCTCTGGCTGCACAGGACAGCCAATCCTCTTTTCTCTGCTCAGCATTCGGCCTAGTTTTATCTGTTTCTACATAACAAACTGCGGGATGTGGGTCTACACTTGCCCTGCATGAACTCGTTAAAGATGTTGAACGTGACTCATACTTGCTCTCCTTCCACATTTAACCCCACAATATCATGTTCCTACAAAGTATCCATGACTGACTGTGAAAAATTGTATGGGCTCTATTAGTGCATGTGACTGTCAGACTCCCCACGCAGCCAGAATATACGAAGCTTTAACACTTGCAGCCACGACGTGTCTGTGTAGCAGCAGTTAAAAAGATCGTCTTTGAAGTGTTTTCTGCTGTCGTCTTTGTGCTTCTTATCATCCCTCGTACTAATCAAGCAGTTTTTTTTTTCAGTGCGGTTCAGCAGAGTACATGGCACCTGAGGTAGTTGAGGCCTTCAGTGAAGAAGCTACAATTTACGACAAGCGCTGTGACCTGTGGAGCCTTGGAGTCATTCTCTACATCATGCTGAGTGGCTACCCACCTTTTGTAGGCCGCTGTGGTGGTGACTGTGGATGGGAATTGGGAGAACCCTGCCACACTTGCCAGGTAAACCAAGACACTAAGGGGGGGGGGGGGGGGGGTTGGGAAATCTTTTTCTCTGCTTACTTTGATTACTTATTGAAAATTGTCTATTTCCAGAACACTTTGTTTGAAAGTATCCAGGAAGGAAAGTACGAGTTTCCAGAAAAGGACTGGGCTCACATCTCCTCAAGTGCCAAAGACCTGATCTCTAAACTTCTGGTTCGAGATGCCAAAAGTCGCCTGAGTGCCAGCCAGGTGCTACAGCATCCCTGGGTGCAAGGGGTAAGATTGAATCCATTAACACTTCCATGTGTCATGCAAACAAATATGCGTTGCAGGTTTGGATGTTCTTTTTTTTAATCCACAAACTTGTTTACTTTTCAGGGTGCATCTGACATTTTACCAACATCTGTTTTGCATCAGAGGTATGAGGATATTTGAGCTTGTAAAATATTATTTAGGCTTTTTTAAACATTCACAACCTTTTTGTATAATTCTGCTGTTTTTCTTTTCCTTGTCCATCAGAACCAGCATTACCAGAGATCTAACGTTCTTCGCTGACAAAGCTATGGCTGTAAACCGGCAGCTGGCTGAACAGGACGGCATAGAAGACCAACAGCAGCAGGAAATCCCATTTGTTGTTACCGCCACAGGCTCTTCTATGCGCCTGTCTCCTCCTTCCAACTCCAAGCTGGCCCGGCGCAGGCAGCGAAGCAGCCAGCCGAAAGGAGGGCCCGTTTCTGCTGCAGAGCTACGACAGCTTTTGGCCCCTCTTGTAATTGTTGGTGACTGTGCCTGAACTTTGTCATCCTGGAAATCTGATGCTCACTTAAAAATCAAGATCCAGATCAAAGACTGTCCTGAAAGGCCCTCTCCCCACTTCCGGCCCCTCCCCTGACTAGCTGGCCTTGATTTCCCTGCGATTCAGGCTTAATGCCACTGTAAAGGAAGATGCTGCTTGCAGCCTTCTCTTTAAATGCCTTCTGCCCTTATGCAGCACTTCCGAAGCACATCAGCACAGGGCCTGCATAAAGAAACACAATTCAGGTTGGAGGAGATGGGGCAATTAATTATTCGGGAAAATACCCCCACTTCTTCCGCATAACCCAGTCCAGAAGAAGTCAGAACATTTTTCGTTGAAACTCAGCTCAGACACCAAAGGACAACCTGTTGTGCTGCTCCCATGTTACAACTGGATCCACTGTGAATTAAGTTATCTGGAATGTTCTCTTTGCCTGTATGTATATGCATGAATGGCCCATCTGCAGATACATACAAGCGTATGCAATATGCCAAGATGAAGGCTGATCTCTATAAAGGATTTAGTATATGGGGTTGGAAGGGCTGTAAGCCAATGCTGTCTGTGCCTGGTGCGGTCCATCATGTGGCTGGGGACTTCCTTAAAGATTTTCTTTTCCTACATTGAAGATTAATTCCTCACATCTGAGCCTCTTCTGTAAATGTCTGAGATGGCATGTGCACTCATCTAGCTTGGTGGCCATGCACTTAATGCTTTAAGAGCAAAGAATGTTCACCTGTGCCCTACAAGCTATAGCTTTGTTTCACAAATCCCGTTTTATTATGACCGTCGGTCAAACAATTAGTGGTTACAGCCGTCGTATTGGTATGAAGGTATGAAGTTGTGTAGACACCTAACGGTATAACAAGCTTGGATTTCTGGTATTTTTGTACAAGCTAAATCTAGATTATGCTAAATGGCTTCAAAATCTAAATTGGGTCAGTGTTACTTTCCATATAAAGAAAGTAACAAGTCCTCTTGTGAGAACTTTTTTTTCTACAGGTGAATTTGAATCCTATGCCCTTGAAATTTTTTCCATTAAAGAGCTCCTATAAAAGGGGTTTGAAAGCACATTTTGACCACTCTGACGAGAGTGTTATTTGTTGATCAAATACATTTAAGTTATTTTGACCATTTATCTTTTTTTCTGGGGTGGTGCCTTTTTTTTCCATCTCCAATACATGTTTGAGACATAACACACACCCCTTTCAGAAAACATTAAAAAAAGAAATTAAAAAAATTAAAAATGGAAAAACATTCCACATAAAAAAAACTAGATATTTTAGCTATAAAGTTTATTTTTTACGTTTGAAAACTCCATATCAATGTGCCACTTTTTTCCCCTCCTTTGTATGGCTGTTAATAAGCTTTCATTTTGTTTTTCATGCAGGTGCTGTTAAGTTCAGGTGACACCAGATTTTTTTTTTTTTTTTAAAGTTCAGAATGTGATGTATGAGCTGAGATGTAAAGTTTTAGTTGACATGGAGCGTTCATGCCCAGGGAAGGTGAGGTTTTAAGTTTTATTTTTTATGCGTAAGAGTTGGCAATAATCTCTGTTCTTCTAAGTTAAAGCTCATTCTGTAATGGACTGGTGATCAGGTCTCAGTACTGTAGGCATTTCACCAAAGAGGGTTCAAGTCGTGACGTTGAACATGTCATCCATCATCTAGCAGTGAGAAGTGGGGAATTTCTGATTGTCCGTGTCCTGTTGCCCACACTGCAGTGACGGTACTTTGTAAATGGTGTCGAAGCACCCATTACGCTGATAAAAGGACACTGTAGTACTAAAAATACCTTTTCTACAGATGCATCATTATGGGGTTTTATGTCTTATAATAAGACTTACTTGAATTTGTTTATGCAGCTGTTTTTTTTTCTCCAGTTTTGGAAACTACTTTGCTATTGGTAATCTTAAAGCATTAAGCTGAGGATCAAGGCAATCTTGGGGGGGTTAATATAGCTATCCAGTTCAGTATTCTGCCTTTTTCTCCCTTTTGAGCTTCATACAAGTTAGTCCCTCCTTTTTGATGGGGTTTGATCTCGTAAACGCACAGACTTTGACCATGCTCTGTAATATCCTGACAGGTATAGTAAGAGTTTTCTTGGTCATGACCATTTCTACTTTCTGTCAAATGGCAGTTTTGTTTTTTGTTTTTTTTTTTTACTGCCTTTTAGTGTGGTGTGGGGGGATGAAGAGACTAAAAATCCTACAGCCTCTCAATTTTTATATAGTATGTCATTTTGAAGTAAAGAAGTGTTCAAATTCGGTCATTCAAATGGACAGTATCAACACCTCCCCACAGTTTGAATGTAGCCAACAGGCAAAATGCAATCCAGCAGAATTGATCAAACTATCCATAAATGGCTCCTCTCCATAGTCAAGGTATGGGGTCATTCTGTTAATACTGGCAGTCCTCAAGCATTTTGAGCTGATAAGATTTTAACACTGAATCGACTCAAGGCCATTCTGTTTAGAGAAGAAAAAGTTCAAAAGTCCTTCAAGTACAAAATATTTTGATTTTTAAAATATGCACTTTACTGTACCATGTGAATGATTGCAGTTCACTCAAGGCAACGTTTGATAGCTGATACAGAATTTTGTATTGTTTTTCTAAAAAAAACTGCAATAAAATGCTTTGAACTACACTTTTGTCTGGTTACTGCACCATTTAAACGTAAACCCAGTGCACTTTCCCATCACTCATTTCATATTAACCAACAGGCTTATCTTTTGGCCAAGGCTGAGGCTCTTTCATCTGATTCTGTGCAAAGTTCCTTTATCAGGAACACTCCCTGATATGTGGGGAAAATACCACATATGTCCTTGGTTGTTGGTAAATGAGCTCACTTGTCTCCACAAGAGCCAAAATGTGACTGGTTTCACCTTGCATTAGTCACATGGAGTGCAGCAGTGGGGACGCTCTTCTCAGAAAGCACTCATCTGACAGGACTGATGCAACCTGCTGCAAGAGCTGCAGCTCCCCTGCCAACCGGTGATCTCCCTGGAGATGCAAATATTGCTTTTAAAAGCTAAACTACATACCTGTTTGTGAAAAGCAGGATTTGTCACCTGCTAAGATACATTTGCATTTGGCAGTGCAGACTAATAGGTTGAGTCAAAAGCTAAACAATTCTAAATGAAAGATTTTAAAGGTGGTGAGAGAACTTTGACCATTAAGGCTTTTTGTATCTGCAGATATTAACACAAACTGCATTACAAATACTGCATATTTAAATGGAGTCGGAACATTTTCCATCAACTATAAAAATCTAATTGTTTCAGCTCTCTAATTAAAACTCTGCCAGTCTTAGTTATGAGTCTTGCATGCTTCCCTTTTGAGCGTGGGTGTAATATTTTAAAGACAAGGTAAACCAACTAATCTAAAAAACGCATTTGTTACATAACTTCTATATAAACATAAACGTCACAGGAAATCAGGAAATTGTATGATGCAACAACAGTGTTTTCTGAACAACATCCACAAAGCATGGGTTACTGACATTACACCGGTATTTGTCTCCCTCTGTTGGATTCTTATCCCACATGCAAGAAAGCTCAAACGCAGAAGTTTCTCTGTGGTATTTATTTCTAACAGGCAAAGGATATTTAGGATTATATACCAACATTACCTATAGGGGAGGAAGGGCAAATCACCATGTCAACGGGATTATAGACTGAATTGTTTTATGTAAAAATGATCAAGCCAATATTAAATGTGTACTAGGCCTACATAACAAGAAAAACTTTTTTTAAGTAGCCCATTTTTAGGCTACTGGCCAGAAAAAATGATAACTTTATTTGATGCAAGTTCACTCTCTCACCACTTCACATTTTACTGATGAAATATAGGCTACTTATCTAAAAATGTTAATATTAATCCAAAGCTCTGTTGCCATAAAAATACCCCTCGCCTTCATTTAAAAGTAACCCTAAAGCTGTAATCTTACATTTATGTGACTAGATAAGAATCCAATCTTCACTGTTTTCTTCCTGCTTATATTTTCAGTGTATGCTGTAGATCTCAGACCTTATAACATATTTAATTCAACCTGATAACTTATTATCTTTTCATTCCCATAATTACATAAAAGTAATTTAAAGAATAACTTACTCTAAATAGTGACAATGAAGTAATCTGCTTTTTCATCCCACCTTTGAACAAAATACCATGAATAAGTTAAAGTAAAGCAGATGAAATGAATCTGATTTCAGCCATGATACCTGTCTTCCTCACAGCAAACACACAGGTGGAGATAATTACTGTTAAATTCAGTAATCACTTCTGATCACTTACACTTGTGCATCTTTCTGCCATATAGGCAAGGCATTCAAGTCAGATATGTTCAAAATTTCACCTTTAATGTTTTATTTATTAAATTTTCTGAAAGTAAAAGTGTTGATCCTCTGTGTATTTTAAAGTTTCTCAAAAGAAATGCTGGAATAGTTTAACCTGTGTAACTACATAGGGGTGTGTAACAAAAAGTCAGTTACAAAATTTGAATCCAATAATTTACTCTGTGCAAAAATAACAGCCCAGGGGCATGTAAAATGATAACTTTTCTTTTTTTTTTGTACCTTAATTGTCTGGTTCAACTATAAGACAATCAATTATTACATTACAGGTGACCTACCTTAACACACCTGAAAACAATACGTCCATCTGTGAAGCATATAAAGAGCTTGAACGGGGACCTGCCTGAATTTGCCAGTGAAGCTGAAGGTAGGTATATATCAGGGAGGACAGGTGCAAGAAATGCCATTTTATGTTTTTGCCATAAGATGAAAAGCTCCTTTTAAAAAAAGAAGTAATATATTAGACTACATGGAGAGGTTATTTATGTCTAAAAGGAATTTAAATGCCTAGTTTTCACTGTCAACAGTTTGAAGCAACTTTATCCCTTTTGGCAAAATTGTTGAAGGTTCTGTATACAAAGTTAAAGCAGGAATGACTGAGCTGAAATTCTGGGCAAATATTTCAGTGATGAGACAACAGTACCGATTTTTGTTTCTTCACGTGCCGGTTTGAACCGCTTCCTCTTAAAGACACTTCCTGAACTGAACATTTACACAAGATTGAGTTTTATGTTTTTATTGCTCCGTGTATCAAATTTTTTACAGTTTCCAGTTTGACCACCAGTTACCGGATTGCTGTAAAATAAAAAATATTAAACTCTTGTCTCACTTATTTACCGGTAAACCGCAGTACCACAAGCATATTATTCAAATTCATTATAAATGGCTTCTGTTTTTATTTTGGGAGGGGGGTGCGCATGTGTCTGGTACCTAAACAAAGGGGTTAAATGAATTAAATGGGAGAGGGTTTAAAAGCTTAAGTTATAAATTTTAAGCTTAATTTAAAAATCTTGAAGTATTTTTGTGAGCTTTACATTTTTACATCCGGGTTTAAGTGTTTTCTCCTTTCTTACAAATGAACAGTTTACCTTTTTAATGTACTTTTATTTACTTGAACATAGTTAACAGCAAAAGCAGGTAATGTTTTTGTTTCCTTCATAATATTCGGGTATCGTTGTACCGTGTTGTACCCATTGACGGTGTAAAAACAGTTGCACCCTCATTTGACGTCATCGACTGCGGCGACCGTAACGTCACGCGAGATTTCAATTCCATCGTCCAATCCAACATGGCGCCTTAGGGACGTTGTTATTGTTCAGCGGCTCCTCCGTCAGTTTGCAGTACGTGAAGAAGCTTATGCGGAACAAAAGGCCGTGCGGGCATGAGAGGAACATCTGGAGATAATGTTAAGATCCACCGGCTTCTTCCGAGGGATTGACTGTCCGTTTTACACGGACTACAGCGAAGGCAAAGGCGGCAGAAATGGGTGTAACAGACCGTACTGTCACTTCAGGCACAGCCAACAGAGACGGTCGTCGTACGGAGCACCGTCGGATGTTTTTAAAAAGCAGAGAGATCTTCACTTCGGACAAAAAGGTGCTAATTTGGTCAAAGACAAGATTGACTAAATCAATTAAATGTCTCTGCCTGCCGGGTCATGAGATAAGCAACTCGTAGACTGGACTAAACTGATTAAATCGTAGCGGAACTGAATCCAAAAATGTCCAAACAAATCATAATCTGTGTAAACTACATTTGTGGTACGTTTATATGCTTTGTGCAAAGTGACGCGCCACGTTTTTAGCCCTATGTGGGTACTGTAACACAACAAATGAGTATATATTAGTCCAATACTACAACAAATTTATATAACGGTACTTAACTCATTCATTAAGCATAAAAGTGGTATTCTTACTGTTTAAACGCAGAATTGATAGATTTAGCTATTAGGTTATATTGTTGATTTTAATTGACCTTTTGCAATCTGCTGAACACTGAGCAGTACATCCCTATGTTTTTGACCAGAAGTATTCATGTTAATCGTCAGCAAGATGTATATAATCCTAAAGAAATTAAATATGTCCCAGGAAAACCTACAATGTGGTTAGTTTGTTGCACCATAATCAAATGAAAAATTCTGGTCTCAAAAATATAGTTATCCAATTGATTTCCAGTCAACCTCAAGATATTTGTATACATTACATATACATTCGTAGGTATCTAAACATGCATTAAACAGCGCACAGCAGTACACATTTTCTGAATGTGAAGATATGTTGCTTTATTTTTATAAACTAAACTGCAAAAACATAAATATGATTGGGATTTTATTGAAAATTAAACAACATTTCTTGAACCTGGGATAAAAAGGCAGACTCATTAAAGCTGTAGGACCTAAATGTGACATTTAATTATCTAATTGCTAAATCCTCACAGTTGCGTTTGTGAACTGTACTGAAAACTTGAAGCAGGAAGTGTCAGATTTGATTTATCTGTTTCCATTCTTTTAACCTGACCTGTATAATTTAGTTTGAAAATATACCCATCTTTTTTTCCCCTTATTTTACCTTCTGGTCATGTAAATATTTTAATACGTGTGGCAATATATTTATGGACAAATAATACAGTACTTTAGAAATATTGACAGTCAATACAGGACCAACAAATGCACCATTTTACAGAAACTCAATTTTGTCTAGAGGCTAAAAAATTGGTGGCGTGAAGATGCATAACAGCGGACAATATCTGTTCTGCTGAGGGTTATATTTATCATACCAGCACAACGCTATTAAACAACTCCACAAAAAGCTAAAATTGTTTCTTTAATTTTCTCAGAACAAGGTTACGATCCCTTCAACCCTGAAGTAGTTGGACCCCAGGAGCAGCAGAATGGAAAGCAGTCCGGCTCAGGAGACATCAGCGGCGCTTTGGAGCTGGTTAACAAGGCCATTGAGGAGGTCCGCAGCGAGGTGGAGAGGGAAAAGAGAAAACTGTCTCGGATTGGAGATGAACCGTACAATCCGAGTGATGGCACTCGTTTGTCTTCATCTGAAGAAGTTAAAAGTAGAACAGCAGGTTCACACTTGGCCTACGATCCTGGGAGTTATCAGATCACATCTGGAGGGTATAACCCCACACCTGGCTGCAGCAAGTACACCTTGGACTCAGACATTCAGGGGCACAATATTAACTCAATGGAATATGTCCCTACTTCACTCAAAAAGACTTCATCTCAGACACACGTGCATCAAGTCCCCCCTGATCCTCCCAGCCCAAAATATTCAAACAGCACGTCCTCTTCTAAGGGAAAATACACTGTTGACAATTCTAAACCATCTACAGATATGGAATATGACCCATTGTCCAATTATTCTGCTGGAATCACAGCGAAAAGCAAGAAGGAAGAGGGTCCACAAGCTGTTAAGGCGGACTCGGGCAGAACACCAAAGTTACCAGCGTCTGATGTATCAGATGAAGAGTGTATTGTAGCTGGCAAAAAACCATGGCAGCCAAGTGTAGACACAAAAAAGTACACTATTTCGGACTCCGATGGAGAAAGTTCTGGAACAGAGTACCGACCCACGTCGCTTAGCAATCTCCAGCAAAGAAAAGGCATCTTTGGGCCGGCTGGAGATGCTTTAGGGAAAGACAGAAAAGAGAAAACAGAAAGTATGCTCAATGCGCTGACACAGAGAAATGAGCAGGTGAAGGATTCAGACACACAGGAAAATGTTAAACAAAAGGACAACCTAGAAAAAAAGAAGAATCCTGATCAAACCATTCATGGGAAAAGCAGCAAAGCTGAGAAAGTGTGTAAACTTTACAAAGAAGTAAACAAATCATGCGGTAGTAAGAGTACTAGCATCAGTAGTAAAGACAAAGGGTCAATAAAGAGCTCCAGCCAGGACTCCGCAAAGAAGGAGAACAAGAGCCAAGAGAAGAAAGGCGATAGGAAAATAACATTAAAGGCAAAGACTTCAGATAAAGTTATTAAGGAAAGTAGAGATGAAAAGAAAAGTAATGATAAGATCAAGACAGTTGAAAAACTGAAAAGAGACTCAAGCAATCAGGATAAAGATGTGCGAGAAAGCAAAAAACTCAAAACATCAGACAAAGAGAGAGAGCACAGCAAGAATAAGGACCACCCACACAAAAATGGTAAACTTAGCAGTAGTAAAAGAGAAACAGATGTAAAGAAAACAAGTAAAAGCAGTTCTAACAGCAGTAAAGGGAGTTCAGCAAACAGTAAAGATAAAGTGAAGCAAAGCATGACATCATCAAATGGGAAGAAACTTGAGGACAAAAGGCAGAATGTGAGTCTGAGCCACGCGGATCTGTTTGGAGATGAGAGTCCAGACGAGGCTGAACCAATGGAGGCGGATTACGACGATGAGGTGGAGGAAGTCCTGGTGAGAAAATCTGCCGACGCATTGAAGAGGGGACGTCTGAGCAAAAGGAAAGCGTCAGAGCGGACTCCATCCTCCTCTGAGGATGAGGGCGATCACAGTATGGAATCCAGCAGGACTGATCGGGATGAGGATGGCGGCACGGAAATAGATTTTTCCAGCTTTCAGGATGATCTGGACTTCGATTCAGATCCCATGGAGGAGTGTTTAAGGATATTTAATGAATCCAAAGATGTGAAGAGGGAAGACAAGGGACGGCAAGCGAAGCAGGTACTTTATTTGCCGTGCTCTTATTTACTTTTCTTCATTTAACCAATGCGGTTTCCTAATGTCACCTGAATTTGAATTCTCATGTTTTTATGCTCTTTCAGCCTTCTCTGGATTCTGAGGAGGAGAAAAGCACGGATAGCACTTTAACCACTCTTTTCCCTGGCCAAAAGAAAAGAGTGTCTCATTTTGTTGCCAAAGGAAATGTAAGTTTGTCGCATTAAATACCACAAATCAGACTTCTAAAGTTCTTTTCATGCCAGGGGCAGCATATAGTGCTTCACATGATAAAACCAATTTATGTATATTAAAATAAAACAAGCCTTTCACACCAAAATAAATATCTGATATTAAAAACACTCATCATGTAGTGTCTAACTTCTGTCTCTCAACTGAATGTAGGCACAAATAAAAGTAAGATAAAACATAAAAGTTATAAACGTCTGGCTTGATGCTGATGTGAGGAAACAATATGGGATCCATCTACACCTGGAGCCAGTCCTCCTATGTCTGTAGGGGCCATCCTCTTAGCAACCGCCCAGATCAAGGCAGGCCGGGGTCCACCCCTCAGCTGTAAGGCTGTGGCGTTGGACCCCCTGACACTCAAACAAGGATCATCCCCAAGACCAAGCAGGAAAATTCATCAGTGTGGAAAATCCCCATAAGAACACCAGAATTAAAACAAAAATTAAATGTCCTTAAGAAACAATACGAACAAATAAAAGCAGCACTAATATATAAATGTGCTTAAAGAAAGTAATAAAATGGAGTGAAATGAAGCTTTCTGGCAGCCTGTTCCACAGTGGTGGGCATTATCGTAAGTTTTGGTTCTGAGGAACAATTAAAAGATCATACCAGAGAACCTCGGATCCATCATTCTAAAGACGGTCACATAAATAAGAAAGTTTAAAACTATTAAGAGATTAATAAACCCGTAAAAGAACCTTAAAATAAATCCTCGTCATATATCGTGTTGTTGAGTTCTGATGTAATATAACGCGGAGTTTCTGGGATATTATGGTTTCATCCTGACCGCCGCCACGGATATCCTCCGTATTAGCACGATGACTCGAAAAATTTTCACAATTGGATTTTGACACTCAGTATATCTGTTTAGTTTCCCAAGAGGACAACCTGGTTCACAATTATTGGATTTAGGGTTTTCCCACCAGGTGGCACTTTATTCACGAAAAATCCAATTTTTGGCTATATCTCTGGAACTATTTCTCTTATTGACCTGAAATCAAGTGCAGATAAAAGGTCACGACCTCAAGAGTCATCCTGTCATGACGTCTTATCGGACTGATTCCAGGTTTCCACATCAGGTGGAGCTTTGTCACTGAAAATGTGCGGCTTTATATTATTGTATTGTGTCTATTTGAGGATTGGGGGTGTTCGGAGATATAAACCTAGCCATCGCTTCCGAAGGAATAGAACTTGTTGTAAGCCTACAAAACCTGAATGGTTTCTCAGAGGGGGTGTGCGTTACTTCCTGCTAACCCCATATTATCACATGCAGCTTGGCATCTGTTAGTAATGACTGAAAGCATTACAATTAAATTACTGCTTATATCTGATGTACTTGGTCATGTTGTCAACGTCCCTGCCATTACTATGTATCCAACCATTTTCATTCCAGAGTAAAAGCAAGCATGCAGAAAATAATGGAAAATAAAAATATCGGACCTAATGGTTTAAAGAGGTTGACTGATTGTTTTATTGACTTATCATGAAGCACTTAGGTAAACTTTTACATGTATGCTAAGTGACTAGTGAGTGTTGTAGACGACTACGGACAGCTGCAGACCGATAGATCTACCGTGTCACTGTTTAGAGCAAATAAACACCTGGATGAGAGAAAATTTTCTCCAATTAAATGAAGATAAAACTGAAATAATTCTGTTTGGTAGCGAAGAGAAGAGGGCCAGCCTCAGTAAACACCTGGAGTCTTAAAACTACCAATCAAGTCTGTAACCCAGGAGTACTGATAGACTCAGATCTGACTTTCAGCAGCCACATCAAAGCTGTGACTGAAAAATCTTTTTACCATCAGAAACATCAACAGAATTAAAGGTTTAATCTCCCAGTAAGACCAGGAGAACTCATCCATGCTTTCATCTCCAGTAGACTGGATTACTGTAATGGTCTTTTAACAGGACTTCCCAAAAAGAGCATGAAACATCTGCAGCTCATTCAGATGCTGCTGCTGGAGCTTTAACTAGAACTAAAAGATCTGAACACATCACACCAGTTTAAATAAAACATACAGGGCATGAATCATAACTTGCTTTGACACTTCAGGAAGTAGCAAATGAGGAAATTAAGAGCGAAAACAAGGCATAAAAATGTTTTATCAGGGTTCTCCAGTCCACATAATCCCTTTAGTTCTCATATTGTCACAATAACTGCATTTCAAAATCAAATTTCTGCTTTTTCAGTCTGATGCACCTTCAAAGACCGTAGTACGACCGTATAAAAGACCGACAGCCCAGGAGGTCTGCTACCAGCGAATGCAGATGGCACAGCAGCAAGCTGCCCAGCTCTCTGCTTCGGTCAAAGCTGCTTCACAGAACTCAAGTCCCAGCTTCTCTGGAGAGAAAAAGAGAATAGCTCACCGTCCTAACCCGCACATATCCTCTAAAACAGGTATAAGTTATTGTGATTGACCTAGTAAAGTTCCCACATAATATACAACTTGATTTTAAGACTTCAAACAATGTGTGTGTGTGCATGTTTGTATACCAGGTCCTGCAGATAATAAACCAGCCGCCAGTCAGGTGTCATCCCCCAGTCACACCCTTCAGGGAGTCAGGACCCAAACCACAGCTGGCATTTTGTCAAAGACCTCATCTACACTCACACAGAAGAGGATGGCACACACACCCACCATAAAGGTTTGGAAAGGTTTAACTTTTTCATCTAATTTTCTTCAGTGAAGAGGTAAAGCACCATTACAATGTTTGTTTAATCTGCAAAGTCTTTTTTTTTTTTTGGCTTTACACTCTTTTAGAGTACTTCAATGAGGCGTCCCGTCATCCCAACTGAATTTGGGGCCAAAGTTCCCACAAACATCCGCCAGCGCTACCTCAACACTTTTATTGATGAATGCGTCAAATTTAGCCGATCCGAGGAGGCTGCTTTCCAGATGGTATGAACAACATCTTTTCTTCAGTTGAACCCTAAACTGCTGTAAGAGTTCATATTCTTGTTTATAGGCATTTGTTACAGACTTGAGAGATTTATTTTCCACTAAAAATAAAAAAAAGTCCAATATTCTGATAAGTAGTGGTAGAAGGAAAGGGTGGAGGGCTCGCATGCAGCATAGGGCAGCAGGACGGGAATGAAATGAAGTGCTGAGGAGCTGCAGCCTCCGTACATGAGGTGGTCACTCAACTCGTTCAGTTAAACTGGAGCTGAAATGTTAACAGTGACATCTGTCTTAATTTTGTTTCAGGCCCTTGATGAGGAAAGACTGGTGTATGAGCGCAGTAGCAGTAAAAACATCTACCTCAACGTAGCTGTAAACACGCTGAAGAAGCTGCGGGGGAAGAGTAGTTCCTGTTCGTCACCTGTCAGCAGTACGTCACTCCGGTGGCATTACACTAACACACACTGCTTATACTGTATGACATGCTAGTAAATGGAACATGTTCAGCTCAGTTTATGTCCTCATAGTGGCATTTCAGAAGTGGGACGGTTGTGTAAATGTCAGCGGATCATAATGTGTGTTTTGTTGTCTGCAGAGGAATCTGGGTTTGCAGCTAAAAGGAGGGCGCAGTCCCATGAGGAAGTTTTGGGAGGTCGTCTTGCAGCCACAACCAGCTTCACTGTCAACAGGTCGGGTAAACAGCAGGAGGAGAAACTCTTTGGTAAAAAATTAAGTTGCATATTTCTGTTTTAGGTCTTATTTATATTCTCATTAAGGATTATATTCATGCTTTCTTTTTTCTGAAATGGTTATGAACATTATTATTAACTTTATTAATTTTCATGCTTATATTTTCACCTCTCAGCCACTTTTCATTTGCCACCTGATTACATCTTTTAAAAGAGAAAAATACAAGCATCACCTCTGATTAAAAATAAAGACACACACACAGAGGGAACGGGAACTTTCAAACACTGTAGCCATGTGACGACCGTAAGATCCTGAAAGGGGCCAACTACATGTCCCATGACCTGGCATCTGCAAAGAGATGTCTAAGGAACCACAGTTTTACTTAAATAAATATTGATATATATAAATATTCACTCAATTACAGGAAATAAACAGATAAATCCTTCAAATATAAACTTGCAGGGCACTGTAGCATCACTAAAGGGAGTTAATAGTCATATATTTTATTGTTGGATTTCGAGTAATCTGGTCCTCGGGTCAAACAAGAAAATATTTTCTTATTTAATTTTTATTTAAGCAATAATTAAGACTGCTGTGTGACTATTTCTCATGAGATCGGAGTGAAACAGCTATTAACTGTGGACTCAAAGATTTAACTTCAGTATGGTTTTCTAATGTGTTTTAAAAGTTAAACCATTAAATAGAATAAATGAGATTTGTTTTTTACATTTAAACTAATTAAAAGTCTGTAAAAATGAATGGTTCCATTTTTTTAAAGATAAAGAATCCCGGCTTGTATTAGAAAACACACCTTTTGCTTTAAAAAGGCTTTGATAGTGTATTATTTGCCACCTAAACTCTGTGTTTTATGGATATGAGCTCTTCCATATAAGTGAGGTTTGACGACAGACGTGGGGTGATTAAAAAGGCAAAATTCATTTTCCTGTCAAATCAAACTTTATTTAAAAAGCACTTTTCTTGCCAAGGCAACACAAAGTGCTTCACATGATTAAACCATTTAAAATTAAACAAGCCGTTACACACCATGATACATAAAACAACAATTTAACAAAGACCAATTATAACCACTGACACACGCTCAAACATACACACAGACAACCCCCCCAGCCCCCCCAAAAAGTAACTCCCTGACTTCTGTCTATTGATTTAAAAAACGTATGTAAATATGTTTTTAAAAAATGGCCGATCTGCTTCCACAACTGGCTTTTCTGTCTCACCAGGATGTCAGTTTCTGCTTACATGATTAGTTATTGACACTAACATCTTCAGTATTTTAAAATGTATTTTTATCTAAAAGGTAGCAGTTTACAGAAAATAAATTATCTGAATATTTCTTCAGTATAAATTATTATTAATTTCTGCCATTAATGCTGCCTTTCAGTGTTTCTATCTATTTGCATGTCTGTGCAGGCGTTACTGTATCAATATTTAGGGGTCTCTGTCTCCCTGTAGGAGCCGCTCTGTACAGGAAGCTGAAGGCGTACTTGATGACAGAGGACCAACTCGAGGAACATGGATACCCCAGGACGAACCCCGAGGCTCCGGGCAAAGCTGTCATTTACAACCTCCCAGAGAAAAAGGCCATAGGAGACCGTGAGTAACTACGTGAACCTTTAGCACATGATGTAACTTAACCCATGTGTGCTGTTCACTTTTTGGTACTCAGCCAATGATCATGGGTCTAGTGGACCCGTCGCATTGTCACAGTTGTACAATAATACAGTCAAAAGGTTTATTGTATCACTACTCAGTAAGCCACTGTGTTTAAGTTAGAAAAAAAAGCGTTTTATATACCTTTTCTCTTCATAAAAATGTGAAAATATGTCCAACAGATCCGAACAGCACACAAGGGGTTAAAACAACACTGATACCCAGCATTTCATCTGCTTTCCAACTGAAGGACTATAATGTGTTTCAGCATTTACCAAGATATGCTGTCGCTGTGGTGCGGAGTATAAGGTCAATGTTAACGGCAACTGTGTACGCAGAGAGGAGTGTAACTTTCACTGGGGACGTTTACGGCGGCATAAAGGTGAACTCTGATAAACACCACTGTATTCATCACACTGCGAAACATGAAAATGATCAATGCTCATTGCATGTCTGGTTATTTTATTTTACCCCTTTCCCATTCTGACCTGATTCTTTCGGTCCTTCTCTTACAGTTGCTGGGGGCTGGGAGACCACCTACAGCTGCTGCACTGCAGCTGTGGGAGTTTCAGGATGCCAAATGGCCAAGGTATTATCAGAAGAGAGCACAGCATTAAATTCCATTATGCGCAATAGGATTTTTATTGTTTTTTAGTGTAAAGGAAAAAACTAGGAAGCCCAAGTCCGGTCCTCAAGATCTACCAACCTGCACCTTTTAAACGCATCTTTTCTCCAACACACCCGAATCAAATAGCTGAATTCCATCTCCTGCATGTTATCTCACTATGCAGAGGCTTGTGCTGGACAAGCGTTGCATCTAAAAGTTGCAGGATGGCAGATCTTGAGGACCAAACTTTGGCCCTCCTGGTCGACTTGTTGATGTGTTCTTTGCAATGTTTAAGATGAGGAATCATTAAAAAATTGGACCAGCATGAAGGCACTTCATTTCAGACTGTAGTTTTATAAGTTTTATAAGCTGCTTTGTAAAACATCCTTTAGATAATGTATAGATCCAGTTGGTGATCCGGATCACCCCCAAAATCTAATCACTGGGGTGTAACTGAGTGATTTTCCCCTCTCACTTTTAACATTTCACTCACATGAAACCAGCTTTTTGTTAAACAGGATTTTAAAACAAATATCTCCAAGAAGCTCCTTAGAAGTAATGCATTGTAATAAATAAAGTTGTGCTGACAAACAGCTGAACCCACCTACTGTGTGACGATACTGAGAGCAATGGAGAAGAAATACTGCGTTCTTATATACTCCTCTGTGTCATTCTGTGTAATGGAAAGCTCCAAAAGTTTGTTAGTTCAGTTCATTTATTGATGCCTCTCAGCCTTCATTCAGACATGCCTGTGAGATAAAGGAACGAGCCAGCGTGTTAAATATCTGTGATTTATGTGTGTTGTCAGTGCATGAAGTGTAGCAGGATGTAGGTATAAGATATAACAGTCCTTGACACTTTACCATAATAATTCTTTACAAAGTGTCCAGTGATGTATTAAACCCTGCAATTTATGTGGAAGCGGCTGAAAATATTGGATACATGTTTTAAGCTTGTGGAAGAGTCAGTGTTAGCAGCAAAACTCTGATCAATGTGAGATAAATTACTCTGAGGACACCACCTTCATGCCATCACAGCAGGTTTTTAGAAGAGAAGCTGCAACAAGATACATTGTTTTCTGCTAAAGGAAAAAAAAGCAATTCTGCAGCTATTTGCTTCACAGCTATTTCCTCTAAACAGCTGAAGGTATGTCAGATTTGTGCTGACAAAAAGCTGAACCCACCTACTGTGAGACGATACTAACGGAGATGACATTGTCTTAAAATGGCGGTATACAAATAAAGCTGAATTGAATTGAATAGATTTACCCACCACTTCTGTATCTCCCCGTTCATTAATGTAAATGCAGCCATTCACACTTGTGACTTGGCGGTTCGATTCCAGGCTTCCCCTGACTACATGCTGAAGTGTCCTTGGGTAAGACACTGATCCCTATGACCCCAAAAAAAGTAAGTCGCTTTGGATAAAAGCGTCTGGTAAATAACTGTAATGTAATGTAACGTGGTGTAACGTGGAATATAAATATGTTAAAGGGTCTGATTCACCTTGAGGGTCTAAACATCCAGAGTAATGAAAAGCAGTGTATGCGTGAAATCATAGAAATCAACAGATATCACAGCAATGTTTGCAAAATGAACTCATGATTCAAAGAAAGCGTCTGATTTAATTTCCTCCGCTTGTTTGGTAACATGAAGATTGAAATGTTGAGCGATGGAAAGGGTCATGCTGTGTGAGTGCAGAGTTTCCCTGTTCCAGAGTGCTGCTGCTTACTGCCTACCATATCGTTCTTTGCAGTCTGGTGATCAGGTGCTGTCTCTGTAGTTCAGGCTTGTGTTCATCAGGCTGAGAGATTTATCATCTTTTGCAAACCCAGAGTTTTGGGAGGATTATTGCAGCTGCCGCAACAGAATCTCAACTCAAACCTTAATTTAGCAATAATCATCACAAGAAGAATTGTCAAGAAAAAAGCCTCCATATATATCACATGGTTAAGACAGCACACCTGTTAATTATTAAATTAATATTTTCTATATTTTTTCAGGTCAGTCCTTTTTGTTTTAAGCTGTATTTTCTCGTTAAAAATAGAAGTAAAGCTGTAAAGATAAACTACACTATGATACTTTCCATATCATGCTTATTTATTTCTCATCAGAGATGTTCCTCTAGGTAAAAATGCTTCCTATCCCCACAGCAACATGTTCAAGACGGGCGTAAAGAGTCACTGGATGGCTATGTGTCAACGTTCAGCAAACCTCTGCCGCCTGATGGCAACGCAGGAGTGTTTGCGTTGGACTGTGAAATGGTGACTTACACGCTAAAGCTGTCTAAACTTTGATCTAGTTAATGTTTGATTTGACAATTGTTCCACAATACTTTCATCTTGGTCCTTATTCTGTGCCAACAGTGTTATACAAAGCAAGGTCTGGAGCTGACGAGGGTGACGGTCATCGACTCTGAGCTGAAAGTTATCTACGACACGTTCGTCAAACCCGAGAGCAAAGTGGTCGACTACAACACGCGGTGGGTCCACTCAGTGATTATGTCAGCTATTAGAAATAATTTAGTTTAACCTTCACACCTTGGTCTCAAAAGCATTTCTGTATTATTTGGGATCTCCATCTTCTGTACATGGACAGATTTTCCGGTGTGACAGAGGAAGACTTGGAAAGCACCACCATTACTCTGAGAGATGTCCAGGCTGTGCTGCTGAGTATGTTCAGTGCTGAGTCCATCCTGATCGGACACAGTCTGGAGAGTGACCTCCTCGCTCTGAAGGTACGGCTCTTCTTCATCTTCTGTTTTAGATATGGTTTATTAACAGGATGTTTAAAAAGGCAAATTATCATATGTGAAGAGCATTTTTCTACTCTTTAACAACTCCTCTTTTCTTTAAGCTAGAAAGAATAAATTCTGCTTCAACGCAGTGGTGAAATTCTGTTAAATAAAAGTAATTTTTACATATTAACACAGTATTTATGGCAATTACAGGAGTTCTCATGGTTTCTGTGGTAGGACAGGATAATTAAAACAGCGCTTGCTGACCAAAGTGCTCTATAGTAGCAAAAATATTTTATTCTCTCTAGTCAGTTCTGACATTAATTGGATAATAATAATGTGTCCCTTTCTGTCAGTAGGTGGATACAAATCTAAACGTTTTCATATAACTCTGTTTCTGTCTTTCAGCTCATCCATAGTTCAGTTGTAGACACGGCCATCGTGTTTCCTCACCGCCTTGGTTTGCCCTACAAACGTGCCTTGAAGAACCTGATGGCTGATTACCTTAAACGCATCATCCAGGACAACGGTAAGGAGTGAACGAGCCGCTTTTACCAACTTTATGCAAATTGTTTAAAACTCTGATCACTCAGATATGACAGCAGTCTGGACAGACTTCAACCTGGATTATAAAATCTGTTAGATTCATAAAACTAAGCTGAATATATTTAGAAAATTAAGAAAATAATATTTTGACCTTTTATTCAGTTTCGCATTTTATTCGCATGACTTTAGTAAGAAAACAGGATGTATACATTGAGTGTAATGCCAGAGAGAGCTGATGGTTAATCTTCATCAGGTCCACAGTGTTAACAGGATTTTTTAGCTTCATGAACTTTCAGCAGCAGATCAAATCTGTGGACAAAGATAGAAATGAACTCTAGGAGGATAAAGACAGAAGGCTTTAGTTTCCATGCAGACAGAGGAGTCATATTAATCCATCAGGGTTTAGCGAAATCAAAATCAACTACTGTGATTAAAACTCATAAATGTCATCTTTGATTTGTCAGTGTGTTATATCTACTAGGAACATTGATGGAGTGCAGCCTAAGCAACTTGTTGGATTTATTAAAACTGCACTGTGTACAACTCACCAGCAGATGTCGCTGCTGATGTATTTTTCAGTAAAATTTAATAGATATGTGTTTTTGTTCTTAAGTATTAAGGTCTGTCTGTAAGTGAAGAAAAACATTGATGTTAATGAATCATTCCTTGAGACCCAGATTTCATTCCTAATTCTGTCACTTCATTACTTTTTCCCCTGCATGATTGATTATTTTTTTTCTGGCCTGATTAATTAAATTATATGTTGTCAAATTTAATTTTGTCCAATTTTAAGACATAATTTAAGTTTAACACACATGTTGAAGAGCACTACTGTACATGCGAGCCTGTAAGGTTTCTTTTGGTGGGAATGCAGCGACTTGGATTCTTCCTCCAGTGGAAGGTCAAGGTGTCTTATGTTTTAGGTCTTTCATTTGACATTAAGCAGAACTGCAACTTCAGAAGACAACAATGGTGAGATAATTGTGTTTATGTTTCCAGTGGAAGGCCACGACTCGAGCGAAGATGCATCCGCCTGCATGGAGCTCATGATCTGGAAGATTAGGGAGGATGCAAAGATCAAAAGATGACCTCTGATCCTCCTCCTTCATCAGCACAACTTCTGACCTTTATACAGGTTGCAGGGAGATGTGGGGGTTCCAGAAACGGGCACTTTCTCTCAGTAAGCTTAGCTCATAGTCACAGCATAGGAGAGGCATGAGTGACGGTTTGGAGCTTGAGAAGAGATGAGTGCAGCAGCACTGTTTGTAAGAGGGGAGATGTCTGCACCTTTACAGCAATAGGAACTGAAACTAGCAATGTTTTCATTTTAGCCTCTTCAGACTTCAGTTCTAAATCATGTTAGCAAAAAGCTATCCGTTTATCCGAGCTGAGTCTTTTTAAAGGCTTCAAACGTATTTACAAATGAAAAATTTCTATTGAACTTCTTAAAACACCGGGGCATTGTCTGCTGAGCATTGACGCTTGATGTAATACACATGCTGTGCTGAACGTTCAGCCTAACTTGCACTATGATAGAAATGCTCTCATCGTACGGGGCCCAAGTCTGAGTACCTCATGTGTGTTGTGATGCCTTCACTTCTAATGAATAACACGTTACATCTTAGTTACACTTAAGTGCATTGTTGTCTTAGTCTGTTGAACACTGCAATGTAAATGCACTTGTATTTTTCACTTGCACCAAGTTTCTAGTCAGCAACGCACCATCTGTGTGGTAGTTTGTTAGCTCAGTTAGCTCAGTTAGCTCTCAAACCTGACAAATCCTTTAATACTTGATCATATAAATGACCATCAGAGGACATGTACAGCCTCTGCTACTACCTATCAGATTTAGTCAGTGACCTTACTTTGTAGTTCAGACAAAATTCAGATTATAGCCACTGCTGTCTGTGTTACATCTTTGATAACAGATATTCTTTCATAAAAAATTGCAGAACTGGGATCAGTATTTTCATCAGGCCTGGGTTAATAATTACCAGCTCTTATCAGCTAACCTGTGAAGTTTTATGTTAACAGAGAATGAAAATGTACTCAAGAGCTGTAAATAAGCTGAAAGCAGTTTCATTTGTATTTGTTCATTATTTTGGTTGTTTATCTTTTTTCTATTAAATGATACTAGTTAAAAGAAATTATTGGTCTGTTATAACGTCACTACTCTTCCACCTTTCCAAACAGTGTCGATAACTGCTAATGCGTTTGCTTCTTTTCCGGAAGTAGTTTCCTTTTCACTGCATTCTGCTTATACTTTGCTACATGTCACATAGAAAATGTACTTTCACTCCACATTTATCTAACTTAACGCTGTTTCCAAGTAATGTCTTCATTTGTGAGCCCTATTAGGAACACTGTTCTTCAGGCTGTACTTATTCAGCTTTTTAAAAGATTTCCTTTGTCTCTTTAAATAAACATTGGTTAATTGCGTATTATTGCTAAATATATGTAACTTTAATGACCTGATATTAAAAATCTGTTGCTGTTTCTGAGATAATTCACAGTGTCGCAAAGCAAACGTTTTAGACTGATTTAATAAACATGACGGAAAGTTCACGGCCTTCCTTATCACGATCTGTTGCATGTGGTAGAACAGGATATTCACCAGCACGAATGTGCACCTGACACTGCAGAAATGATGTAATGCTATCACGTAAGTATGGACCAAACTTCTCTGAATCTTCTCTCCATGCCATGACAACGTAATCAAGCACTAAGGAAAGGGTATAATGTTCTTGAAGAGAGATTAAAATACTAAAAGATGTGTTTGTGCCTGTAAAATTGCAGGATTAATAGAATTCTATCACATCTTCTTATAACAGTTCAGCTCTTAAGCAAGCAAGACTTAAAACAAGACTGTTAAGTAGTAGTTCATCTAAATGACTATTTGTTTATAATTAAATAAAATCAGTAGGCTTTACTTTGAAACCTAGTTGAGTTTGTGTTTTCAGTGGGTAAGAATGACTTCCTATTTGTGGACTGGACTTTTGCGAAATTTCAGTATATATATTATACACACACATACACACACACAGCAAAGCTCCAAACAAACTATGATAATGGAAAAACTTAAAAATGATAATATTCTAGCAGAGCATTGTGGCAATTCCATGAAAATTTTTAATAGAAAAGCCAAGATATGACAGGTCAATGTGTATTTCCATACGGTACAGATCTGTCACTACAATGTTGAACAGGCTCATTAACTTTGGTTAGAACCATAAGTGTCAGGAATCCCATAAATAACAGCGGGTAGCCTTTGCTAATATAAATAATAAAGAAAACTTTTTATATAAGAAGAAGTCCTTTATCTGGCAAATGACATAGTGGAAATAATAATAAAAAGCAATAAGATGGGTAATCTTTTTTCACCTGTTAATGGTTTCGATAACTAACCAACAAAAATGGGTTGGGTACAGGGGTGGTCAAAGAAATTTCAGGGGTGGCTATTGCCCCCTCAGGGTTTCATCTTAGAAACTGCATTGAGATTTATTAGAAAAGATTTATCACATATACAGCTGAAGAAAAAAGGGTTTTTAAAGGTTCTATTTTATGCTATATTTGCCATCTCACAGTCTATCCTATGCAAACTATGATCATATTATGCGTTTTGCAACATACACCATACTATGGTTTTGCCATATCACTCATTTGTTACTGAGAGATTTCTAGCTGGAACTGGGTCTGCATCGCTTCAAACTGCTCCCTGTCCCCTGCCCTGCCCGCACTGAGCAGCCAGAGAGGCACCGTGTGTAGTCTGCGTTCAGTTACACGTTTCTGTTGAGGAGAGCCACATGCACACTTCATGGAGCAGATGGCATGCTAAAGTTTTCAGGTAGGTCGTGTCAGTCATTTGCTCTGCTTAAGCTGGAGTTTTCTTTTTAAAGCGATGAAACTACAAAAACAGGTGAATGAAAAATAAATCTAAAAGCTCATAAAAGTCCATTTTGCATAAAATGGCTCCTTTAATAATATTGTTTGACATGAAATTAGTATGAAAAGTGTTTAGTTCCCTGAAATGGTTAAAACATACTTTGTTCTGCATTTCTGCCACTTAGAAGTAAATATATAGCATATATTCATCCAGTCTAAACTATTAAACATGCCTCACACAAATTAAAACATTTTAACATGAGAAGTGAAATTATCCAGTTGGATCAATGTGGATGTTTTAAATTGTGTACAGTTGAATATTTTAAACTAAGACTGGGGAACCCTGATCCTCAAGGACCGGAATACTGGAGATTTTCCATGTATCACTTGTCCAGCACAATGAATTAAAATTAAATCCAACAGCTTATTAAGATATGCACAGTGATTAATTCATTGAAATCTGTTTTTTTTTAACAGGGATACATCAAAATCTTTCAGAACAAGGACCAAGATTTCCCACCCCTGCTCTAAACGCTCTGGGAAAACTGTTTTAAGAACAATTTTGTGGCTAATCATGAGCAAAAGTCTCCGTATAAGCAAACTACATTTAGAACAAATAACTTTATAGTCAGAATAAGTTATTTCTTTATGTTCTTTTGTTGACTTAATATATACGGTCATTTTGGACCAATGAAGTTTAATAAAATCTTCCTTCTAAATAACTGCAGCCATATTTAGCTTTATTTACCGATTTCTCCACATTATAATACATTTACTCCTCAAGCACTCTACTGAAGTAAAAGGTTTGTCATAAAAACTGAAACGTGCGCTTGTTCTTTGTGCACCTTGCAGCAACAGATCTGAATACCTCCTCCACCACTGCTCCACAAATAGTTTCTGACACTGTGACAGCTGCTTCATGCACTCTATATGTTCCTTTAACAGCAGGTGCGTGGAGTGTAAATTCCCCTTTCCTCAGCAGATGTGTAATTTGTAGAAAAGAAACAGGAGAGAATGCTAAACTGAGAGGCCCATCCTTTCTTCAGTTTGTTTGGCTATTAAGCTCCTCCCGTCACATGTCAGTATGCATTTCCCCAGGCTGGGCCACAGACCCCAGGTATGAAAAGAGCCAGTTAGCAGGGATCAATACCTACACAATGTTCCAGTGACAGGGAGGGGGGCTTCCTAGTGTTTGCTGAGTATTCTAGAGATTTCGAACATGCGGAGCAAAGCAGCTTAGAGGGGTCGTCTTCATTATCAAATTCGATTAGTGCCTCTCTGTCTCTCTCCCCGTGATCACCTCTAACTAGTGGGGGTCATGGGGAGAAAGCTGCGGGTCAGGGCTCCTTAACTGACCATAAGCTGGACACAGAAACCATTATCTCTGCAAGAATAACAGGAAAGAAACCCTTTATTGGCTCAGCGCTATACAGAGCCGAAAGTGTTCAAAAAGATATTTAATTTTTATTGATTTCTTGTTATAATGAATCAAAAATGAAGAAATACAGCTTAATTTTTATCTTAAAAAAACTCTTTATTTCTTTGTCTTTAAATTTTATCTATACAAAACATGTCAAAACACGCCCTTCACTCAATGAGAACAGTAGGGTTTACTAATTATTTATTTATTGGGGATCCCCATTAACTTTCACCATAATGGTTGCTAATCTTCCTGGGTTCCCAGTTAAAAAAATAAAGTAAAATTTATTCAAAAATAATATTACAACAGACAAAATAAATAACAACTAACATCTATCTGCATCACTGGTTCATGTGGGTCCCTGCTTTAGTCCTGAGAGAGCAGGTCCGCTTTTCCATGGAGTGTATTTCCTCTACAATGTCCTGTTTGTAGCTTCGAGAAACATGTTTCTTCTTTGTAATATGGAATCAGGTATCAATCCAATGATCAGACGCAGTTTAACTATCAAACTACCGCTTTTGTTATAGAGAAAATAATTTTAAGATTTATTATTTGATTTATTTAAAAAAAAAACAACAACTCTAAAACTGATAAAAACCTTGGCTCATTTAAAGGAAACTAAACAATTTCACTGTGATTTCTCAGTATAAGAACTTTGAGATTTTATCATATCAAGTACATAATATCATTAACAAGTCAAAGAATCCAACAACGCTCTTTTAAAAGCCAGTATCAGGTGAGTGTGGTCTTTTTTCCTTGTGTAACACTGCATTAGAAATCTCAATGTGGATCCAGGAACACTTCTTAAAACATAGTTTTGCTGTGTTCACAGGTAAAAGGTAAAATTCTAACATTCTTACATTCAAGGTCCATGTTGCCTTGGTTGCCCATACTTGCCGATTTTCTCTGTACAACATCAGGAGGATCAGACCCTACCTGACAGAGCATGCAACGCAGCTCTCGGTTCAGGCTGTAGTCACTTCTCGTATTGACTACTGCAATTCCTTACTGGCAGGCCTGCTGGCATGCTCTGTTAAGCCTCTGCAGATGATCCAAAATGCAGCAGCACGTCTGGTCTTCAACCAACCAAAACAAGCTC
>JBAMHX010000016.1:6678604-6696151 GCA_037177515.1 Pseudomugil tenellus | reverse complement strand
ACCCCTGTGTTCAACAAATGAGATTTGGACACTTCACCTTGCCAGGAGACTTTAAAGGATCTACCAGTGAGGTAGGAGGTGGACCATGAAAGGGCAGAACCTGAGATGCCAAGCTCAGAGAGTGTGGAGAGAAGAATCTTGTGGTTGACCGTGTCAAAAGCAGCTGACAGGTCCAGTAGAATACTACTACTACAGCATAGTATAGCTCTCCAGGTCGGTTAGACTGTGGAAACATCTGGAACTCTCTTAAGCAGCTGATAATTCATATTAACCAAGATTAAAAAATTATCTTACTTGAAATGTCCAAGTCTACTACAGAGTAGTTATATCCCCGAACGCGGAGTGTCTGGGATATAATGGTTTCATCACGACTGCTACCGATAACTTAAACAGTTTTGACATTTTGAACTTGATACTCTGTACTTTTTTAGGTCCCCAAGAGGACGACCTGCATCGAATTTTAGCATTTTGGGATTTATGGTTTCCTCACTAGGTGGCGCTTTATGCACAAAAAATAACATTTTTGCCTATATCTCTGGAACTATTTACAATTGGATTTTGATTCTCAGTATATCTGTTTAGGCCCCCCAGAGGACGATCTGTATCTAATTTCACGATTGTCGGATTTATGGTTTCCCCACCAGATGGCGCTTTATTCATAAAAAATCTGATTTTCTGGCTATATCTCTGGAGCTTATTGTCTAATTGACCTTAAATCAAGTGAAAATGAAAGGTTATGAGCTCAGGGACAACCTGCATCAAATTTCACAGTTATCGTATTTATGGTTTCCTCACCAGATGGCACTTTATTCACTGAAAAAAAACTATTTTTGACGATATCTGTGGAAATATTTTTCTCATTGACCTCAAATGAAGTGCAAATAAAAGGTCATGAACTCAGGATGCATCCTGTCCTGATGCCATACTGGACTGGTTCAAAGTTTTAACACCAGGTGAAGCTTTGTGACCGAACATATGCATCTTTATACTATCGCATTATGTCTATTCGAATTGGGGAATAGTAGGATTGGTGGTGTTCAGGAATATACCCCTAGCTGTTGCTTCTGATGGTATAGCCCTTGTTTTAAAAAAGAGTGTATTCAACATAAACTCTTCACCACAAATTTTTGATTACATTTTAAAGGAAATTTCCAAAACTGTGAAGCTGGATTCTGACATATGAAGAAGACTCACACTAGAGATTTATTCATTTTCCACAACGCTTATTCCAATTCAGGGTCACAGGGAGGTGGAAAGCATCCCAGCAGTTAGCATTAGTTATATCACAGGTGGCATTGCAGTTAACCAGCACAAAACCAACAAACATCCACACTTTGCACTCTGGATAAACTTAACAGGATGGACGAAATGTGCTGGAGCTCATAAAGCTCATAAAGCTATTCTCACCATCTCAGAGTCGACAGCCTTATGTGTAACTTCATTCATTTTCAGCTGAAACAAACTTGGCTGACAGGCTTTAAAAAAGTCTGTTTTCTTTCTGGTCTGACTGCATCATTACACCCCAGTGTAGCCCACTGTGGGTGCTCTTGACCTCGGAGACCCCACAGCTGCCCGTCCCTTTCTGCCCGTCTTTAATCTACAGCTCTCTCTCCCAATTAAAGGACTGATCTTTACTCAGTCCCTCGCATTGATCTGCTGGTGTTGCTGCTCCCAGGGGTTCTAAACGATATCATCTGAAGATAATTGGTAGTTAATAAGGTTCCCTTTCATACAATAGAGGAAATCAGTTTGCATGGCTTCTTTTTGGATAAAAAAGTTTAACCAATGACACTTTGAACAGTGTTTTTTTTTTCTTTTTTTTGCAATAAAATAAATAAAATTAATCATCCCTTCCTTATGTTTGCTAAACCAGACCCATCTCTCTGTGTATTATAGGTTTATTAAGTGTACTTTGTATGTTTGCAGCCAGGTCAATGTCACTCTTAAGCCTTGAGTGTGTCATAGTCAGTGTCAGGCTTCACAGCGTGATCCTGGCACACACAGGGGCTTAAGCAGGCCGACTGACCTGCTGCTGCCACTCTCCCCGTCTCCCTCAGGTCAAAGGCCAGCGGGCCTTATCGATTCCCCCGATGAAGAAGTCTTTAGATCCTCTGCCTGCTTGCCCCTCTTCAGCCCACATGCTCCCAGACGAACATCGCAGCTCTGAAAAGCTTCCCAACTGTGTTCAGCGTGCCGATCGATCTACTTGGTGTCCAAGGGGCCCTTCCTTTGAAATAACTGACAAGTACAAAGCTCCTGTTCTGACAGGTCCTTGTCAATACAAATTTCCACTATTGATAAGTAATTTAAGAAAAACTGAGCTGCTTTATCAAACATCTGTTAAACAGGAGACTTTAACAATAACTTCCAGTAACAAAAAAGAAAAGAAAAGAATAGAAAAGAGGATTTACTGATTATTTAACCACACTTATCACAGCTGCCTTCCAGTTTCTGTCAATAAAAAACAGTGTAAGAGGAAAAGGTACAACTATAATTGCTCATCATCTGAAAATAAGCACATTTTTCTTTATCAAGTTAATATAACAAATATATTTTATATAAATATAATATTCACTTTTTTGTTTTTTCTCTGATCACACATAGAAAGGTCCCGGTGAAAGCACAAACCACAAGACAATCAGCTAAAATCATGAAAACTGTACAAGAATGAGCTGAAAATAAAAACATTGGTTCACTAAACTGCAGGAAGCAATTCACAGATATCAATTTGAATTTCACTAATTTTGTTAGCTTATTTCTTTACACCCTTCAGAGAAGGATAATAAACTGTGCTATGTAGTAATGTATTATGCGTAATAGAGCAGGAAAGCAGTTTATGAGGGCTTTAGTATCTCAGTATAATTTTAGTATGTAAAGTTACCAAAATGAGAAAGCTGGATTTGTGACATCGCAGCTGCTCCTCACAGATGGAGTTTTCAAAATAAAACTTTTTGCTTGTTTAATCATTACAGATTTTATTTCCTACTATTATTGTGAAACTAAAAATGCTGCTTTAAAAGGTTCATTTTTGGTAATTAAATGTTAAAATCAAGCTGCCACCTAGTTAAGAAGAAACAACTTTAATGAACATCACGCTTACATGAACATCACGCTTACATGTTTGTAGGAATAAGTGTACAAACAATCTAACAAGATTTATAAAGTAATTGGTCTATAAGCTGTTAATGATGCCATTTCTTATGACTTTCTATCACCATTAAAGTTTCCCTCACAGAAACAATGTCCAATAGGACTTAATAACTTGTTATTAACTAACTTATAGCTATTGGGCATGTTGTTGGATCAAACCTAAGCATTTCAGCTCACCGTCATGTTCTTACTTTCAGCAGAGCAGAAAGGTCTCTGTAAGGCCCTTAGCTATGTGATAAGAGTTGCTAAACCTGCATAACACCTGCTCAGCGGTGAGACTGTTGTCAGTGCTGTGACTTAGCCTTTTGTCTTTTGTTCACTGTAATCCCTGCATGTGTAAGTGGATCCTCTAAGAGCAGGATAACTCCTTTTAAGCAGTTTTAAACACTGCAGGAGGGGCCAAATCCACTAACTTCTCATTTACTTCTACACTTCGGTTCCTAATGCGAGACACTTTTTATCCAAGTGATTACTGTAGCAATCCTGATTAATGTGAGAACTGAAGGTTAGTTTGCTTGAAGGTCCTCAAAATATCAGGCAGAAGCAAGGAGCTAAATGAAGGAGGCCGTTACTCATTTTGACCGAACCCTGACTGTCTTGATGGAGTAAGAGGTGGACCTGGACAAGTCTTCCTGGCTCGCAGAAGGGGAAATGATGAGGAGAAAGGGGGAGGCAGGGAGTGAGTCGTGGTGGCGGCTCTAGGACGGGGAGGGTCACACACAAGCATACTCTTTGTGTGCCTCTAATCCCCCCAGCCAACACAGCTTTGGCCAGGTTTCATCATGAAAGTGCCATGAAATAACTACTTTTTTTCTCTCCTCGGAGTAAATCTCCCCTAATCCTGCGAGCTGTGGAGACAAAGGCCTCTGGGACCTAATCCTGGAGCTTTTAGTGGGGCTGAGGGGCTGGCCGACAGAGCCTCTTCTAAATGACTTATTTCTATCGGACACTAATATAGCTTGACAGCCAAGAACGTTGAAAGGAGGAGGAAAAAGCCAGGGGGAAAAAAGAACACAAACATTTTCACATATTTTGGAAGTCTGAGCATTCGATTATGTGTGAATAAATGCAAGAGACGAGCTCTGGTTATCGGTTTAAAGTCTAAAACTGCACAACATGTTGACATCCCACAAGTTTATCAATAAATATCAACAAAAACATGTGCCGTCTTTACTTCCAGATGACTCTGGTGCAGGAATGTACCTGTGGCATTCAGTGATTCGTATATATATATATATATATTAAAGCCTTAGACCTAAGAGAGAAGTTTAAACAGTCTGGGAGCCCAAAATGGCTTTCTTTCCTCTTTAATAGAGAATCCAATTACAAAGTGGTGGAAAAACTTCAAACAAACTGAGTGGAAGAGAAAGAAACTAATGCATATAGTTACTTTGTCCACATCTGGTTTCAGATTTTCTCCTTATATACTTTTAAACATCTGCCTCATTTTTTTTTCTTAAAAAATCTTCGAAATGATGATAATTTGTGAGATGCATGAATTTTTAAATTACATTTGGTAACTGTGGATGGTATTTTGCAACCTTTTGTGGGTGCAATGCAAATCCAGAGCTATAGATCAGAGGTTTTCACAATATGATACAGTTACAGAAGCCATTTGTTAAAGAAAAAAAAATAAATAAAGGAAAGAAAATGTTAAAAGGCAGCAGTCAGTTTTTTACCTTGAATTTCCTGAATGATGAAGTGAGCCAAGATAAAGACAAATGACTGACTAATTAAGACTACACAACAGCACATTCCTACAGAACACATCTGAGCTCTTCATCACTTTACAAGCAAAAGCAAAATGATGTCCATTCCCTGATCCTCCCCTAAAACCTCTCCACATCCCTGCACAAAAGTTCACCGTATGCATTTATTAACAATAAATATGCTTTTTAATAATAAACATGCACCATGCTGCTAGAAACATCTGTCAATAAAATGCTAAACTGATGATTTTCTCTCTCTTTCTTTCATGCAACTCAGCTGGATCCTGAGAAATTGTTGTCTCTGAGCAGGGTTCAGATTAACTTCACATGGTGACAGTTCAAGCAAAATATGGTGCCTGTTAGCAAAACAAACCCTTAGAGAAACCCGCCTTGGAGTTGGGGGGAGAGACTGTCACAAGCTGAGGTCTGGGAGAAAGGAGGTTGAGATGGGAGGACAATCAAAGGCTGTTCTTTTAATCTGTCCTGCCTCGGAGATTAGCCCACCACATTGTTTTAATTGTTTTAAAGGGAGGGAATGAAACGCTCGCTTATTGGGGGATCCTTGGCATAAATCTTCCAAGTTCAATAGTTTCACAAACTTGAGTTCCTTGCTGCCCCCCCTCACTTCCCTCATCCCACCTAATCCCGGCTAATACCTTTCTTTCTATTGGCTAATGGCTGAAGGGAGCCTGGGTAAATGCTTCTTAAATAGTCGAGGGTGAGAATGATTTCGGAGAATTAGATCCGTGCCACGACAAAAACAGCACTGGTGTGCTCGGATATAAAACACACATTGGACTAAAAAACACAAGCAGCAGGTTGATTTAAGATTTCACCTTGCTCTCGCGCTTCCTGGATCGCAGGTAACCAGGTGAGGAAACTGCAAAGTGTTAGAGGCTATTATTCTGTGAACTATCTAATGGATTTCACTGAAAACTCACTTTTTGTTAAGAGTTCAATTTAAAAAATGTTGAGTTTACATCTTTAGATACCAATAAAACGTGTTGGGGCAAATTAGTTAAGTCTAAAGTAATTAGGTCTTTAATGTTGGCTCATTTTTTAATCATATCTCTATTTATTTATTCTTTTAGAGATATTTCTTACAATATGTAGACTTGTTTTCTCGCAACTATTTGAAGTTGGTTATTCAAACAACTAAATGCTTTGCTTTTGGGAAAATGTACAAATAAGAAAATATTGAATTCAATCTCACCTGATCCTTGTAATTCTTCATGTATGCTAAAGTAATGACATTAATTCTGAAGTAAACCCAGCTGTTGTGTCTTATTTTATACTGAATGTGCATAGAAACGATCTCGGAGTGGGAATAAGGCGAGATGTTTAATAATTTTAAACAATTCTGAACCTAAATATAATACTTTATAAAGATAAGTACCCACAGTAAGTAAAGTAATTAGATTACTGTCTTTGTTCCAGTAGATTCCCAATGAACTCCCTGAATTTCTGCGGTGTGTCTGGGGGTGGTGTGCATCCCCTCCATGGTGTGAACTCCGTGCTGTTCGACCTTCGCCACAAGATGGCGGAGCAGTATCACGGTTATTCTGCAGCCCCGGTGGTCCACACCTTCTCCGTGGCGGAGAAGCTAGCAGGTTGGTCAGTGGTTATCATGCATGCATGAACCAAAATACTGCAAGTAGGAGAGCATGTGGCTATTCACAAAAAGCTTTACTCTATATCGAACCCATACCTACCCTTTTCACATTAGGTTGCATTTATATTTGTGCTTTTATGCAAGTATTTTCACAAAAACATATCTCGTTATCCAAAGTTGAGTAGAAAGTCCACACATTAAAATAATTTTATAAAAGAAAAAAGGCTTATTTGAGGCATTGTACTGGCCAATAGTTCAACAGAAACCTCAATTAAAAAGTAAATTAAATGTATTATGTTGTCTGTTGAGATGCCTGGAGAGCATTATTTTGCAGAATTGCGTTGCTGTGTTTCTGTGATACTTTGACAAAAAAGTTTGAACTTTATTCACCTGAAACGGTTCTCTATTACAAAGTTATCTTTTTGATTTACAGATTCATGCTTGCAAAACAGTGGTAATTTTTTCAGACACACTGGAAAAAACATTGAGTCTAAATTTAAAGCAATGTAATGTGTATTGCACATTTCATGTGCTTTACATAAAACATTATAAGCATTACAGCAAGCTGTGAAATAGATGAAGTCAAATAAAAAAATAAAATGAAATTTTAAATAATTAAAACAAACAAAAAAAGTATAAACATCTTATATATTGAGTATAAACAAAACAAGCTCAAATAAAGAGACAAAGAAAATACATAAAGTGACATCAGTGGAAATACATCATGATTGATAGACTGCTAAAGTTTTTTATTGTTGTTGTTGTCTCTATCTGTCTGGTCAGAGCTTATCCTTGAAGCTCGCTATGGTAACCAACAGAAGCAACGTCGCAGCCGCACTGCATTCACAGTGTCACAGCTGCAGGCTCTGGAGAAAGCCTTCCAGCAGACCCAATACCCAGATGTTGGTATGAGGGAGAGGTTGGCTGTGTGCATCAACCTACCCGAGGCTCGCATTCAGGTGACAGCACGCTCCACCAAATGCCTTGCTCACACCTGAAATCACATTATACACCTTTAAAACTATCTCTCATATGAAAATTGAGTTAAAAATGAGTTTGTTCTCTGATTTTCTTTGTCCAGGTCTGGTTCAAAAACAGGAGAGCAAAGTTTCGTAAAGGTCAGAGATGCTCCTCTCTCTTAAGAGACAGTTCGGAGGAAGCTCGGCACAAACATAAAATTGAGCTGAAGAAAGAAAGGACTGAAGACAAACAGAACACCACCACACCACACATGGACAGCAACATCCCTCCTCCTCCTTCTCGCTGTCCTCCTCCTCCTCATGTGGATAAAAGCAGTGACTCAGATTCTGAAATCGCATGGTGCCCCCTCACACTACACTCTCCTCCACTTTTCCCCGTCATGGTAGGGGAGTGTTATGGTCATCTACCTCAGCAACCGCTTCTGCCTTCTGAGCTTGCCCTCCCACCACTCTTCTGGCCAGTGATGCAACAGCACAGCTCTACCTTGGGGGTTCCTCCATCAGTTACTAAAAAAATATGGCCTCTATCGTCAGACTGCTTGCTCTAGTAAAGCAATGTGTCACCCTCATTTGGAGCTGTAATTGGCTCAGAAACGAGACACATTCATCCTGATATCTCTGCTCCTTGTGGACTTTATATCATCCCTGAGCAGGATCAGACATTACTACAGAGAATATACATCTCTGTAATATACAACACTGCTAAAGTACCAGTAGACAATACGTGTTTGGGAAAAACTCCATATTGAAACTCTAAGCTGTAAAGATTTCATGAATAAAATAATTTCTACCACTTCTCATACTTCTTTTCTAGCTTCATGAAGCATAATAGCAGTATTAATAAATTGATTTTCACACAGTTAAAATGTAAAACAGTGAAACTGCCATGATTATGTATAATAATGAAATGCCATGGTTATAATATCATGACAGCTAGTTAGAGTACAATTGCCACATTATAATTTCAATTAAAAGTAAAAATATTCAGAACAACATTGTGACAAATTTCCCATTTGAAGAGTGAAACAAATATCATGACATAATGTTATAAAATACTTGAGTACATCATGAAATTAACATAAGAAAAATAATATTCTTGTATGGAAATTGAATTTATAGGAAAAGAAACAAAAGGCCTAAATGTGGTAAACACATATGTATTTAAAAACGTGGTTTTCTGCTGTTGAATGACTGGTCGACTGTGCAATTAAAAATTTTTTATCTGTTTTGATAGTTTTGGATATGAGCTTGATAGATTTTGTCCACTTTTTTTAAAGAAAAACTTTCTGTTCTGTAGTATTTTTTTACTAGAGTGTGTGTACATATCTTCAGTTTGGTGGACTGATGGAAAATTAAGTGAATATTTTTCGTGACTCAACAACCATTTGAATCTGACAGTGTATGAGATGACACCTTTATGAAATGAAAATGGAAAAGAAAAATACTTTATTCCTTTTCAGGAAAATTGAAATTGTAGTAGCTTTTTTAAAACAATAATAATAAAAAAAGATGGTTTCATAAACAGTGTGGACAAGGTTGGATATTTGAAAGGATAATGTTTCTGAATATCAAACAACTAAATTGTGTTAAATAATATTTGGGATTAAATTAATCCCAAATATTAATCAACCAAACGCAACCAGTTTTAAGCAGTTGCTCATATATGGCTACGTACGTACGCCTGATGTTTTGTTGTATGCACAAAAACCAGTTGCGGAGGTTTTTCTGCGTAGTGCGGTATTCAGTGATTCAGCGTGACGCTGCGTAGCTGAGGGAGGCTTAAAGAGACCACAGTGAAATCATAGCAACTTGGGGACAAGAGAAGCCAAACGAAAAACAAACCAGCGTCCAACGAATCATGACTTCGACTGTGTTTCGACAGCCAACACTTTGAGGTGACATTCTATGTGTAGATGGTGAAGTTACTCTTTAAACGCTGTTTTTCCATCACACCGTGTGGCCATTTACGAATGTTCTTTTTGTGCTTCGAGAGCTAGTTTGCTAAATGGCTAGCTAGTGAGTAAAGCGGTAAGAGATCCAGGCTGCTGCTGGTGAGCACTCGGTTGTTAAGATTAAGGAGTTGCCCGGTAGTAGTGTTGTTCATGGCTGTAGTTGAAATCTGAACTTTAAAACGACATTGTCAGGTAAACCATTGTTCCTTTTTCTCCCAATGCTACTGTAGTCAGTAAGATTAGTAACAGCGTCGTTTGGGATTTGTTATTTTCCAGTTATTAAGCATTTACTAACTAGCTAGGTAGCATAAGGTAGATCAATTAATGAATATTTTATATTCTGTCTTGCTTGTACTAGTGTAATTTGGATTTATTCACTACATTTTGTTAACCCTCGTTTTTGTGTACAATACTGGAAACAGTTTAGCTAACATTGTGCGATTAATTCTTTTTTTCTTCGGACGTTGGGCCAACAGGGACGATGTGTTTGTTGATGCTAGCTCTGTTAGCTTGATTCAGACCTGAGACATCTAGGCTTAACTACAACCTTAAAAGTAAACAGTTTATTTAGACCTATTTAATATTTATGCTATACTCGTATAGCCGAGGCATCCGTTTCGGAGAAACAAATTAGCTGCGATTGAACGAGATCAAGCTAACTTAATAGCTTCAGACTGTTTGGCCTTGTCCGCCGTTAACGGCAGCTTTCCTGCACAGCCAATCCGACTGCATTTACTTGTTATTTATTTGATCTTTTCATCAGCTAACATTGAAAGTAAACAAATAACGTAAGCAAGCAATTTGGATTGCGTGAAACTAATGAAAAATGACAGCTCTTTGACACTGTTCGGTAGCCTGTTAGCTATTAGCTACAAGCTCATACGACTGGTATCGGTACCAGTAAAAACTTGACGCGTGTTCACTCATATATATATATATATATATATATATATATATACAAACAATTAACTTGGTAGCCAAGCCCAACAGCTGATATAAACACAGTGCACAACTTCCTGAAATGTAACTGAAAAATAACACTAACAAAAGTTACTTGAAATGACAAGTTAATGTTCTTTTCTTTCCTTTTTTGAAGGGGGTTGGTTGATTTTTATATATATTACAGTGCTTCCTTTTGAACTGGAGTGAATTTTTCAAGTGCACAACATTGCCTTTCTCCCTCAGGCAGACCTGGGCTGGGCTGTTCCATTCCAGGCCAATGCTTAATCCTGAAACAAGTCTTCCTTATTTCACAGCCAAAGGACCAGCTATTTGGAAGAAAAACCGGTCCTATAGAGGCTATGGCTATTTGCTGTTTTTGCAGTAAAATGGCTCAAGGAACCAAGAAGTGGGATATAGAGATATCTAGAAACCTAATATGTCTACTATTAGTTGAACACTCACCTTACACTTGCACCCAGATCAGAGTGCTTGTCAGTATTTGGCTTGTCCCTTTGGTTATACTGGACTTTCATGGCAGTACAACATGACTGTGGGGTGAAAATTATAAGCCCCATAGCATTTTATATTATAAACCTATTTTAAGGATTATGAAAACACAAAATTCATATTTTCACTCTATGGCCTAATAATAATAATAATAATAATAATAATGTTATTATCAGTAATAGTAGTAGTAGTAGTAGTAATAATATTTTGTTATCAGTTAAGTCAATTCTGAACCAGTTCTCATTTGCAATAATGACCTTTTGCTAGACACAACAATAAAACATACATTACAAACATGGAATGCTCTAAATGTAAAACAATAGAAATAAACTTTGAGTAGGAAAATTTACCCTAGGAAAAAATAAATAAAACCAGGGGTATAGTGTGGATATAAGGCCAAAGTAGCACTGTAAATCCAATGAGGTCAGTGCACACATTTCCAGTAAATGTTATATTGCTATTCTGTGTCTATAGACACTGCTACAAACAAGTCAACGTATGTGAATATTGGATAGATAAACTGCTATTGCAAATGCACAACATTCACAGGCAGTATTTTCAAAATGCATTATGTATTTTGAGTCTTCTTTCTTTCTGGTACTTGATTTATTTCTTAAATTTTTTGTGAACAGTGATTTAAATAGAATAAGATTAAGTAAACCTTTATGAGTTCCTCAGTGGGGAATTTGCTTTGTTGTAACAGTGCAGACACAATAAGTCGCAGCACACAGATGGTATCAAAAAGAACACACACATAATAAAGTATATCGTGTAACAGGGTGTGTGTGTACGTTATATAAAGATGTACATAAATATGTAAACACAGTTTACATGTTTTAATTGTAAAATATGACAACTGCAGGGTAGCGGTGATTCTATTATTAAAGGATAGTCATACATAGAATATTAAACTACCAAATTGTTTTACTTACATTCATGAAACAAATTGGCAGGTAATCAAAGAGTGCACTATGACATGCTTATCTGTGAAGAGTACTATACTACATATGCTATCTTATCAATTTAAATTTAGGAAATTGAATGCAAGTTAATTGCTTATTAATTATTTAGATATAATTTCACCACTTTCACAATTAGTTTTAGGCTTTTTTATTACTTTATTTCTGTTTAGTCAGTAAACCTTTCAAGCTATCTTAAATGATGAAATGCTTTTTTTATTGCATATGATGCAGATGATGAAATGAGTGTTTTTAATGCTTTGGTTTAAATCAGATCGCTTTAATACTACAATTATTTAATGATTTATCATTTTATTTTTATGTCTGTTCAATGTCTTTCTTAAATGTTTGTAATATTTGGTTTTCAGGTCGGCTGTCATTTTTATACAGCAAGTGTCAGTGAAATGAATAACATGCAGCATTTAGGAATTTGTTCTATTTCTTTTGTGTGGATACTGCAGTCATAAAGAAATTTCAGATAAGCAGGTTTCATCAAATCAAATTTACTCTTAAAATATTCCTGGCAGAAGTTAGTGTTGTTATTAATTTCTAAATATTTTTGTGTCTGCTGTTTTTTTTTTGTTTTGTTTTTTGGAGATTTTGAGTACATGCTCAGAACAAAATAATGTCACATGGGTATTATTTATGATATTTAAATATAACTGCACAGCAAATTTGAATTTAATTTTAGTTTTCAGATTTGTAAAGATGCTATTAAATTTAATTTAGTAAAAAAAAAAAAAATCAAGGTATCAGCAGACTAGACTAAATTCAAATCCATCTAATACTATGCAGGGTGCAGTGATGCAAATTATGAGGCTTTACAGTAGTCATTGATCTGCGTAAGTGCCTTTCCATAGGAAAAAGTAGCTGCCGTTGCTCGTGCGTGCATTACCTGCTCCCTTTAACATCAAAAGCATCTTAGATCATAGACACGGGGGAGTGTGGAAAGTGGCTCTTACCAGAGATGTCTGCATGTGGAGGTTTGTGGAAAAACTGGTCAATCAGAGATTATAGTTTAGATTGATGTTGTTTGTACCGTGTTGCTCATGTTATCGTTCATGCATTAGTCTGGTAGTTTCTGTAGCTTTTTTTTTTTATTTGTCATCACAAATGTGGGAAAGCTCTCTTTTTTTCATCCTTAATGGTGATGTGGTGCTTGCACACATTCTTAGACTTTGCAAAATAAATTTTTAGTGTTATAATGTTCTGAGGGCTGACAGAACAAGACATGAGCTTTTAGTGTTTCTTATAACAATATCAATTTGTGACCTACTCAAATTTTGACTTTTAATTACGTTTTAGTTGGCTTTTCAATATATTTGATTGCAATGGGGATGATTTTGTGCATTATGCCTGCAGTCTTCTGTAGAATATATCCACTCCTATTGATTGTTTTATTGAATTTACTTTGCACCAGTAAGCATCTAGATCTAGTTTCAGCAGTAGTATGAAACAGTCACAGTTGGCATAATTTGATATTCAGGTTAGAGGTTAAAGTTCTTTTTTTTCCCTGTTCCTGGAAAAAAAAGGAGTAACTGCTTTCACATAAACGGATGCAGTATTTCATATTATGCTATGTTGTAGTTATCAGAAAGTGAATGGTGCAGAAAGAGAAGGCTACTGGAGGCGGTAAATTACAGAGTTAGTGTGGATGGGAGCCAAATATGCATCAAGAATAATTAAGTGGCCTGAGTGATTGAGTTCATGTGTGACTGATGTCCTCGGTTGTTGTTGCAGGCTTTATAGGAAACATCTTTATAATCTTTTAACTCAATTTTCTGTTTTTGCTTTTGCAGATAACCAATTGACATCAAGCCAGTCTGCAACCTGTTTGGCTGTTTCTTGAACTCTGGGTTGCTTCCTGCTGTGGCCCTACAACATGGCGAGTCTCCACTGTGTCGATGAAGACTGACCAGAAGGAATGAAGATCTCCAGAAGATGTTCCCAAGTGGCCTTGTGGATGCAGTAGCTGTGTTTTGGAGTACTTTTTCATGACTAGTATTGTATGTTTGTCTGTGGGAACATCCTAGCAAAATCGGCCTTTTTGCCAGGCGGAAAGATGCTATTCTGAGACTGGATTCAAGAAACGTGCAGAAACGGAGATCTGCTGGTAGTCAAGGAAGAAGAAAAGGGATAAGGTCTCTGATAGACGGGTCACTTCAGCTGCAGTGTTGTTGCACTTAAGTTTCCTCTGCATATTTTAACAGCGGCACCTTTCCTCTGTCCTGTGAGATTTGTCCCCCCTCGCTCCAAGTGTCCTCCATCGTTGTTATTGGAGTTTCTATGGTTTGCATGGCTGGAGACTAACCGTGGAGAGGCCAGGGTATCACAAGCTTATGGATTTTGAAAAGAGAGGGGGCAAGGGAGAGACAGAGGAAGGGAAAAAGATGTCTAAGGCAGCAGGCAGCAGGACTGGCGGCAGGAGTTCAGGGACCAATTCTGGAGTTCTTATGGTTGGCCCAAACTTCCGTGTGGGTAAAAAAATCGGATGCGGGAACTTTGGAGAGCTGCGGCTGGGAAAAAATCTCTATACTAACGAATATGTGGCCATCAAATTGGTAAGTGCCCATTTATTGAAACTGCACAGTTTGTGCATTGATGTGAACTTACTTATACTGAGAACCATTTCATACCAGTTTTCTGGCCAGATGAAAAATTGTATTTATTTGTTTGAGTCATCCCTTTTTTTTTTTTTGTTTGTTCAGCATCAAAGCTTATGTTGAGCACTTACTTAATGCGGTAGGGTCTGATAAGGCTTGTTTGATGTGATTAACATAGAAGCAGAAAGTTAAAAGGTGCCCCCCACCCACCAAAGTATTTAATTATTCTCTGCTTCATGTGTGTCAGAACAGTTGTTTTTCTTGTTTTTCTTGTGTTTTTTTTCATAGCAGCACTTTTGACATATTTAGAAGTGCAGTGAAACCCACATGAAATGTTGAGGCCTGTTTGTTTTGTGATTGCTCAACCATTTCCTGAGCAGATCGACTTCTCTATTAACATGTTTTCTTTATTTTAGATGTGTTGATACTTGTACAGCTTTGATCAGTTGGTGACATATTTTTTCCTGATGATATGGATGTATTTTTGGTCAGATTTCAACATATGGTAGAAAAAAAAATCCAATAACCAATTTTAATCTGAATAATTTAAAAATGTTTAATATAACTTTTTTGTTTTGTCTGTAAACACTTTATAAAACATAGATATGAGTTACAGGCAGAACATTTTACCCTCTTACAATACTTTGTCCTTTGATAACTTTACAATAGAAACATTTTCAAGTACTGCACATGCAAGAAAGCATTAAACCTTTGGCTACCAGTTGTATTGAGGAATTTCTTTACATTCAGACCATAGGTTTATGCTGTGTAGAAGCGCACTGTTATTCCACATCTCACACACAGCAGGTTGCTATTACAGCCTGTTTAATGTTGTAGCATTTTTAAAAATGTAAAATTAGGACCGACTGTAATGTTAATTGTTTTAGCTTTTCGTGCCTGTACTAATACACCCCCTCCCCTTTGCCTTCACATCACTTCTCCTTTAAAATGCACCTCAACAGGCATATGATGGCGATATGACTGGTCGTTTTGTGCTCTAATTTTATTTATTTATTTAAATTTGCATTATTTCTGCAGTTATAGCTTTTTAAACTATCAGCTAGCGCTATGCTAGGTTGGCTACAGCAATGTTATTGCAACAAACAAGACGGGGAGTAACTTATGCTCAGTTAGCACAACTTTAACAATGCAACATAAATGAAAAGCATGACTGCAATGAAGCACTCGTTACTGGTCATGACACTTGACAAAGAGAATTAGTTATAGACATGTTGAGTCATTTTTTTATTTTACAATGTCATTATTAGCTTAGCTATCGGCAAGTTCAGCCCACTCCTGTAATGCTGCTTTGCTGTGGCTCACTTGTGTACTTTACTTAGAATGCAACAGAAGATTAAATGGAGTCAGAGATCCATGTATTGGACAGATGGTGCGAGGACATTATTCTATTGGACTTCAACACTTTACAGCATTTACTATTTTATAAGAAATTAAAAATATATCTGTTTTTAATTAGCTAAACTTCAGCCAATGATAATTAATTTGAAAAGGGCTATATTTAGCTGGTTTAATCAGCTGGTCAATCAGTCTATCTTCCTTTGCTTATCCTGTTATAAGTACGGTGTTAGTGAAATTCTCTGCAGTTCTAGTAGTCATACATCTGGTGTGTGGCTGTTTTTATCATCTACAGATACATTGTTGTGTGACTATGCGTACTACTTATGGAAGTCTATGTGTGAATGCCATTTAGTTTTGCTTTCCACAAACATGACAAAGGTTAGCAAACAGCAGTAACTACAGTTCTGCTCACCTAAAATCTTTAATTATGCTTACTGCCTGTCTCCATGTGCTTGAGCACCTCCCATCTGTTGTGTATTTTTATCACTATGGTGTCCAGCTATATCTGGATCTGACAGTAAGGCCATAATACTTTTGCAAGGATCCTGTAGCCTCACGAGACCCAGCATTTATCTGAGTCTGATACTGAGAAGAGGAAGTATGGTCATTAAATACAAGGCCCAGCTAATAGACACTTCATTGTAAGGATTATTAGGGACTTTATAGATGGAAAATTCAATATTTCCGTGATTGTATTTTCCCAACTATAGTGACATTTCTAATGCAGCCAGAGGCTTTTGGTTAGTGTTTGTCACATGATTTGGACTCACTTTCCACCTAGATTAGACAGTTTAGACTGTTACCGAATACGTTGTTTCCAGCCTGAACGAGAGTTTTCTCTGAGCATGACACTAAGAAGGCTTCTTCCTCGTCAAATTCTCAGGGTAACCCAGACTCTTGCACAGTTGTTCGTCCACGTTTCTGTCTGTCGCTGACCTCACAGCTTCCCGGGGTAACCCAGTGAATGTCACTGCCTGTCTAGTAGGGCTTGTTTTGTCAGAGGCTGTTACTGAGCTCTTCCTTATGGAGTAAAACAAATAACAGCCCTGTTGTCTACAAACACCTGGTTACACATGCACGACTCCAGGTCCATGTCTTCCTATGTCTGTCGCTTCAGCGATTTGTATCAATCTGTAGGTAAAACCTGAAGTAGGACTGCCCTAATACTAAAATTTTAAACTTGATAGTGATCATAAGGATGATACTCGATATTTAATAATATTTTCACTACTAGAGTAAGAGCCTTTTTTTATAATCCTTAAAACGCCACAAAAATAACATCACAACCCCTGCAATAAAAATATATTAATGAATACAAGAAAAGACATTAACATTGTTGAATAAATGTATTGTTTTAAGGCTCTTTTTTTCATGGAGCTATAGTATTCTCAAATGTTCACGGCAGTGTAATAAATACTAAATTAAAAGAAACTTCAAGCACTGCTTCATGTCCCTGTTAGGATGTCTTTAATTCAAAGTACTTCAGAACAGATATAGTAACTCACCAAACTAGTAAGATGATCAACATCTTATTAAAACAATGTTTTCAATTCAGATTTTAAAGAAACGTGAGGATAAAGCCCATGTTTTATTTACTATATCATAGAAACCTTTAAAATGATCTCAGCAACAGTTGTGTTAAGGTTTTATGTGTTTGGTGATCTGGTCAGGTGGGGTTGTGTTGGGGGGTGTTAGGGTTAAAGGAGAACTTCGCTTTTTTTTAACCTGGGGTCTGTTGTCACCTTTCCTTCCATACATGTAAGTGATGTAGAGA
>JBAMHX010000016.1:6630319-6640875 GCA_037177515.1 Pseudomugil tenellus | reverse complement strand
ATCTTATATATATATATAAGTTAGTGCAGCAGGGGTCTGGAGCCCATCCCAGTAGTTGCTAGGCAACAGGCAGGGTATAGTCTGGACAGGTTGCCAGTCCGCTGCGAACACAGAGACACAAGCAACGTTTGTAGACGGTGATTGGAAGCTGGAATTTCCACATGTAGAACATGCAAACTCATAAAACTAAATGAATAATTAAGCTACTTTTAATTTCTTTTAACTGTTTTTATGTTATTTTTTTCATGCACTGAAAAGAAATGGCAATGGTTTAGAATATCTAAAACCGAAAAATGACTTTTACTGTTTGTTTAGCAGGGTTTGCATCAGATAACATGTTGCCATAGGCAACAACATTTTGCTTTTAGGCTTGTGTCAAATGGAGAAGTGTAGTGTGAAATGGAGCAAGAGAAAAAAAGTAACTTTATCCTGATTACATGACTTCTGGGCCAAACAGGGAGGCGTCCCTCACTGTAAAATAATGGGCATTGTTAAACACATACACTGTAGCCTCGCATATCTTTTTAACATTTGTAGCAAAACACTAAATTTTTTGGTTGAATGGGGTGAAATGTTCAAAGTCTTTTCATTGTGTGGGCTGGAGAACGACTCCTACTGCCTGTGAAGAGGCAAAAAGGCATGTATTGTTTAGCGTCTCTCCCTGTCCTGGTACAAACATCTCCACGCTTTCTGACCTAGCGGGCTCACAGACCTCAAAGCTAAGGTCATGCTTTTGCTGTCTCCTATTCCTCAACATATCCAAGCAAGTATTGATCTGATTTTATAACATAAGTGAAAAAATCTGGTCTCTCTTAAAAATAATTAACACTAAAGAAAGGGGTCATTTCTTAAGTGTGCCAAAGTTTTAGTCTGGTAGATCACACCCAGTGTTAAAGATTTACAGTGCTCTGTTATTCCGCCCGCTTCCTAAAGACACTCCTTACTTCACGTATCTCTCCATCATATCAGTTCTCCTGCAACCCGGAGCTGGATTGCGCTTCCCAGTTCTGTCCAATACGCTGACTCTTTTTGTTTTGGTCTTTCCATTTACAGTTCTCGACATCTTTGAAGCAATGTTTGACAAGCAGCACTACGAGAGCCCACCAGTTTACAGCCCTCCTTTCACTCCTTCATCCCACAATGGCTTTGGCCCGACTGGCAGCTTCCACGGGCCTCAGAGCGATTACAACGCATACCCACCTCCTCCGGGATCTTACTACATTGAGGACAAACCACAGCACTTCTACAAATGGCGGTCACCTCCTGGAATCGTCAAGGCCATGATGGGTACAGTGGTCGTGCTGTGTGTGGCGATATTTGCCTGCGTGGCTTCGACTCTGATGTGGGACATCCAGTACGGATACATGGGAATGGGCTACGGTTCTGGTATGGGATATGGTAGTGGATATGCCGGGAGCAGCTATGGCTCAGGGTACGCCGGTTATGGAGGTTACAGTGGATATGGAAACTACTATGGCTCATATGTTTCTCCTTATTCAGCCAAAACTGCCATGATTGCCATGGCGGCCATAAACTTTGTAGGATCACTAGCATTCTTCATTGCCAGCTTCTCGAAAACCAACACAGTGCGTTGCCGGAAGTTCTTCCTTGGGCTCCTGATAAGCTGCGTCCTCATGGCTGTCCTGCAGGTAACGTGTCAGTTTGTTTTACTGAACAGTATGTACCGTAACTATCATCCCTGATATTATAAAAGATAACACAGTGAAGAAAGCAAGAAGCTGCCTGACCTCCCAAATAGCTTTAGACAACAAGTTTTAGATCCAACATTTATTAAAAGATATATGTTTTTACATACTCATGAGGTTATTCAGTGTTAGAGCCTTTGTTGCTATATAATTATATAAGGCTTTTTTAATGGTGGTAGCAAAAATATTTCCTAACAGTGTAAATGTGACACAGAAAACACAGTAGTTTGCAAATCTGCTCTCCTTATATACCATTTTTATTTAAAAAAATATTTATTATGTATTATTTTTAAAAGATTCTCCTACGTTTTAAAGTTTATTTACTTTCTCAACATTTACATTTAAGCCAAATATTGTTAAGGACATGTTGCTATAAAGGGAGAAATATACATAAACATCCCCTGCTGATAAAATATTTGGTCAGCTTACATTGAACTGTGGCGATTTGCCAATACCGCTGTAGTCTGTTATGCTTGTTAGCATGTAGCTTAACAAAGAAAGAAGCCAGACAGCATGAGAAGTTGTTGCTCTGACCGTGTCATTTTATGTTAGCGGCGTTACGTTACATTTAATGACAAATCTTTGTGGCTTTGCAGCTCATTTCCCAACCAGCTGTCTACACAGTTATGCTTGGTATTTATATTTAGATACCGTAACTAACAGATTCATTTACTCTGTTTAGTTTACATCCAAGGGCTCTTGTTGACTCCCAAGAACTCCCCCAACGTCATATCAGTGTGATTACACATTGCATTGCAAATGTGTAATCACACTTGATCAACTTTAATAATATGACACTAGTAAAACACAGCTATTCATGCTAAAGTTGTATTTTTGGATATTTTAAACATTGACTCATGATTGCAGGTGCTTAGTAAGCTCCAACAAATTATTATTACACATTGATTAGATAACACTGTCAGGGTGTGTTTTCAGTAATCAGCTGATAAATATTCTTTCTATGTATCAGTGTGTCTGCTGCTCTTAAATGCACTGGTTATATTTCAGGGCATCATGAACATTGTCTACATTGTCGGGGTGAATCCTATGGCCCAGAGCTCTTCCAGTATGATGTACAATCCAATGCTCATGATGTGCCAGAGCCTCTACCAGACCAGCTACTCCCAGATGGGAGGAGTGGGAGGCTTCCCCATGTATAACCAGTACCTGTACCATTACTGCTTTGTGGACCCACAGGAGGTCTGTAGCTTTTTATTTGCAGATATTTGTTATATTAACTTGTTGGATTTGTACAGCTTCCTGGATTATTTCATGGAGACCTAGTAGAGGTAGATGAAGAGCAAAGCCCACAACAACACACTTTCATTTAGATGATAACAAACTTTTACAAGTTCATTCCACATTTATTTTTAAATTAAGGAAAATAAAAACTTAAAGGATATTAAGATTAAATATGATTTGATGTTTTTAACTTATTTGTTTTGTTTAATTTGAACCACAATGCAAAACATAAATGCAGTTTATGTGCAATCATTTGAGAATTTTCATTATTATCAAGCTGCAAAACGAAAAAAAAAGTTAACATCAATTGATTAACAATTAATTTTACGGTGATTTTTGTGCAACTGCTTGTAGCCATTGACTCAAACTGTAAGATAGAAAGTGATAACATATACAGTACATAGTGCTAGTTATTGTGATACTTTTCCTATAATAACATGTCTCTGTACTTTTTGTACCAGGATAAGACAACTTTATCACATTGCTTATCTGCTGGAGAGCTTCTTGGATTTCACCACATTTTTTTGCGTTTCTAGGGAGTCGCCATGGTGTGTGGATTCCTGGTTGTCATTGCTTTGGCAGTTGCTGCTTTCTTTGCACAAAAAACAAGAGGGAAGATCTGGCGCTATGGAAAACCAAATATCTACTGGGATGAACCTCTGGTTGGTGGGAAGGCCTCAGAGGGCAGAGATGTGGAGGAATGGGTAAGACACAACTGGGTGATGAACTGGGTTTAATAAGACCGTTTACAAGGGATTTAAAGAGGACAAAAATTCCACTTTGACCCAAACTGCATCTGAAAGAACAGGGTCACACAGTGTTCAAATGCTGACTAAAAAAGGGATACAACGTTCACTGACAGATTTGATTAGATTAAGGAATGTTCAACTATAGTGGTAGAACCAGCTTAGGCTTTTTTGGACCTCTTCTTTTCTTCCATTCTGTTAAATGACAAAGTCATTTGTTTACCAAGTAGAGTAGGTGACCAGTTGGGTCATCAGTCGACATCACATATAAAGACCGGGTTTATGCTTGTGGAAATGCATAGTATTTAGGCTAGTCCGCCACTTATTGAGCCGTTTTTAACATAAACCTTATTGCATGGTCAGATAGACTTTGACTTCATAGACTCAGGTCTCTCATATGTTTTCATTGGTTTTCTTTATGAACTGAAAGTCCAGGGGCTTCTTATGGAAATTACGCTCAGATTATAGGATCCTGCAGGGAAAAAGTCACATTGTGGTAAAATCGTTGCACTTACTGAGTCACTTTACTCAGGGTCATGGCTGATAACAGCCAGTTGTTGTATGGGCCTGGTCTATGACCTGGTTTCAGTCTGAGTGATGATTAACCATCAGGAAGATAGTACACAGCCGGTGGTTTCTAGAGAGCCTCCTTTGAGTTGTTAAACGTCAACAACATCCTAGTCATGTAAGACTAATAATGTGGGTTAATAATTATCTTGAATTCCTACATTTCAAACTATGCTTTTTTCATCTGACTAACAAACACACTGGAGAAAAAATACTTTGAAGGTTAAAAGATGGAGTTAATCATCAATATCTTTAAGAGGGTGGTTTTACATTTCTGTAAAAACACTGGCATGCTTTTATACGTTTTCATAGTTTTTTTTTTTTATTTTAAACCGGTGTGGAAAGATTAAAGTACCTCATTTGGGAATGGTCTGTGCATCCCTCCTCGTGCACATTGTTCACATCCACCATATCAGAAAAAACAGTCTTAGAAGCAGAAACAAACACAGGTAGATGCTTACTGATGATGTCACAGGTTGAAGTAGATATAAAATAAGAGAAAAAACTTACTTTTGTTAGTATTCAACAAAATAATGATCAAACACAGCAAAATGCTGGAATTTTGTATTTTTTTCATCATTTTATACTTAAAATACTTCCTAATTGTTTAACATACATGTGGAAAGATTTAAGTTTGTTCTTTACCAGAACTTTATGAAATTATTAGCAGAGCCAGACTTCACTACCCACCAACACTAAGGATGCATTGCAATGTCTTGCAAAGCTCAATATTTGATGACATTAGTCAATCAAAGATTCAGTGCGTGCTGTGAGTGATAGAGTATCTTTTGCAAAGACAGTAGGACGGCAGGAGCTGCACTAAACAGACATGTGCTTATGTTGGATTATATAGAACTGTTTGTTTTGTAGAGAGGGTGTCATTGCTGAAGTATGGCATCATGCACTAAGAGGTGTCTACTATGACTTGCAGAGTAAATCCTCTGACTAGCACTACTGTCAAATAATGGAGCCATGCTGACTGATGTCATCAGCCTTACTGTATTTATAGCAATGCAGTGTGCATTGTTACCTAATTTTACTAAGACTAAGAGACATGAAACTTGCAGATGGGGGAGACCATGGATTATTTTTTAATTCAAAGATTAAAACATTGCCAGTACAGGATATGGATTCTACTTGATAATACAGACCAAAGACTATGAAAACAGTTAATCCAAAGTCATGATAGCTAAAATATGACAAACACATGTTCTTCGTTGTAACAAATCTGTTTTCAAATTCCTCTTATTAATGCTAATTTCTACTCTTTTTTGTTGCATCTGCAGAGTGACTCATCAGGTTTGTTTGGGTTATTTAAAGGCTCAGCTAGTAGCAGTCTAAGGCAGCGGTTGGTCTGAGATTGGCTGTCTCTGTCGAGAAGCTTGGGAAGGCCTGGCTTGCTGTGATGACCTCACACACAGGCTTCATTCAGCTTGACTGGGGAGGGGCTGCATTGTGTCTGTGCATGAAGTCACCAGAGTTGGCTTCAGAGGGGCTATTTGTGTGCTTCAGCCAATGAAATACTGCACAGATGGAGAGAGAGAAAACATCCTGAGCTTGCTTCATCGACATGGATTAAAAAAAAAATCCATACAGGGATTGAATATGTTCTGAAACAGTTCTCTAAAATCATTTAGTGCAGGACAACATGGCTATAAATAGGATATGAAATGTTAGTGAAAAGATTGAGCTTCTCAGAGGAGAAATTGGTGCAGTCTTCTTTCCACATCAGTATCAGAGAAGTGGGATGCTTATTGAAGTTTCATCTCACCCCTTCAAGGTGGAAGATTGAGACTATTCCACCTCAGATGCGGTTTTCTGAACAACAGTCTGATAGATTAAAAAGATATTTTTACTGCCACTCAGCCATTCAGACCACCCTAAAAGATTTTGTTATTTTTCGTTTCTTTTAACCCTCACTGTTAGCATCAAATTTTCAGAAAATGCACAAATACATATATTTTCTACTTTTTTGCTAAAATCTGTGGGCCAGGCATCCATCCATCCATCCATCCATCCATTCATTTATTTATTTTCCATACATTTAATCCATCTCAGAGCTGCAGGGAAGTCTGAATCTATCCCAGCTATTAGTAGCGAGAGGCAGGTGCACCCTGGACAAGTCGCCAATGGGTCGTGCAATGCAAGGTTATTTGTGTAGCATATTTCATGTACGAGATAAGTAAACATAAAGCATCAGAAGCTATACAGCAAGGTGCAAAATAATTATTATTAACATTTAAATGAAATATTTTACTCAAGTCTTAATCGCAAATACCAAATATGTAATTATTTATATTTTCCTCTGGCGTCCTGTTGACTTTAAAGAAACATTGAAATGGTAATAAAAGTGAAACATTTTGTTGTAAAAATCAATTGAAAGATGAATAATCCCTGACGACCTACAAACGTTAAACTGACCCGAGTAGCTGCGACTCACTACACCTTTAACTTTATACAGCCTTTCATGGCAAGCTTGTAAATAAATAATAAATAAAAAATCATTCATATGAAATCAGTCTCTTTATAACATTGATGTGTTTTTCCTCCTGATATGCCTCTCAGTCATTTCACCTCATTATTCGCTTTAAAAGTTAGCTTTGAGACACAGGCACCTTTCTTCTTGCTGAAGCAACTGGCTGTGTTGACAAGTGGTTTTTAATCCTTTAAGTGTGGCTTTCATTATTTAAGAGTACGGCTGAAATGCAGGAAACATAGAATTCTCTGCTTTCTACCATGCTCTGCTGCGCTCTAACCACATGTCTACATCATCTCCTCCAGGCCTCACTGTTTCCCATCAACATCTCCCACTGTCTCCAGTCCTTTGAATATCTCCGTCCATCTTTGCCTCCATGCTTTGCTTTTCCAGGTTCAGTGCTTACATACGCGGCTGCTGTGCTGCACACTGAGAGGACATTGTTGAGATTCTTACATGAACCACAGTCTTCAAACAAAATTCTCCTTAAGATACTGGAGGAGCTGATCTCTCTCACCCAGCCACTCCACCCTCCGTGGTTAAGTTGTTTATGGTGAAATATCTGAAATTCTTTTTAAGCAATTTACTTTTTGCTTTATATCATTCAGTACAATCAGCCATATTTTGTAAAAAATATTACAAAGCATTTGTGGAAATGAACTTTTTTTGAGATTACATGTAATCTTTTCTGAGGGTAAATAAAACAAAAGCTCTTTAAGCTACAAATAGATGCTAGGCTAGGTAGGTCTTTCCTCTTCTAGCAACTACACATGTGTCTGCTACTCTGATATTAAAATGATTCGCTAGTATGGCATAATAAGATGAATAGATCTCGCTGTTTTAGGTCAGTTTTTTACTGCTTACAAAGATTGACATCCAATATTCCTTCATGTATCTACACATCCAGAATATGTAAAGTAGTCTCACTTTCACATCTACTCTAATTTATTACTCCTCCTACTATATATAAAATTTGCAATCCAATGCAATTGTTTGCAGCTGCTGTTAAAGTCTATTGAGGGTCTTTAAGAGTAATTTCCCATTAAGAATCTATGGAAGCATATTCAAAGTCCATTTCCCATTAAGACTGCATTAGGAGCATTATTTTTATGTGGCCCATGAGTCTGAAATAAGTAAAGCATAGAAAACCTTTTGGATTATCTTTTTCTTGCATCATAATATCTATCTGGAAATGCTCCAGAGGGGTAAGCCTCCCACGCTGCTGTACTACAGAATAAGCTCTTAACTTAAGCCTGAGTTTTCCATAGAATGTCTAATTATAATGCTGACATACTCAGATGTCAGTTTAATAAGATATAAATCTGCTTAAATTCTCCAGAGCCAGGAAGTTTCTCTATATATAGTGTAAAAGGGAATTTAGATATGAGAAGTGGAGACTAATGTAAGGAAAATGTGCCAAGTAAGTGAAATCATTTATTGCTTTTTTATACTGCTTATTCCAATTCAGGGTCGCAGGGAAGCTCCTAGCATTTAGCAGATGGCAGACAGGTGAACCCTGGACAGGTCGCTAGTCCACCACAGCAAGTGAAGCATCGTGTTGCATAATATTTAAATATATGGCCCATTTTTTGCTTTTCATTTAAAGCCAGACTAACCTTCCAGATCTCAGAAATGGATTAGGATTTGTCTCAGTGTTAGCTGTTGCTGCTTACTGTGGAGGTCTTTTAAAAGTCAGCTTGTCATTGATACGTTTACGTGACTGAGCACAGCCCAGCCCGGAGGGCTTGATTGTGAGGAATTCCGCCACTCAAGCTGTCTGGTCTCACAGGAAGACTTGGAAATACAGATTAAGACAAAAGTTTTTACACGAGGATTGTTTGAAAGCAGAGAGGAAGACGAGATCCGTTCCAGATGTTCATGAAGGCAGGAGAAAACAGAAAGCGAGAACAAAGATGGAGTTACTACTGCAGGTTTTATGTGGACATGGCTGTAATAGGTCATTTTGGATAGTAAAGCTATCCAAAGCATTTAAAATATCCTACAGTTTTGTCTTTTCTGGGGTTTGCTTTGTTTTTGTTTCATAATTAATCTGCAGACCTTTTCCTTGACCTTTTCAAGCACCACAAACCAAACAGAAAACCCACATTTTACTGAGAAGCCATTCAATTCCATGCTTGACCACTCACTCAGACTTTAAGCTGTAATTACCATGCTACTGTTTCTGACTCTCTTGTCTTCTGAAGAAAAGCGTGGGGAGAACTAATCTCTTTTCATTTATCAAATATGAAGTTGGAGAGTTTGAACCTTGGCTCAGACTAATTATAAAACCTATATATAAAAGCCTGTTTTTGTATATAAATAAAAAGATATAGGTGAATGGGTCTGCTAAAGTTTAGGAAGAAGAGAGGAAAGGTTGTTTATTTAAAGAGGATATCCTTGCATAAAATGAAAAACAAGTTTTGTTCTTTGTGAGCTTTACGGTTGTTTGTTTATCTGCTCAGCCTGCTCTTTGTGTTTTTTCCTGCTTGCTGTAGGTGAACAATGTAGAGGAAAGCCGCAGTGTTCAGGATGCCCCGACTCTGCTGGTGTCGGAGAAGGGAGGCGGCCTGCTGAATGCTTCAGCTAACAGCGTCCACTCTTACCCTGCAGACAAGGTGGAAACCAACTTCTATAACGGGAATGACATCCAGTAGGTGACCGTGTCTTTCCAGTGCTTCTACTGAGGTTTTCAGATTTGTAAACATGCAACACCGAACAGCTGTTTGACGTGATCATATATCCTATACTCTGGTATTGAAACTACTACAGTTCATTTTAAACTGGATTTGGTGCCGTGGTTTAGTTTTAGATTTAGTTTTAACATCTTATTCAGGTTGGCTGGATAACATCTTTAGTGATTAATTCAATTTAATTCAACTTTATTTGTATAGCGCCATTTCACGACAATGTCGTCTCAAGGCGCTTCACAGAGATCAGCCAATTAAAAAAATAGCCTTATATAGGGAACCAGCTAGATTGCATCAAATCTTGACTTTGATCAAGATTTGATGCAATCTCCCATCCTGAGCAAGCATGAGGCGACAGTGGGAATGAAAACCCGCTTGTAACAGGGAGGCAAAATCTCCAGCAGAGCCCGGCTCAGGTAAGGCAGCCATCTGCCTCGACTTGCTGGGGTCAGAGAGGACAGGAAAGACAGATAAATATAAATTACAGCTTATATCCAGAGAGACCTGCAGATAAAGGAAAATAAGTAGAAGTAAGAAGACCTGCAAAAAAGAAAGAAATGAGAAATAAAACCTGCAAAAAGGATAAATAAGACCTGCAGAAAGAAGAAAAATAGGTTAATGATGCCAGTACTGTCCAATATATGGAAAATGTCATGATTAAATGTCTAAACTTATTGGCTACATTTACACAAGAGTTTTAATTCCTAATAAACATTAAATATGTTTAAACTGATTAAAAATGAATAAATAAACACCTAATTCCAAATGTAAGAGTGGTTGTAAGTGGCTGGTTTATTCGCATGTTAAATCCAAACTGATTAAATCCTCTGTGATGTAAATTCCTCTAATTAAGCTAAATCTGATCTATCCTAAGTCCAGTCGAAACTAACTCCGGTCTAAGCTAAATCTCATCTATCCTAAGTCTAGTCTAAGCTAATTCCGGTCTAAGCTAAATCTAATCTATCCTAAGTCCAGTCTAAGCTAATTCCGGTCTAAGCTAAATCTGATCTATCCTAAGTCTAGTCTAAGCTAATTCCGGTCTAAGCTAAATCTGATCTATCCTAAGTCCAGTCTAAGCTAATTCTGGTCTAAGCTAAATCTGATCTATCCTAAGTCCAGTCTAAGCTAATTC
>JBAMHX010000016.1:6610967-6621986 GCA_037177515.1 Pseudomugil tenellus | reverse complement strand
TATATAAAAATAACATTTTCATCTGTCTTACAGTGAAAGGCAGTTTATTGGCAACATTTGCAAACGTACCATCCCTATCTATGCATATACTAAAAAAAACACCTTTTAAATATGTCCAGTTGGGGAAATAATGCATGAAAGCGTTAGGACCATTATGTATTTAATTTTGACAGCTATAATCAGGAATCTTTTTATAATGCATATTGACCATTTTGAGTGTAGTTTTTGTTTAGTCATACAAGCTTTAAGAGATTATAAATGCTGAAATTAATTGAATATTAGAGTACTAAACTATTACTAACCCTTACACATAATCTATAAAAAGTGCGTAGATGTTGATGTAGCATCAAGTTATATCATCTGCATTATTTTTACTGGACTATATTAAAATTATTGCTTTTATTCATCAATATGAGTGTGATGTTTTGCTGCTCTGTAGTTAATGTAGATGTATGCATAAAGAACCTTATTTTCAGTCTGTTTCCAGTTAATTATTAAAACTATATATATATAAAAAAGAAATCTACACAGTTTTTAAAAGTTTATGATGTTTTGTTTTTCCTGATGAGCAAAACAAAATGAAATTTTTAATGTAAATAAAGATTTGAATACTCTTGCTTTTAATAGTCGATGCTCAACTCACCCACAGAAATAAAGTTTACTTTTATTTACAGAAATGCAAAAATAATGAGTCAACCCAAGAAGATTCCTTTGCTTTGTTATTTTTTAGTAGTGGCATGATGAGCTACACAAATCACTAAAGTTTAAAGTCCAACAAACAAACACAAGGTGGTGATGTTACTGAACAGCATCGGGATCCATGTTTGTCCTCGCCTGTTTTTCTGACACAACAATAAAAGATAATACAAAAATTCATAGCAAACACATAATAATCACCATTTGTCTTTTTTTCAGTCAGTTAATTTGGCAAATCAAACACTTTACATTTGCTGGTCATGGCGCCAACATTCAGAAACCTTATCTAAGCACAAGGAAATTTCACACCTCATCAACAGAGTACCTTCGCATGATCACATTGTAATAATCTGAAATATTCTTCTTCTATTGGGCTTTTAAAAGGGGCTTAAAACTGTGAAAGAAGTCTAAAAAAAAACCTAAACTCATAAAAGCATCGGAAACAATGTCCAGGCAGCAGAGTTTTATCAGAAAAGCGAGATCTGCTTGACTTAGCGTTGGGTGTATTTTTACATGAAACAGATTTTAAACATATTTTAACAGCTGAGCCTTCAGCAGAAAGTTCTGTTTGGTTTCTGATAGCGATAGCGTGCTTGATCCCTTTTATCTTGAGTAATTCACCATACAATCTTCCTCCGAAGTAGGGAACATGAGGTAATAACGTTAGACAGGGATGTGACTCTCTGAACAACCAGTCTGTGTTCGATAACCTTCGTGTCACTGCTGCATGCTGGCACCATCTGCAACATCGTGTTATGAACTGGAAACCAGATAGCTTAATATTTAGGCCTGATTCGGTCACCCAAATGTTCCATCTAGTGGGGAACTTATCAAATATGTGTTGTATATACATCATAGAGTAAAACACATGCTGTAATAAGCATCGCATTGCAGTTTCCACAAATACATTTGGTAGCAAATTCTGTTCATTCAGCCCACAATTAAGTTTCTGACAGAAAAAACATTACACTTGTGTATGATGTGCACATATCCCAGTCATGAACATTAAAGGCCCATTTGGAAAAGTGGTGTTTCCTGATTTACTACTCAAAAAGCAGGGTGCACACACGGAGCCTGGGCTCAAACCGAGTCACATTAGGGGTCATATGGGAGGAGGTAGAAGAGAGATATGGCCTCATGTGAGTCTGCATTTTTAATGAAAGCCTTGTTCTCTCAGAGTGAGAAACAGATCAGACAGAGATGATAGCAAAACTGGCAAGTGCTGCAAACATATTTATAAAGACAATCATACACTGTGCTTCCCTGACAGCAGCTTTGGTATCATTTCAACCAAACTTCACAGAGATATTGTGGGGAAATGTGACCTCAAACAGGATTGAAACCTCTTTAAACCACAGTCTGTATTCACAACATTCATTTTGCTCTTTTATAAAATCTATCTTAACTCTGATTCCTCTCTGTTCTCAGTCTGAATCCAAGTGGGAGTTCACTGTCCTGGTGCATAGGGCCAGCTGATGGAGCTTCCTGATAGCTGCATGTCTCGGATCAGCGTCTCAATGGGCGTCTTGCCCACCAGCCTCATGAAGAAGAGCTGGGAGATGAGATTTGCCGGCACGGCCCGCAGAGCAGGGAGGCGTAGCAGTAAGCGGCCGAAGCGCTGAGGCTGGTTGGGATACTGCAGCCTCTCATATTCAGTAAGGGCGACCTGGGCCTTTTCCTGCAGGGACTCCACATGGACTGGGTCTGTCAGACCACATGCATCTGTAAACAAACAGATTTTGTGTGTAATTGGCACAAATTGTTGATGATCTTTCTTTTTAATCAAATAAAAGCTGGAAATTATCTTTATTTGTCCCCTTTGGTGAGGTCAGAAGTTTAACCTTGCATCACTTACTGGTACAAGTATTGCTTATTTAGCTTTTTTATTTGTGAAATTTAAATTTTATAAAACATCAGTCGGTTTTTTCCCTTTAAGTAAATAAATCTGGTGTCATGTAAGACTAAAGATATCTAAATCCAATGAGTCAGTAGTTGTATACCAAACATACCTGGGGAGAAGAGTGCAATAGCTTTAAGGCAGCTGTACTCGGCTGAATCCACCTGGAGTCGGTTCAGTTTGTCTACCTGGTCCTGAAAAACCCTGACCTGATCCATGAAGGACACCACGCGCTCTGCAGACATGGGTGATGAATGAAAGCCAGCTGCTGCCAGTAGAGGAGCCATGTGTAGAGGCAGAGCAGACTGAGCTGCGTTCAAGATGAACAGCTCACTCCAACTCAGCCTCAGCAGCGCCACCTGTGGAACCAGACAGAAATGAGAAGAAGTCTCCTGGAGTGATGACTGGCTGCCTACAGGTACAATTATTGTCAGTTGTGTTAATCACTGGCAAAACTCTTTTGTGGCTTGCGGCTAATGAGCTTAACTGATCTCTAAATGCCACCACTACTGACTGAGAACTGCTGACATACACATAAATGAGCATATTATTATGCACCTCATTTTGTCAAATAATTTAATTTTTGGTGGTAAGACAAGTACAGGGATATGTGGCACATAAAAACAGATAAGAAGTGTTTGTACTTAGCAAACACATCATAACTGGTTTCACTTTGACTTAATAGTGCATCTGAAGGGGTCCGGGTGACTGGAAATCCAACAGTGTAGAGCTACACCGTTTATAGCACATGAGAAATGTTTACACTGACCTGCTCTGAGACTGGGAGTTCTGGAAAGTATGGGATGTTTCTGGCCCACTCAATGGTGCTGAAAAGGAGGCGGGCTGCTAGCTCACAGATGCTGTCGATGCCCATAACAGAAGCCCCGCTAGCGGATGCCTGCATTTGTGCCTGGCTGTATGGGGGTCCATATCGGTTGCTGGGGTACGGCTCAGCCCGAAGGAGCTGGGAGATGAGCTCTGACCCTGGCTGCCCGTTAAAAAAGTCTGCTCCAATGTGACCTGGACCTGCACCTCCAACGCCTCCAGACAGGGAGTTTGGACTGATACCTGAGTGGGATGGAGGGATGCGACCTCGTTGGACGGCTGCGGAGAAGCACACAACTGAATGACTAACTTGCAGAGAAGAAGTTGTTGTCCTGCTCCTTTAACGCCACCTCAACTACCTCCTAAAATGTGCTTACTTGGGTAAATGCACTTATTCACACTGTAGAAGATTTATTTAAATAAAGTGATGATTAGCTGGGGTGTTTTAGCTGTTCTGAAATATTAGTGATACTACAGAAAGTATACAATCAAACAACAACCTAAAGCAAAAACTAGGAAATGAATGTTACCAGATATTACATTTGCATGATGAGGAATGAAAATGAAGTTATTCATTTGCATATAACTACACAAAAACTGTTCACCGTCATCTGATTAGCTCCTCTTAATGTTGCATTGTTGCACTTGTGCAACACCCTTCTCACTGCTCTTCTTTTATCATTAACTCAACTTACAGTTCCTCTTCCCAATTTTTAGAGCATTAACTTCCTCAACAGTCTGTTTTGTGATCACTTCTTTACAGAAGATCTATTCAGATATTCTTTTAGGTATATAATCCCTGGTTGTCATGCTAAAGTATTGTTTTGTGTATTTATTTTCATATTAGGACAAATAATGTCCAAATTCTAATAATCATCATGAGAGTTTAGGTATTTACCCAATATTTTGATTAAACAAACTGCTTCTGTATTAAGTCATAGTATATACGATCCATATTATTATGATTATTTTTAATAACAAGCTGCAAAGTAAAGTCATTATTGACACTGAATAACATGTTCAGTGCCAGAAACATCCACTGAATACCATCCTCAGGTTAAGCTGCCCTTCATGTTCCAATCTTCTATTTTGAATTACTGCTCTGCTGCCAGAATCATACTTAAACCAGTTGGAGCCGCAGCTTCCCAGACTGGGTTAAAGGTGAAACAGACATTTCCAGGTAATGTGGACACGGTGCAACCTGCGTCATGGCCTCAGTCAGCATGTTTCATTAATAACCAGGCCCAACGTAGCTCCTGGCATGCTGCCATTCAAAGGCACATGTCTGATAGAGCGCCTGATGTCCAAGTAACTTCAACTGAAATACATTTGGGGTTAGATTACACTAGAACAGCTGAGTTTTTTTCAAGCGACTTTAAAGTGAGACCTGCTTAAAATGCTAATACTTCAGTTAAAAATCCAATTAGGAGATCCCCTCTTTATCGACTAATCAGCCCAGACTAAAACCCCGACTGCAGCGATTAACTGGGTTTTCAGAGTACCGTCATCACTAGGATGAAAAGATGCTGTCATAGTGTTTAGTGAATTCATGCGGGATCATTAACTTGTTTGTTTTTCCTGTTATGATTGTTGAACATGTTGGTGTCGGTTGCCCTGCAGCTCTGTAGCTGCGGGGACGCCAAGCAGCAGAGTGAAAACAAGCTCTGGTTGACAGTATAAATACTGTGCTTGGATCACTGGCAAATGTCAGGTGATGTTCAGCATTCTCATCTGCTTGTATGCATATTTCTTTTGCATCATTTAGTCTAATTCATCTACTTTTTACCTTTAATCTACTGGAAAGAAGCGAGGAGCGAGAGCACATGTCACATGACTTTGTATTTGTACTCAACAGAAGGTCATTTAAGTTTAGCTTCTTCCTCTTATATAGAAATATATAACCTAATCAGTAATGCAAATGCTCTATAAAAAGTTTTTATTCATTCCAGCAAATGAGAGGATGTTTGTATTGGAACCTTATTAATAAAGGCTTTGACTAAAACTAAATGTAAAACCGAACATTTAAATGTGTTTCAAATGACAATGGAAAATGATAACTGAATGTAACAAGGTCGTTTTACATAGTAGCTTGACCTTTAAATACCTGTTAGCTTTTCACGCATAGGAAGGGAATTTTTCATTAATCTACTGACAAAATCACTTTTAACCTGCTGTATATGAAGGTCTGATACCTTCTTTGCGCATTCCAACCCGGAAACACTTCTTTAGGCGACAATATTGGCATTGGTTGCGGTGATGCTGGTCGATTTGACATTCTCGGTTTGATCTGCAGAAAAGAAAAAAAAAGTCATTAAAAATACCTCTTTACTTATGTTTTCTGATATATATGATTGAGCTTTGCGTAGCATTTGCACGTCTGACTCTGTTCTTTTCTCCCTTGTGATGAGTGAACCGCATGAGCTGGTGTGGTTGAAAAGCTATAGAGACTGTGACCTTTGTAAGTCATCTGTGTTACACACCCTTGTGTTGCTTTTTACAGCAGGCTGAGCTCTGCCAACATGTCACACAGAGCCCATTTCAGCCCCAGATGTGAAAAATTAAGCAAAAAGACATCTTCTATTCAGAATTAATGCATTATTATGTCAAAAGAAATATCTAAATTCAGTAGCTAAGAGAGGAGTTAGTGACAGCGGAGAGCTGAGCTGCAGCATAATGTTCCAGAAGTAAAGAATAATGGGAATGTTGACCTTCTGAGGCAATCCGTCCTCACATGACAAACCTTCAGGGCTTCGTCTCTGTTTTTTCTTCTTCTTTTTCTATTGGAGGGCTGTTTGTTGAAGGCTTGAAGATATCCTTCCTCACTAATAAATGGACTTATCTGCTATACAACAGCCAATCAGAAGAACTTACCTTAACCTGTCTATGTTGCAATTACTCGCAAAAGAAAACGCTTAATAAACAATCAAAATTGCCAAAAGCAGCTTTAGTCATTACTAATAAACTGGATGACACATTAAGTGGACAATTTATTGTCAAGTGTTGTGAAAATAATATTTTTGTTTCTCAGAAAAGTAGTTGTACATGTGAAATCCAAAGAAAACACACATTTCCCAGCAGCATCTACCTGCAGGAGTAGCTGAGGTTCCTCCTGATGCTCCTCTTGAAGAAGCTCTTGCAGCCCTCGCAGGTGAACACACCATAGTGCTTCCCACTGGACTTGTCTCCACACACCACACAGTCAACCACGCAGGCCTTGTCCTCGTCCCCAACATCCACATCGCTGCTCCCCGCCTGGGGTGAGCCGTCCTCCTCCTCCCTTCTTAGGTAAGCCTTATCCCCGAGTCCATTAGTGTCCCCATTGGGGTTGCCCCATCCCCCGCTCACCATGGCCATATTCTCTGAGAAACACAGCCCTGTGAGTGGATCATGCACAGACCCGCCCGGTCCCTCTCCCCTCAAAGTCAAAGAAACTGATTCAGAGTGAGGTGGTGGGTTTGGATTCAAACAGGATGTATCCAAAGAGATTTAGAAGTAGATGGAAAATTTGTTCCGCACTCGCTTGAGTTGACCTTTCTCCCCTTTACCGTCTGGCTGGGCTGACCCGGAGGTCCTTCTACTGCTGTTTTCCTCTCTTCTTTAATCCTTCTGTTCTCTCTGTTCTTGCCCCCCCTCTATTTTCTGCCCCTGACCTCTGATCAATGACTCTGAGAAAACTTCAGACACACATTGAGCGGTTCAGAGTTCAGGCAGGAGAAAAGGGTGCAGCCCTGCTCTTTTCACAGGAAACTATAAATTACACTTCGACTCTCTCTCTTTTTCCCTCTAGCTCACTTTCTTTCTCCGTCTCTTTCCCTGTAAAAAAAAAAACAAGCCTCACCTATCCCTCAGGAAGGCAAAGACGGACAAAACAGGACTGCGTCTTGAGATGAAAACACGCTCTTCGCCTTTCTTTCAGCACACGGCTTTCTCCTCGGAGGACGGGGAATGCGAGAGGGGAAAAAGCACAACTCTCCTTCAGGCAGGGTTAAACTGCCCTGCCCTCTCTCCAACTTATAAACCCGTCCAACCAGTTCTTGTCGTGCTGATGTGCTATCTGCTGATCTGAGTTTTAGTCCAGGCTCACTCTTGACTTGCCAAGGCTTTTATAAAAACAGAGTGGATGGCCATGAAGAGGAAAAGAGGGATATTTTACCCTTTACAAGCTAAAAGATGAAGAGTTTTTTATTTCTTATCTAAGTGGTGACGTTAGAAAAAATGACTACTTCAATATTTACATACCTATTCTTCCCAAATAATCAAAATAATCTTTCTCTCCTAGAATAACACCAGCAGCAAAGTTTCCCAAAGAAATTGCCTTGCTTTCCTTTCTGTGATCAAAGTCAGCTTCCTTGTGGTCCCGTCAACTCCTTCAAAGCCTGCGGGGTCAGAGGATCAAATGTCACAGAAAAACAATCCAAAACAAAAGCCGAGCAGAGAAATCTCCTCAGTCACAGCTGCGTCTCCTCTCCGAAAATTGTGTCTTTCTTTTCCATTGCTTGATTTGTCAGTGCTTGTCCATCCCGCCGTTACAACCAGAGGCCAGAACCTTTCTGCAATCCCTGTCAGTGAGTCAGAGCGTACTGTTGCTCTCTTTACTATTCAGCTTGCTCCTTTTTTTCCGCCTTTCTTTCTGCTGGCCCAGGCAGGAATAAATTAGTCAAACAAGCACGGGAAAAACAGAGTCACAGAGGCTTTAGTGAAAGCCAGACGCTGGAGCGGAGAGGAGCCCAGAGATAGCCTCCTCTTTCTCTGCTTCGTTCCTTCCTTTAGGGAGAGTGAGCGTGTGTCTGTGTGCTGAGGGATTTGACACTGCTATTCAAGCCCTGCTGTTGCCATGGCACTGGATGCCTTATAAGGCCAGTAGAGTCAAAGAGCACAGAGTGGGTGTCTCTCACACACACACACTCACATGCATACAGAAAAATGCTGGACTGCCTGACTGGCTGCCTGTTTCCCCCCTGACCCCGGGCCAGCCTGGGAGCACGGGGGAGTTAACCTCAACGCTGCCATAAGACAAAGATGAAGAGGCGGAGGGGGCGAGCACACAGCACTCATGTTCTCCACTCTGCTCTAATCCCAAAGACCTCCTCCGACTCTGTTGACCCAATAATAACACAGAGCGCCTGTTGTTGTTGAGTAACTTGTCAAAAGGTTATATGATACACCGCTGGCTCCTTTTCACACCTGCCGCACACACTCTCAGGTCTGTGTGAAGGATGCCAAAGATCAAGTGGTTGTGTATTTTTTATACACACTTCCTGAGAAAGCAAATTTAGTTTTGCTTTGTTCATATTGCAGGTTAAATGCTTCATGATGTTTTTGTGCTTTTTGCATACACAGATGGGTCACTAGTTATACATAATGAGATGAAAAGCATACATCGCTTCTTTTGGACACAGGAATTTTCGGATTTCACATGAATCAGAACAAGGACATTTTGTTGCTTCATACTTATAGTTTACGGCTTCTAAACCATATATTATATATCTCTCCTTAGAGACTCTGTTCTATCAGAAAATAAATGTTTCAATATCATGTTTAGATATCCCCCGTTGGTGGTGCTTTTATTAATTATATTTTTCAGCAATATATTTGTAGTAAAATCTACATATCTTTTAATGTACGTCAGAAAAGCAAACACACCCACAAACACTCGCAGTGGCAAATCATCAGCTGTTTGGAGGAATCAGTGATTGCGTTGTCCAATACAGAAATACCAGTCCAACCTTTTCTCCACTATGATAATAATAATAATAATCAGTCTTTTTTATATGTTTTTAATATGCAGATAAAGTTTTTGTCTTTAAAGAAAAAAACATGTAAAATCCTGTTAATATTTAGTTGCAACCAAGCACACAGTTTAGTTTTATAATAAAATGTGCATGCCACTATATATGATGTTTTTAGGTGCTGAACACTGTTGCTTTAACAGATTATTGATGCTAATATGCATCGCGTGTCTGATAAGGACTACAGTAGCAAAACAAAGTGAGTTTCATTATAAGAAACCTCACTTCTCACCTCACTGATGACCTCAGTAAACATGTTTTCATTGTGTTAATGTCCTCAGTCGCCCATTTACAAGCCTGCTCTAACGCAGTGTGTTCTTCAATAAAAACATAAAAGGGGGAGGAGCTACATTTTGATTGGCAAGCTCCTGCTGAGTCAACATGCAATATATCCATTACTACCTCCCAGTGACAAGTATATTTGTACTACTTTTAATACAGAACACTTAAAATTTACTTTAATATTTATTACTTATATAGTTTTTTATTTATCATTTTTAATTTTGTGAATTTCAGCTGCGTTAGAACCAGATGACACAAACAGAATTTTGCTGTAAATAAAGTTTCTTCTTCATGCAATTTTAAAAGTCAAATACTCACAAAAAACTCATTTTAAGGCTTACGAGCAACAGTTAACTAACAACAAAGAAAAATAATAATCAGACCATTTTCATGGACAGTTTACAACATAAACATTACATTATGAACTAAATTTGTGATTTATTTATTTTTTTTGCAACAAAATCCAGCAACAAATCCATAAAAGATCCAAGAAGTGAAACACTCTAATATTGAGTCTGTCTCACAACTCTAGCTGTAATTTTCTCTACAAAATTATCCATCGTCTTGGCAGTCGGCAGAGTTCCTGAGGAATTCCTGGCCTGCTTTCTCTGCCATGCAAACAGCTTTGTCATGTGAAGGTCTCTGTGAAAAGAGCAGGACAAAATAAACAATCACCAAGGTTTCCAATGGCAGCTTCCAAACATGGGCAACATTCACACACATGCACAGTTAATTCAAACACAGTGAAGTATTCACTGCTGCTTCCAAGCACGCCTGTTATAGAGAGCCTCTATGCACCAAAAAGCGTTTGCTCATCACATGGTTTTACAGGAATTCCCCCCAAATGACAAAACATGTGGTCCCTGTGGTCTTCAAAGGAACTTTTTTTCTCTCAGAGGAAGCACAAAAGCCAAAGGGGTAAGAATTAGAAGCTGATTAAAAGGCTGTCAGGAAAGGAGAGGATCTCACATTTTTTTGCCAGTAAGACTTTTTTACCTTTGTAACATGAGCTTTTGGTAACTTCAAGCCACATCCGTCACAGCAGGACTCTTTGTGCATGGGTAAATCTTTTGTTTGGTTAAAGCGTTATCAGGGACTATGCTAAGCTGCTGTAAGTTGAATTAGTGCTTTTCTTTAAGCTGTGTCTATTGCCAGCGGCTTGACCTTGGTGCCTTTGTAGAGGTCTGATTGTGGATCACACTTAAAGTGTGTCTGGGTTGTTTAAGTTTAATGAAGATAACTTCAGAGACAATAGAAGTGTAAAAAAGGAGGAAAAACAAAGTTTAACGCTCCAGTCTGCTTTGTTAAATGGTGAGCTATTCACCATTAAATTCCTCATCCTCACTCCCCATCTTCATCATATCAAGCAATCACCTTAAAATCAACAAATTTGAAAAGTTGCATTTAATTTAATGAAAATGTTAAAGTTATATTCAATTAATCATTTTGTATTATTGAATTATTATTATTATTATTATTATTATTATTATTATTATTATTATTATTATTATTATTATTATTATTATTATT
>JBAMHX010000016.1:6591104-6603218 GCA_037177515.1 Pseudomugil tenellus | reverse complement strand
TCAGGTGAAGCCTGGAATCGATCTCACAACTTTCCGGTTGAAAGACGACTGCTCTTCCACCTGAGCTACAGCCGCCCCGGCATTAATAAATGAATGAAAAGAGGTGTAAGGTACAGTAGATATGTTTTATAGTTCTTGTATTTTTATATAAATCTCAGCATCTCAGCCTACTTTTGCTTTAGATTGGCTCTGCTTGAATACAAATGTCTTGTTTATCATGGATTGATTCTGTGAAGCAGCTTAAAGTGTAAATGACAACGATAAAGAAAAATCTAACCAAACTGTTCCTATATCCTCCAGAAGCTTTGCAGTGTTTGTGTGTGAAAATGACTCATGTTTCAGGGACTACAAAGAAGGATGTAGCAACCTTAGACATCTGTCTAATCTCTAAAAGGCATTAATGTGAAAAATAAAACAATAAATATATCATTATATTTCCAAGCAAAACAGTTTTCTGGTTTGTAGCAGAGCTGCTTTAAATATCCTTACTTTTATTGCAAGCTGGCAACCTGTCCAGGAGGCACCCTATCTCTCCCCTGCTAATTGCTGGGCGAGTTTCCAGCTTCCCGCGACCCTGATTTGAACTGGACTAACTGGAATAAAAAATAGATAAATGAATTGTCTAAAGGAATAAAAAAGGGACATTTTTAATGTTCATTAAGTTTATGAAATTTGGGCATCACACAACTTTCTCCATCATCTGACTTGCACGAGATTCACCTCACGTGGATTTACATCCAACATGGTTTTTACTTTTTATCCTCTGCGGCGTGGTGGCCTGCTGCCCTGAGATGTTTGCTCTCATTATCTGAGTGGGCGAGAGCACAAAGCGGATGTGGTTGGCCATTTGATTGAGGTCAAAGCTCTTTCGTGCTTCTCCATGCTACTAGCACCTCCTCCAGCCTCATGACCTCTCCTTGGGTTGACTGGTGTCTGAAAGCCCAGGAGAGAGGTGTTAGGTCAGAGAGCAGCATCCCACAGCATAGAACAGAGAATCGAGGAATAAAGACAGGAGGAGGGGATGAAAAGGGATATAAAGTGACTGTGACAGGTGAGCCGATGACTTTGAGAGAGAAAGCATGCAGCCTTTGATCTCATGATGCAGCTTACAGAGAGACAACTTATTAAAATAAGGGGATGGATGCAGAGAGTAAATGAGTTGACCTAAAGCCATGGGTCGCTCCCCCTCCTCCTCAGCATGTGCGTGTCTGCTTATGTCTACCCCCACAGTGATTGACAGCAGCTGCCATTGTCTAATAATGGTGTGCGTATTTTTCCCAGGCACTTTAGAACTCCAGTATCCAAAGACTCCTGCAGAGACCGTTGCATGTTGGGTGAGAAGTCACGAGATAATCAGCGTGAATGATAAGAGACGAGATTATTAGGGGCTCTTTAAGTTTGACTTTCACGTCCCTAGTTCTAATTCCAGATGCAGATTTTTTTATTACACATACATCAGGAGCATTTTGATGTGAAATGTTTGTAACATACATATTTAACTCCAGTTCAGTACATCTTACTCCAGTGCTGTGCTGGATCGTCCTGCTTGTTGCATTTAGTAGATTTATAGTTGTTGGGAATGCGATGTGCAGCATGAAAGTACTGGGAGTGTGTGATGTGAAAGTAATCACAGGTATTTGTCTTGTTTTCATCAACAAATCAGCGATGATCATCGCTGGGTTCATGGGTTATCCTCTGGGAACGCACATCATTACTGTTATATGCCGACCTCACATGTAATGTAGGAACGTTGCTGCTGAAGAGAAAATTCAAGAGATTTACAAAGCTTGAACGGGTCTCATGCATCTCTACATAAGACATAGAAGAGTGCCTTTAAAAAGGTTTGTAATTTGTGGAAATCATTTGGTCATTTCACAATTTCCTCTTAATATATCCCAGAATGTGGAGTGTTGGGATATAATGGTTTCATCATGACCACTGCCGGATATCCTTCATATGAGCACAATAACTCACAGTTTTCACAATTAGAATTTGACACTCGGTGTACCTGTTTAAGCTCCCAAGGAGACGAGCTGCATTAAATATCAGCATTTTGGGATTTATGGTTTCCTCACTAGGTGGCGCTTTATGCACGAAAAAACACATTTTTGCCTATATCTCTGGAACTATTTACAATTAAATTTTGATACTTAGTATACATGTTTAGATCCCCAACATCGAATTTCACGATTATCGGATTTATAGTTTCCCCACCAAATGGCGCTTTATTCTCAAAAAATTATATTTTTGGCTACATGGCACTATTTCTCTCATTGACCTCAAATTAAGTGCAAATGAAAGGTCATGACCTCAGGATTCATCCTGTCCTGACCGGGCTGGTTCAAAGTTTCAACACCAGATAGAGCTTTGTGACTGAACGTGTGCATTTTTATATTATTTTATTTTGTCTATTGGGGAATACGAAGATTGGTGGTGTTTAGTGATATACCCATAGTCTCCGCTTCCAATAGCATGTGCCTTATTTTCCAGTTGGTGCTGTTTTTATTCTTTGTTAAACTTCTCTTTGCATGACATATTTAACCCTATCTTCACCTGGTTCATACCTGTGTTCACTGGTAATACAAAGTCTTTTTCTCTATCTTATCAGTGATGTATTTGTTTGCATCTTTATGTCACCTATATGTCAAAATTTAACTGAAACAGTCAGATGATAAACTATTAATACATAAATAGCATTCTTGCAGATTAAAATACTTGTGTTTTATAATAGTGAAGTATTAATTTGTAATAAATGCAACAGAGCTTGAGCTGCTTAAGCTCTTCATAGCGTGAGATGAAAGTACCTTTTTTCTTCATTGGACCATTTTGTCATTATTGTTTCGCCTTTGATGGAAAAGTCGCCTGGAGGTTACGACAGTCATGTCATCTACAAACCTTTGATGAACTCATGAGCTTAACATGGATTTTCGAGAGTGGCAACAGAAAACAGATTGATAATTGTATCATGTGCTCTAATGGCAGCCATTACCACAATAGTGATGGTGACCCGGAGGTGTGGGGGGAGCAAGAGGACAGCTTCTTTGTGCTGACCTGTACTGGCGAAAGGGCAAGCTCATGCAACAGTCAGGGCGTCAGGGGCTCGCCACCTCGTCTGGCACTCTGAACCCTCCATTCACATGATAAGACAACAGCCAAGCATTGCTGTGACCCTGTGGGTGTGACACTCAACCTTTGCCTTAACCTCCTGACCGATGGTCACAGCTGCAGCTGACTGGCTCAGCAAGGTCAGGAAGAAAGGTCGGCTGGAGTGAAGAATGATGGGTGAGAGATGAGTGTGGAGAACATAGAGGGGGGAGGAAATAGAAAGTAGAAAAGCAAAACATGGAGGGATGAGGTAGAGGGGATTAAAATGAGTTGTAAAGGGTCAGTTTGTGCGCAGTTAAATCATAACTACCCTTCTGGTTTATGAACAAGTTTTTTTTTTATTGCTATGATTTTTTTCATGTCTTACAGGATATAAAAATATGAATAAATATGAAACAGATGATTCCCAATAACAAATAATCCAATTTTATTGAACTAATTTTATGTTATTTGTCCATTTTTATATCCCAGAATCAGATTCGTAGCAGATGCATCATTTTCTCAGTGAAGGACACACAGATTTATTCTAACTTGCGATGTATATTTTTATTCTCTAACTTTATTGACACATTAACAACACAGCTCTAAATATCCCGCCTGATCTAACGCAGATTACTAAAGTTTTATGATTCAGTATATTAAATCAAACCCACAGGGTAGCATACTTCCAAGTACACATGTACATGTACATTTTCTCACCTGCTATCTGCATGTTGAAGGTAAATGAGATATTTTTGTCTCATTTGTGCCAAGTTGACCTTTTAGTTGAACTCCAAGCGTGAAAGGCAGAGAACGTGAGACTGTGAAGGTGCTCAGAAGACAAATGGGGTTGCCGTACACTTTGTGTGCACATCAGCCATTGTTCCAGGTCCTATCCCACCACCTCCACCCCTCCCTTTTCTTGGAGCTTTGTCATGACAGCGCAGTCAACCCAAGAGTTGCTTTATAGAAATGGCTTCTGGGGGGGAAATGAACATGTGCGCTATTCACCAGGTCAGTCTGGAGGTCCTAAACTGGTTTCTTTAATAAACCATGAGCAACAGCTGTTTCTCTCATATTCTAAATGTGTCTTGTGATATTTGCAACCTGTTGGATCATCTTTGGAACTGATAAGTGTTCGTTATGTTTGCCACCCCGCATTATCTTTGCCTGTCACTGATAGGTAGGCTACAAGGGGAAAAAAAGAGTACAGCAGATATTTAAAGGTGGGGATTATATTAATCTGTTTGCTGATGAATGTTGCTGGCTGGAAAGACAGCTTATTATCTCAAACAATCAGAGTCTCATAAAACAGTCTCTTCCCTCCTCCACTCCAAGGCTTCCCCCGCAGCTTTTGTTGCTCCACTCTGGTTGTGCTGACTCTCCATCATGGCTGCGACCTTCTGCTCCAACCTCCACACCTGCTCCCGATACCTCCTGCGAATCTGCCGGTATGAACTCAGTGCTTTACTGGAATGAGAAACATAAAAATTCAGCTTAGAGCCGGCAGGATGGTGGTAACAAGAGTCGGAAGGCAACATTAAACGCTTCTAACACAACAAATCACCTGTGAGCTTGTGTGAGGCGGGCAATCTGCTCTCCATTGTCCCTCCTGTGGGAGACGCTATCTGAAAGAGCTGTACTCAGAGAATCTTGGACCAAAGCCAGTCTCTTTTTTAGAGCTTGTTCTCTGGAAAAGAAACAAGCAGGAAAAACATATTCTGAGGCTATTCAAGTGTTTAAACCACTAAACATGTTTTCTCAGAAAGAACATGAACTGAATGAAAAGAATCTTATTTATGATGGTTGTTTTATAGCATCTGAGACAATAGGAGTACTTTTTTAATAATAAAAAGCATTCACGACTCAAGGTTAGAAGAAAAAAGACATGATGTCTGCAGCAGCACATGTAGAGAAACAGCGAGAAGTTCTTTTTTGTTACAGGGTCTGCACTTCTTCACACTGTGTTACTAAGCAACAGATTGAGTTCATGTGAGATGTTTCTGATGCATCCTCCAAGATTACATGTTAAATAGTCAAAGACTGAATATATACAGCAAAAAAATCATCTGATATCCTTATGTTCTATATTATAGTAAGAAGTCTTGACTGACAGGAGACTGAGGTCTGGACACTGATTAACAAGAGAACTACCTCTGCATCATTCAAAAGCACACAGCAGCTGCTTCAATTACTTTTACTACTATCACTGTCATTAGTACTATACTGTACTTTTAGTACTATACCATCACTGCTGCTATGTATGCTGCTAAGTATGACTATTGCCACTGATTGCCTTGCACTGTAAAACCTACAAATACTTGAAACTGGAAGTGCTTCCTCATAGTAATTTCTTCTGAATGTACACTGTTGGAACACCTCAAATTTACATTGTGAACTTGTCTTAGAGGTCTTACATATAAACTTTGTGGACTTTAATGTTTGTCCTGTCCTATTCTGTCTTAATACTTGTCTAAAACATGGGACAGTGAGAAACGTAATTTCGATACCTTTGTGTGTCATTTGCATGTTATGTCATGCAAGAAATTGACAAATAAACTGACTTTGACTTTAAAGTCTATATGGATGTAACAAACTGAATCAGACTTTATTTTTTACTGTGACAGAACCTCATTTTAAACTCAAAGCATGCAGAGATTAGTTCTCACCTCTGCAGGACTGCTTGCAGCTCTTTCAGAATGGGTCTGGTCAGAGGACTACTGATATCACAGCCAACTTTACTTGCATTCTCACAGAGCCTCTGCAAAATAATATTTGTTCAGATTAATTAAAAGTTAAACAAAACCTTTTCGCAGTCAGATTATTATGATTACATTGCCAGGATTAGCACATGTCATCTGTGCACCTTGTTTAAGCCTCCACTGCTGATGCAATTCAGCTATATTTTGACTCAGTTTATTTTTCCTTTATACGTTGTTTTGCCTCTGACGATAATTTCACTTAAGACACAGAAACCTCTAACAGAATAAAGTGCGTTCTTTCTCCAACTAACTGTCCAAATCTGTTAGATATCAAAAATACTGAAACAAAGCAGCAAATGATCACATTCAGATGGCTGGAATACATGAAATGTTGTTTTGTCTGAGCTTTTTAACTGTAGTAAACATGACACTGCAACTATATTAAATATATTATTATATTATGCATGTGAAAAATGTATTGGTATTTACACTCAGATTGTTATGGTGCATTTAATAAGAGCTGCATTGCCACTCAATGCAATTTGGTTAACGCAGAGCTTTTAACAGACTCTAGAAATGAAGCCTACAACCTTGTGAGATAATTGATCTAACCAGGGAGACCTTTCGGTAAAAGGTTTAAAAAATGGATTAAAAATGAAAGTCGCAGCGTTGACCTAAAGGAGCAGTTCAGTTCTTTGTCATTTGACAATGACAGAGGTGAGTGGTGTGGTATGAATTAGTGCTGCAGTGACAGGACAGCCCAGAGGAAGACCTTGTGGAACCAAAATATCCTTCTTGGCCTGCAGGGATTCTGCTTTGGTAGATGTGTGATTTCCCAAGTGGGACAGCCACATTTGAATCGGGACTGTTGCAGTAGACCAGCCCCCTGCTCCTTCTTGCTCATTTCACCTTGACTTTGTGTTATTTGCACATTTAAAAAGAAAAGAAAAGTCACCTGTTGTTCAGTCTTCCGATCTTCCACCTCCTCTCGAACGCTTTCTGGGATAAAAACTCCAGCTGCTTCCTGAGCTTTCTGGCCCATTAAACTCCACTCCAGACACCTCAGTTCTTTTTCCTTGAGGCGGATAAGAGCTCGCAGATCTGACATCTCCTCCTGAACAAAATGAGTTTAATCATAAACCATTAGTGTGGTAGAAAATGATAGATTAGCACTGTTACATTCCCCTTTCTAAGACAAAATAAAGAGATGTCCAATTTTATTTTTTGATTTTGATCTAATATAGTTGAATCAGGTTAACAATTCTCTGGTTAAAGAGCACTATAATATCTCTGTATGATGCTAAACCATCATACCACTAAACTCAGACGCAAACCATAAATATGAAGCTCTTACCCTGACTGAGACAAGTTCATAAAACAGGGAAGCCTTCTCCTTTTTGGTGTCAGGAGCTTTGTGGGTATCCCATTTTGTTGCAGCCAGTTGACCAGATTCTGAGACCAGTTTGCTTTCCATTCCCGGACCTGGCTTAGGCAGGGAAATTGCTGCCCTGTCTCTCCTCAGGCGATCGATTTGTTGTCGGAGAAAAGCTTCCCGATCCATTCTGTGAGGTTATGGAAAACAAATAAGTTGGAAAAGTTATTACACTGGCATGACTTTGGTGGTATTGTATAATTATGGATTTTTTATGGATTTTTATATTGTGTGATGCCACCTCTGCTCTGTGGGGCTCTGCGTTTGCATCTCCTCTGTGACTCCTGCTGAGGAGAAGGAAGTGGAAAGCTCTTCACTTCCCATTTTCCTGAGCTGAGCTGACGGACTGTCTTCTTGCTGCCTTTCACCGGCTGTCTCTGATGACAAAAAAACATATAACTCCACCTGATTGATATGTGTGAACAACCAATGTTGTGTGTGTCTCTGAGGGTTTAGTCTGGAGGAAAACTTGGTGCTCAAACACCTGCTGAGTCTGTCTGCAGAGGACTGCTCTGCTGCCTCCTGGCATCACAAAGTGACAGCAGCTCGCTGTAGGCCTCCTCACACTCCTCACTGCCAATCACAGAAGACAGAATATGACCTTGTTGCATGAGAAGGACCTGCTTATTAAACTGCTGACCTGTGCACATCAATATTTTTAAGCATGTTAAAGAAACTGGTAACACTGACAGACTGTTTGCAGACATGCATTGGGTATTTTTCATGTGTACCAGTATCTGAGAGCCATCTGCATGGCCGAGCAGTCTGATTCCAGTTTGGTTAACGCAATGCTGATCTGCTCTGATTCAGTCTTCTTTCGCTCCAAAGCTGCAGTCAGACATTCGTTTTTGGCTTTCAACCTCTCAATACATCTGGGATAATGAGACGGAGTCAAGACAAAAGAGTTTTGGTTATATGAGAGAAGAAGCAGGTTTTTTTTTTTTTTTAAAAAAAAGCTGACTGGTAGTTTTTGGGCTCATCCATAACTATACCCAATAAAACACTTAGCAAAGACTTATTATAGAAGATCGCTTTGACCGGAAAATATTAAAAAACGTCATATGGTTATGCTAGAAAAAACATTTCACATGGTTTTTGTTTAACTTAAATTCTTTTTTTTATTCTTCTCCTGCCTCAAAGCAGGTAGAGATCCTCCACAAATACAGACTTTAGTCCTCTTAAGTTTTATTCAACCATTCATTTCTGTTAATCAATATCAAATGTATCTATCCCAGTCTGTCTGTTCTAGTTACTTGGCAACCAAATCCTTTATAATAAAAATGCTATAAAAGCTACAACCATCAAAAACTGTGTTTGTTTGTTTGCCTTGGCTCCCTATAGTATGAAGACCTCGGACGGTTTTTCACATCAGCAACTGCAGTATTTCTTCCTTTATTGGTGAACTGGGGCTGGAGGATGAAGTTGAGTGGTGTTAAGAAGCTCAACAGTCTCCTTGGAGTGATCAGTTCTGTCTTCAACATCAGCGTGAACAATTTGAATGTTTTTGTACAGAGGAGGACTCGCCAAAAAATTAGACAAGCAATCCATAGCATGCTGCTCTGCAGGAAGCACGTCAGCAGAGAGTTTCTCCAGATGAAACACAGAACACGGGCTGTACAGTGCTACAACACGTCCGCTGTCACTCCATGATAATTGATCATTTTGGGTTTTGTTTTATTTATAAATTGTCTTTTTGTGTGATTTTTTTTCCTTCTTTCTTATTTAATTGCTGCTGCAACAATTTAATTTGAACAAGTAAACTCATTTAGGTTTCAATCTCAAATCCCACAGTGTCATTAAATACGACTTACAACTCATAAAAGTTACTTTATATACACAAGCAAACCAAATCAGAACATGCTGGTCTCCTGAGAAAAACAACTAAATGCCTCCTTCACCACATTCTTTATGATGCACTTCTTTAATAGATATAAATGCATCTGGGGTGAAATTATTCCATGTTTGAAATGTAATTTATTGCCTTGTGAGAGAACGCTAAGTTCTCTCCAGATCTGCCCCTTAAGTACGTGGATATCTTAAATTGATCCCTGATTAGATTTATGCGACACAACAAAACAAAACAAAGCATTTATGCATTTATGTATGACATGAAACATTAAAGTTTATCCGTCTTGGATCTTTTCATGCATAAAACAAACCAGTATCAACCTGACATTTAACCACATCTGCGTACAGACCAGAGGCATGGATGCACTTTTCTCTGGCTGATTTAGCTACTTTGACACGTCTTTGTTTTGCATTTTTGGCTCACCTGTTCAGGCGCTCAGTCTCAGACTCCAGACTCATGGGGCTGGGACACGGACTGCCTGAGTTCACAGAGCCCAGTGGTGACCCATCCAAAGACAGAGGTGTTACAGCTCTGTTTGTTCTTCTGTGGAGTAACGGTGAGCCAGGGTAAGGAGGGGAGGCCCAGTCTGGACTGAGAGGCCCAGCAGTGTGTCGGTAGGATGGGGAGAGACTTCCAGACCTCCAGGCCTTGTGGAGACCAACCAGCTAAAACACAGAGATGGACAACTGCATTCATTTTGGTCTTCCTTTGTACTTTTTATAGAATTATTAAAGTTATTTCCTTCCTCTCTAGCTATCTCTTCATCAACTCTTCCCACTTTGTTTTTCTCCTCTTCCTCTAGGTTGGTGGTGCTTTGTTCCCTCTGCTGCCCCTCCTGATGACTCTGGGTGGGGTTTCTGAGGGCTGACTCATGTCTGTCCACATCCAGCACGTCCTCTAAGATCTGGTCCCTCAGCGGGCTTGATGGGCACGAAATCCCCAAATCTCTCTCCATTTCATCCAGTATCTGCAACCAGTAAGGCAAATTAACAGGTGGTTCTGATAGAAGTGCATCACTGAGACCCAAACAGAGATATTTTCCTGTTGGACCATTAAAACTCAAACGACTACAACAATGTCACTCATCCCTCTTTGTGAATCCTCCGAAAATCCCACATTTTCTAAAAGAACAGATAAAAAAACTCTAAATTTGACCTTACATGAGTGTTTTTTGGACTTTGCAGCTGCAACAAGAAACATTTAAACACTCAACATCAGACCTGGGTGGCTTTGCTCCAGTTCTCTTGAGCTGCTCTCATGTGCTCTTCATGCTTCTCCTGATCACAGGCTCTGATGGGAGCAGCCCAGGTCCTTCTGCAGCTGATGGAGTCCTCCACTGATGATAAAACCTCCTGCAGTTTTGTCCACACAACACCACCTCCCCCTAGTGGATAGAAGGTAGAAGTGCAGCACATAATGAGAAAGTGGAGGAACAGTGCACGACAGTGCACAAGACACTGTTTTTATCCCAACCTCGGTCAGCCAGGGGGGGTTTAGATGTCACTCTGGAGGCTGCGTTCCTTTCTGGGATGCTTCTAACAAGTCGATGGGACAGTAGATCTGGGACCAGAGGCCTGGATGGACCTGTCGGTCGCATGTCGCCTGGTTCACTGCAAGAGTAGTGATACTTCTGAGAGTAGTATACATGGTTCTGTGCAGTGTAAGTCCGTTCACTTAGAACCTGTTCTCCAGCATTTAGGTTAAACGTAGCACTGCAGCACATTCACACATCTATACAGGAATTTCATTCACCTTGGAGCTTTCAGGCTTCCCATCTTCTTGTTCAGTTCAGCGATGATGGTGAGCAGGGTCCCAACTTCAGCCTCGCATTGAGCCACCTCTGCTGGGGTGGGCTCAAGGCTGATAACTGGGTCAGGGCCCTCAGGGTCAAGGATTACCGAGCCACCAAGGTTCAGAACCTCTTTGTCAAACCCTGAGCTTGCATCCAAGCTATCACATCGGCCCCGCCTGCAGTCCTACAGGAACATGCAGTTGTGTTGGATTGTATGGAATTGACTTAATGAGTGCTGTAAGCTATTTTTTCTCATTCTGACACCCTGTAATCTACTGAATGTATGAGCAATTTAACACATAATGGTGCATTTATGTACTTTCTGTGTGTAAAATATCTGTATCTGCCCTGATACAGACATCAGTCTGTTTAGCAGCTATTGTTTTAGGCAACGGAAAAGGAGGAAACTAAAAACATCCTGAGATCCAACTTCCTGCCTACCACATATTTGTGGACCAACTCTTCTTTTAACAAATAACATTACATATGGCAAATGGAGTTTAACAAAAAATGAAGTTTGTTTAACTTTAATGTAATTACTGGACAGCAGACCAAACAAAATGCTTGAAATTCTTCATCCCTGATACTCGAGAATTCCTAATTATTGTCAGAAGTTATCACAGCACGCCTTCATCAAATCAGCCCATATTTTTTAAATATCTGCCATTAAGTGTCTTGTATTTACTTGAGTAAATGGACTTGTGAAGGATAAGCACGCCTGCCTAATTCAACATAAATTATAACAATCAGTTGTAGAAAAATCTTGCTAAGTGATCAAACTTCTCAGAAAGGTTAAAGCTTTATTAGAATATACAGTGTTTAAAATGACATGTGGTACTTTTTCCAAACATTAATCATATCACTCGGCTGGTGGCTGGAAAGTGGCTTATTAAAAAACATATTTCAGATATTTAACTTACCTCCATGCTTTTTGGTTGTTAAAGCCAGAGCAGAGACTCACTTTGGTGTGTTTTAAATGTCTGTCAAAATTTGTAGATGTTTTCTTTAATCCTGCAATTTGGTGTTATTCTGTTTTCCAATTCTGTTATTCGCCGCAGCAGTCTGCCTTCTACATGCCTGACTGTGCTTAGTGTGATGAATGAAGTATGTGGAAAACACTCAGAGTCATCCCCACCCATTCCCCTTCACTCTGTGTCCTTTCCTGTTTTGTCCACAGTTAGTTTACACACACACACACACACACACACACACACACACACACACACACACACACACACACACACACACACACACA
>JBAMHX010000016.1:6555737-6570602 GCA_037177515.1 Pseudomugil tenellus | reverse complement strand
TATATATTGTTATATTATATATATATATATAGTTATGAAACATTAATACTAGTATTATGTTCACATTCAACAAAAAAATGAATGAAATATCAGAAGTTAAAGATGACTTCTGTGGTTTGTACATATGAAGAGATTCATGTCTTAGTCTATGTTGTCACACTGATATTTGAATGAAAGGTCAGAGTTCACCAAGGGAAATGTATTAAATAAATCAATATTTAGGAATTGATATGAGAATCGTTTAATCGATCAACACAGCCCTAATGTGTAGGAGTTTTCATATGAAAATAATTTAAAAGACTGGTTAAATATATGCTCAGGATTTCACTTGGATCAGAACTTGCCAGTATTTCTTAAACCTAAAATCTTTTTTTTCCTGAAAAAGTTGTTTTTTCAATCTTCTCAGGCTGTCAGGACCCATCATTTAAGATCTAATGACACATTTCTGAAGCCGTTTGAATGCAAAAACCTGCAAAGCTCATGGAAAACCTTTCAGCTTGAACTTCCTGAGGATATCTGTTGCGGATGTTGTTATCGCGCTAAAGAGACTTTTCTATACTTAAGTAATGTCACAGATGGCAGCTAATTCAATAATGATCTAATTATTCTTTCTCTTATCAGTGTTGTTTGTGAAACTAGCCGCACCAGGAGCTCATTCATCCTGGTTGTGCCATGAACCCTTTCTCCTCTACATGCATTTACACCTTTTTTTTTTAAAAAAAATGGAGGAAAATCAGCCTAAAAAATACATATTAACCTTTGAGACCAGCACATTTTCCACTCATTTAAATGTTTGTAAAATGATTTGTTTTTGATCAAACTTTAGCATTTATTTGTTTCAGAAATATAAATAATTCCATATATTCCATGTTGCATGTGTCACGCCTCATAAATCGGTGGCGTGCGATAGTCACATTAAGCCACTTTTAGTATGTCACAGACATTTTCTATGACAATACTGGATGTACCCAACTCCCACCACCACACATACAAAAAAACATTTTTCTGCAAGTTTGCATCCAAACCATCAGTCCTTGTCCTTGGAAGTCTGCAGCTGGGTTGCTGGCTGTTATGTTGTGACCCTAGAGGCCAATATTCACACATCAAAGGCTTCAGAAATTCATTTCAAATGCCAGTTCGGTGTGCTAGGCCTCTGAGGCACAGTCATCACGCTGAAACAATTTCAATCTGTTAAAAAGAACCAACAGAAAACAAACATGTCTATGCCTTGGGAGTGGAGGTATTCTGCAGCCAAGAACAGGAGTTTTTTACTGTGATGGTTCCTCTACAGCTGGCACTTTGACCCTTTTGTTCCAGTTTCTGAACTGATAGAGTGCAGCCTTTCTCTCCGAGGGGTCCATGATGACCTCTTCTTCATATCATCACTTTTAATCCTCTATTTTCCAATGCAGAAGTCTTTGAAAATGATATCCAGGATCTCCTCTGCCCCGACCCGTCCTGTGATCCTCCCAAGGCTGGTTAGAGCCAAGCGGACTCCCTCAGCTGCTAGAGCGAGGTCAGAGTCACGGTATTGCTGATACTGAGCCAGGGACGCCACACACTGCTGAAGGTGGGCCCTGTGGCGGGCCTGAGTCAGCGTGGGAGCACCAGAGAGAGGATCACCACACCTAGAGAGGAAGTTTAGAGAACAAAATGAACCAGAGCAACAGAAAACTCATTAAATTTTGTGCCTTTGTAAATGAAAACCAGTCCAAGAAAAGCAAACATCAGGCTTCAAAACATCCTTTTATAAATCAATCTGCAGTAAAAAGTCTTCTACCTAACGTTGCATGTAAACATATAAAACCCTGGTTTATATATAAAATGTAACTTATTCCATTTACAATAAGACAGTCTTGCATTTGGCACAAGTGAAGATGATAAGTTATAAGGACTTACAGAGTCTTCACGGTACCGTGCAGCACTGTGAGGAAGTCCTGCAATCCCTCATCAGTCTGACAAGAGACCAGAGACACAGGAGGAAGTGCACTAACCCGTCTCAGCTCAATGTCCAGCTTCTGTCTTTGAGTCTCAGGCAGCAGATCGGTCTTATTTAGTACCAGGAGAAACCTGTCTGCAAAGATTTCAGAAGTTTCACAGTCCTTCATTCACAGATAATTATAATTCCACAAGATTTAGAAACTGTGTGGCTAACTTTACCTCTAATGCTCCTTTACCAGAGTGCTGAATAAGAATCTCTAATAATCACACATTAAGCTCCCTGAGTTCTTGTATAATACCTGTCTCAGGTTGCTCCTGGGAGCCGATCACACTCCTCAGGTGTTCCTGAAGAAAAACTGCAGCTTGTTGTACTTCAGAGGGAAGATGAGCAGCATCCACAACCACCAGAGTCAGATCAGCCTCCTGCATCCTGAAGTAATGAAAGAAGCCACATTTTCATCCTTCTATCCATTATCTGTAGCACATATTCCACTGCAGGGTCGCGAGAGGCACACTACACCATCACAGGCCAACACAAACAACCAGTCACTCTTAAGGACAACTGGGTGGAAGAAGATGCCAGCTCCACACAGAAAGGCACATGTTCAAGGCTCAAAGCAGCCACTTGCAGTGCCAGTGAAAGACGCCCAGCACTACCATCACTAAGTGGGGCTAAATCACAAGCGAGACTCTTCTCCTCTGTTGTTCCTCGGTGGTGGAACGAACTGCAAAACTCTGTTCGCTCTGCAGAGTCCTTATCTACTTTCAAAAGCAGCTAAAGACGCAGCTCTTTAAGCAACATTTCTGCACTTAGTTGTGATCAATAGGAAATTATACTAACTTGATAAATTTGTTCTAGCTCTTTGCAGAAACTCAGATCTAATTAAAATAGGGAAAAAAATAGTGCACCTAGCACTACAGGCAACACCTGTGCCCAACTACACTACAGCTTGTGTTGTTCTTATTCTCAGATGTAAGTCGCTTTGGAGAAAAGCGTCTGCTAAATGAATAAATGTAATCTAACAACTACCCCACTATGCAGCTCGACATTTTCATATGATATATATTTTATTTTCATAATGTCTTGGTCAAATTTACAACTTCACAATCTATTTCACAGCAAGTGCATTTCATTGAAGATGCATGAAATATTATTATTTACAGCAAACCAGTAAGATTAGTTAGATTGTTTGTTTCAAACAACCATACGGTATTACTAAAAGATTTACACAGTGACATCTTAAATCTATTACTTGCATCCACCCAGCTGTGAAGTAGCAGCAGGAATGGCAGCGGATGCTTGTACTTACCACATCCTTCCTGTAGTGACCCAGGTCAGGAGCCTCTGCCCTGCTCGCTGCACACAAAGTTCCTATAGAACACAAAGTGCCCACCCTTCCTATACACCCACCAACTCACCCAAATAACTCAAAAACAGCAAAAAGAATCTGATTATTTGCATCAAAATCTGTTATTTTATGATCATCCATCTTTCATTCAAGCACTAAAACTTAAAACAAAGATGATCCTTGTATGAATCCTCACTGATAGCGTAGCGTAGCTTCCACTGTCAGCATGACAGCTTTAGTATAACACTTCATTGCTGTAGATGATGTTTTTGTTTATGCCAAGAACACAAGTACTTTGGGAAATACTTGACTTTTATGGTTTTGGCAAGAAAATTGTCATATTTTAATTTGCGTATTGGCTTAAATTAAAAAATGTTATTGGATAAAAGTGAGATTTTACATAAAGCATTGCTGTTTTTAAAGTTCTTTATTTTTATCATATTACCAAATACATTATATAAAGGTTCATTTAAAATAAATCTGTAGATCAATACATAACTTTTCCCTTTGCCTAAACAATGAAGTAATAAAACATATCCCAGTACATGAAAATGTTTATAAAAGTTAATTCAATAGGGTGCATGAGCTAGTGTCCATAATTTTGCCTATCAAAGCAGTGATGATGAATGTTGCAAGTATGGCTATTCTTCCCTGACGTAAACAGTGGTCACAATTACATCCAATCTGTCAACCACGCATGAAAAATCTCTTAATTGTAAAACATGTCAAGGTGATTCCTCATTACGCAACCTCCTGAGTGTGTTTGTCCCATGTATTTATAACTACGTCTCAGTAATAATATAAACTCTGCCAGTTAGCTAGACATTACAGAAATGACTTATTTCTTCCGTTCTTTGTTTTCAACACGATGTTCTATCGGTCCCCAGACTAATTATTAAATTGCACATGTGTGAATAGCTGCTGAGGCAGCAAAGTTTTTTTAATCAAACAACTGTCAACTCCTCATTTCATGCATTTTATCTAGTTGTTTTTAGTTTTTCACTATTTCATTTGTGCTTTTAATGCTTTCTGCACCAGATGAAATGCTTTAAAGTTTTTATATAAAGCACTTTGAATTATCTTGTAGCTGAAATGCAAATAAACTTGCCTTGTGTTGATGTCTGACATTCAACCAGTCCTAAACCCTTCAGCACGTTTGTGTGTTTTTAATCGTGAAAAAATCTCACATCAAATTTTTGATGTTCAAATATAATTTGATAAAAATCGGCCCCCTACCTCTCCCGAGCCCGACGTACTCCTTCTTGCTCCACCAGGTCTTGGCTGTCTCTGAGACCAGCCGTGTCACTCAAGACGACAGGGAAGCCGCCAATGTTCAGCGCTGTCTCCACCACATCTCTGGTGGTCCCAGCAATGGGAGACACAATGGCTGCAGGTCTTTGGCCTGAATTAAGAGATGGTTCAAGCATTAAAGAAGGACTTTTTGCAAATTACAAGACTTTACATCTACCTGATACGACAGTTAATTAAGAGGTGTGGGGTGCATAATACCTCTGTGACACAGGTCAGAGGTCATTTTCCTCAGGACGCTTAGAAGTATGTGTCAGAGTTTGTTACGTGGTACATTTTAGATCCAGTTTGGTTTTACTGCACGCATCGTGATTTTCTTATTGGTCAATAAGATTTCCGTGTATCTTATCTTACACCAGGTCAAATACTACAAAAGATCTAACAAAATAAAAAAAATAATAATGCTGCTAACTGTGAATTATGTTTCTTTATTCTTACTCAAGTTATTTTAAAACTTTTTGTCCCATTTAAATTAAGACTGAAGTACTTAAATTTCATTTTGTGCTGTGCATTTCACTAGGTTTGTATAAATAATAATAAAAGGATTGTTCTGCGAACATTAAATAACATCTATTAACAGTCATCGACTGCTGAATGCGTGCAATGTTTCCTAATTTTCTCCAATTAAATAATACTGCAGGATTATATAACTTATTCACTTGATAGGAAGTTGTGGTGAACCCCTGCCAAGCGCCGAGTGTGGAGGGTTTATATGAAGTGATTCTAAATGACTACAGGAAGCAATGTCCTAAACAAGCACAATGTTACATCACACACGTCTTATTAAATTAACATCCTTGTGTTTACGCATGTTAGAGGAGGTTTAGAAGTAAAACACTTCAGAATATCTGTAATGACAGCTCAACATTTATTCTAACTCTAATTTATGTATATAATTTTATATGTCCTCATAAAAAATTCAACATTTCACTTTTAGTTTCAGATTATACAGTTATTTGGAGTGCAGAAACAATTCAAAATACAGAAATATCAGATTGGATTATTGTCTTCAACCTTAGATTTTTCCATAAAAAGGGCCAAAAGCCAAAACACATCATTCTGGCTTGAAGGTATTAAAAAAAAACCTCTATGTGAGGAACTACAGGTGTGATTTCATCTGGAGTTATAACATGACGCCAAACCCTTTCTCTCTGTGTTGATCTTCAGCTCTGTGTTTACCAGCCGGTCTAGTATCGCCGCCTCCTCTCTCTTCTCGCAGCCTTTGGCCTTCTCGCTCCAAAGCGAGCAAGGGCACCATGTATTATCAAAGCGAAACAGTGGAGAATGTAACAAAACATTTGTGTCTATCACTATAGACAAATATGTTGCACATACATCAAGGCCGGCTCTAGAAATGCATATATGAGACATGTGGAGGGGGCATCATGTGTACACATCATGATCCAGCCAGTTTTTTTCTTGTTATCACTAAAAGACTCGGAGTGACCCCTGTTTCTATCCTAATCTCCTCGCTTCGTCATCTAAAACCTCATCACTTCTATGACATGAATAATTCTCAGAGGTTTAAGGAGGTTTCTTGCCCTTAAACACACATAAAACTGCACATCTTCGCTGCTTGTGACCAGGACTGTTACGTAGACGGTGAGAAATAAAACAAATTGAATATTAGATGCTATGAAAAAGTTTTTCTTTCCTCTGAACTTGCACTTAAACTCCTAATGGTGGGATTGAGTTTTACTCTTCTTTACTTTAATTTGAAACAATTGCTTCAATCTCATTGGTGTCTTCCATAAAATCGTGTCTTTCAAACATATTTAGCTAATTTCTTTGCATAAAACAGAGAATTTGCATTTTAATGAATAACATACATTCAGCAGTATTCAGAGTATATACAGCTTCTGCATGACAGATATGGCCTTAATAATTTAGGATTAAGGTCTGAATTTTGAAGGCCGTGAACATATTCTTTCCTACAGTGTGTGTGTGTGTCCATGACTCTTACAGAGTTTGTTGAGGAGGCTACTTTTCCCTGCATTTGTGGCTCCTGCGATGACCACCTGGACTCCACTGCGAAGCCGCTCCCCTCTTCTCTTATCCTTTAGGTGTAGCTCAATCTCTTTTTGCAGCTGACACACTGAACTATCCACTGTTGTTTGCAGCAGAGAGACAAAGAGAGAGAGAAAATAAGATGAGAATTCAAGTGAAGGAGATTTTATTGTCTACTTTATCTTGTAGTGAAAACTTTAATGGTTATGCATGAGACTAAAATGTATTTATTGTGGATGTTTTGGGTTTTTTTGCAGGGAAATCCTTTTTAATTCTTACACATAGAGACAGACTCATGCCATTTATTTCTGTTGAAACGGGTAAGAAAACATGAGCTAATAGTTTGCAGGTGGAAATGAGAGTGTTTATGCCAGTTTTGCTAATTTTGGAAACAAGTATATTATTACTCGCTGCTCTGAGGTATGAGGAAACATTCTGTGCCACCAAAACAAACAATTCTTTCTCTGTCTTTATTGTGTTGAAACTTCACAGCATTTGATGCATCTGAAGGGTGCCAGACAGCAGGCGGCCGGCTCAAGGAGGAAAATCCCTCAAATACTCGCACACAGTCACACGCCGTGTGCAAGGAGGGGAAACCTGCGATGGTCGGTCAGTACGGTGCTTCTAACAGCACTATTCCATCACAGGTTGTCTTTGAACCCTAAAGTAATGCTGTCCCTCAGGCGTATTTCCTAAGGAAATAGTTTTCTGAACAGCTTCATGTCTATAGTTTGTCAGTGCAGCAAAGCAGCCATGTGGCCAGTTGATGATCCAAACAGGAAAAGTAGCCATAATGTTTTCCCCTTAGAGAGAAACCAAGCGAGAAGACCCCTCACCTCCCTGTAAAGCCCAAGGGATGACTGTCCTGTTGTTTTTCAGCACAGATGTCAAAGTGCATACACACCTTGGTCTAAGACTCCATCCTCTATGAGCTCATCCTCGCTGAAGTCAATGAAAGCCTCCACGTGAGCCAGACACTGACCAAAACAGAGAAGCCAGAAGTGAGAATAACATCTATTTCACACAAATAATCTGCTACTGAAGGTGATCTCCATAGTTTGCTATATATTTATGTTTTTTTCATACTGAAATGCTCATTTCAGTGTTATGTTATAATGCAAGAAGCCCATAAATGTAACCAGCACAAAGCTGAACAGCTGCACAGAATAAACTGCAACAAAGTCTTACTGTAGCATAAAGTAAGAAAAATAATTATTATATATATATATATATATATCACTGAAAAACATTTTTTAATGTTTACTTTTTACATTTTTTTCAAAATGTGACTAAATTAATCAAATGTTTTCATTGCTTTTAAAATATTTTTCCTTTGTATTTCTTAATAATATAAAGTTTAATTTCAATTACATTGACAATTTCTTTACTTTTCCTGTTGATTACATGAAAAATCATAATATCATATACAAATAATGTAGAAAAAGCTCATTATCAATACAAATTTTAATTTCAGGAACTGGAATCAACACTGTAAACGTATCAATATTTAGAATATAATAAAAAAAAACTTACAATTACATAAATTTCCCATTTTTTAATTAATCTTAATCAAGACTACAGCAGAAGAAATGCTTAAATATTTCCACCACGACACCGATCAGTATCTTCACTAACACTGCAGCACATAAACACAACAGCAGCATCTCTGCAGAAAAACAGGAAGCATTGGACCTCCATACTTTGCAAACTTCACAAATGTGGGAAGCCAGTGGTTAAAACCGCAGCATTGTTTGGGTGTCAGATGGACGTTTGACTCCTGGCACCATACAGATTATATAGTCATGTTCTCAGAAATCTGAGGTCAAGATAATATCTGAATTGCTTCTAGGAACCTGCTTGCAAACATCTTAATGGTTCTCAAGGAAGAGCACATGTGTTGTTTTAGTGCAAAACAGTTCAATACTGTTAGGATGAAGCGTTCACCTGCGGTCACTTACATCTGTGAGAAATGCAAGAAAAGCTCAAAATCTACGAGGATAAATTGTCAATAATACAAATATAACCCAACGTGTGCACTAAATAATAAAAAAAAAGTCTCTCAGCGTTGAGAAAAGATCAAGCTTAACTTCTTTAGCCTTTTTGGACAGGTTTCTCGAGGTGTACTCACCACCTGGCAGCCAATTATCAAAACCGCAATTACCGCCAGGACTTCCTTATGTTTCTTTCCTTCTAAACAAAACGAACACTGACCATCTATACTCACAGTCTACAGGACACAGATGACGGATAAGAAAAACAATCACCTGGAAGCAAAGCTTGTACATTTACTTTACATCCATCCAAAAACAACTTGAACGCAGCCAAATGATAAGAAATAGAAATAAAATGTGTTTGAGTGAAAGCAAAAGCAAAGATTACTTGTTTACAAAAGATTTTGTTTTGATCCACATAAAAAGATTCTTCATGAATAAACATCAATGAATGCTTAAATATATTATGAAATATAAAGTGTAAAATAGACAGTGGAATACTGTCTGTATTAAAATGAATCCATCAGCCTGCATTCATGTGAGTATATTTTAATACATATTATAATATAAAGTAAAATGCTTCTATCCGCTATAAAGCATTTTTAAAATGTATGTAGATTTCTGCTGAGTCCATATATTTACACTTAATAAATAATAAAGTTATGGGAATAATATGCATGTAGAAAATTGTATTTTGCTTCTCAGTGTTGAAATTCTGTGTGTGGTGGAAGGTTGCTGGTTCTGCATTTGGCTCGGGACGGGTTCAAACAGTTATCTGTGTATCGGTTTATATGTTCTCCCTGATTCTCTCCAGGTACTCCGGCTTCTTCCCACTATCCAAAGACATTCACAAAGGGCTGATACACAATACAGTATAATGCCTGCAGTGGACGGGTGACCTGTCCAGGGTGTACCCTGCGTCATACCTGCTAATTGCTGGGATAGCCTCCCAGGCCTCCTGCGACCCTGAACTGACCTGAGAGGCACTGGGAATGAATGATTGAGCTCCATCGACCCTGCATTGGATTTTAATGGCATAGACAATGGACAGATGGATAAATGGTATGAACAGAAATACACGTGCAACACGTACTACAGCGAAATGAAAACAGGAAGTCTCTAATTCCTTTAAAAGCAGCTGCAGAGATACCAAAAAGGAACCAGTGCATTGTGTGGGAGTGAAGCTGACCTGTAGCTCAGTAGAGACAGGTTCTTTCCAAAGCCTCTTCAGGGAAAACTGCAGGACAGCACAATGTTTCTGCCTTCCAGCTCACTCACAATTACACAAAATATTGTTTTTCAAGTAGAGACTCAGAAAGGACGCTTTCATTTCACATAATAAACATTGCAAATGTTTAATGCAGCACTGTGACGGGGTTCTTTAGTGGACACACAGGCTCAGTCGCTCCTCAGTTTTGGTGTTTTATTGGTGCATTCCCACACTGCGCTCCAAAGTGCAGAAGTGTATTCCACATGAGGGAATGCATTTACATCCTTACAGGTCACATATTTTCTATTCTTCCAAACTTCAAAGTCTAATATAAAAAATTCAAAGTCATCTCAGAATGAGCTCGTCCGCTTGGACCAAATTATTATCAATTTTCTTCATCAATCAGTCTATTCCCAATTACTTCCATAATCCATTTAAACACAGGATATAATCTATGGATTTGACACATATGAGGATGAGGATAAGCCACAAAACAACCTCACCTACAATAATTAATCGCTGTAAGATTAGGTCTGCACCCCTAATAATACGCAGATGGAAAACCAGATTATACTGCAGCGGCACTGTCACCTGCTGGAAAACTGCCAGCATCCCCTCCAAACTAACCAGGTGAGTACACGTGTGTGTGTGTGTGTGTATGTGCGTATGCCGCGTTTGCAGGCGGAGATAGTGTCTGTGACGAATCTACTTTGTCACAAACACACTGCTCAAACAACAGCGCTTTCTTCAACACAGCAGCAAAAGGGACAAAACATCTTTGTGTCCGTTGCAATATTCATTAACAATAACTCTTGCATGGCACAGAGCAATCAACATTTCACGCTGAATCTACTTTGCTACATATGTTAAATTTCACCAATAATATAATTTGATCTAATTTTAGTATAATGTGCATTTTTTCTTTAGTAATATAATAATGCATACTTAAATATTGATTTAAACTAATTTATAATCCAGAAAACTAAGAAAATCCAGCATGTTTTAGATTATGCTTTTATATATAGTCATTTGTTTCATCCACGAGTCATGTACATAAAAAGCATGTATATGCTTTTTACTACACACACATATTTGTTTCCTGAAGACAGCCTGTAGTGAGATTGTGCGTATCTTGCATATTTTTCAGAACGTTTTCTCACATCACAAATCTTCAGTGCAGTTAACACCTCAGTGACGAGGAGAAAATGCAAAAAAATGAAACTTTTTGTCTCATTTATTCCCTTACATTTGTAAGCAATAGAGACAAGTGCAGCTGTGTGCAACAGCTTTGCATGAAGGCCTGTGAAAGACTTTGCTAATGAAAAGCCTTTCAGAGGAGATCCAATGCGCTCATCCTTGCAGGGTTGCCAGATTTCTGCCTGCAGCTTTCATCAGTCCCATCTCCTGACCAGAAAACCTCTCTTCTATAACTGTGTAGTTTGTTCTGAATATACACAACTGATCAATTTTCTACTTGTCTTCATTCGGTTTTGCGCCGTTTCCGATGTCTGACTTAAGTTCACCAAATAAATAGATAACATTTAGTTGAAGGAATGCATAAGCCTTTTTCTGTCTTTGCATGTACACAGAGCTTCTATCATTAAACTACAAATAAGATGAATGCATCTCCACAGAACATAAACAAGCATCGGGATGTTATCAGTGTTATCAGGAAACTTACCTGTTTCAGTTTGTGGCTCCAGTCTTGATAGAGACGTCCCAGTTCCCCTGACATCTGTCTAAGAGCCTGTCGCCGCTGGGCTTCAGTCTCTGCATGGATTAGGTCTCCAAGTCCTTCCACCTTCAAGAAGTACACCAGATATCAGAACCATATGCTTTCACTCTGTCTACTTATTTGAATAACATTTTAATTCCCAACAACAGCTTTATATACATACATTTCTTTCATAATATGCACAATCTCTTAATAGAACAGATTATATGGTTTTAAAGACTTATTGCTTTGGGGAAAAAAAAATATGTCTCAATAGCCTCACCTGCTGTCTTTCTTGCATCATAGCTATAATAATTGCAAGTTACTCATAATTAAATTTATTCCTAATTTATAAAAAAAATTTATTTTCTCACTCAGGACACATTTCTGCATAATTTTAATTACTTTCACACATATTTTTAAGTATATTCATAATTAATACAAAGACTGCTCTATGCAATCCAGCCAGACCTCTTTAAAAACAATTCAATGCAGAAAAAAACATCCCTCGTCTGCAAAGGACCAGTCGTTACAGTTATGCATGAATCTTTCACAATTCAACTATAGAAACGCCACAGGGCAAGTTCTCATCATTTACATTTCATACATCTGAAATCCCTGTTAACCTTTGACCCTGTTTATTCCACATTTGCCTCATAGACGGTCATTATTCTGAAGAGGTCATGACACGGAGTCCTTTGGACTTGCCTCAGTTAAACCCAGTTTCCCTGCGTGAAAAGCCCTCCGCGTGAACTCCCCAGCTTCGGCAGGCCGCATGTCAGGCACGCTTCCTGCAAACATGCATGCAAACAAAACATGAAAAAAATAGCGAGGCCTGTACAAGCATCATGCGCACACAATAACCATGAAGGGTCAGACACAGGATCAGTATGTTGCATGTAGTTCAACATAAATCAATACAGTGACCTGCAGGTCACACAGGAATTGTTCTGACAAACCATTTATCAAACCTCATTAGGAGACAATGCCCCCCCCAATGCAACCAAGATTTCCATTACTTCTCTTGAGGTTAAAAATATATAATTCTTAATGTATTATTCAGCATGTGATGGCGAAAGATTTAACCGTTCTCAAATAAAATGAAATCTTGTGTATTAAGTGGCAGTAAGCTCTCTGCAACGCTGCCCTCTAGGAGGTAAAAATGGGAACTGTGGAGAAAATGGTTTCTTACTGAATGCTTGACATTCAGTTACAGAAATACAAGTCTTACTTTTTGAAGTCGCTGGGCTGCATCGTCACAAACAAACTGCCAGTAGAGATTTAACTTTCACCAAATGTAGAAACGTTTAAATCCATGTTAAAAAGTTTCTTTTCTCTTCCAGCTATAAATAAAATCTGCACATTAACTTTGAGTTAATTTATCAATTTATTATTATTTTATTATTATTCTTGCTCTGTTTATTCTCTTTTTATTTCAACATCTGTAATTCTTTTAATGTTTTTACATAAGGCACTTTTAACCGTTGTGTACATGAGAGGTGCTATACAAATAAACTTGCCTTAAATGCATGCAGTGTTTACAGCTGGAAAAGTTGAAGGTATGAAGACACGTATATCAAAGAAAATACATTTTTTCACATTATATGAAGCTGGGAAACAACATCTGTGTTACCTAGAGCTTGTAAAACAGCAGTAATGACAGCAGGCCCACCATGGATGTGTAACTCCACACTGTCTTCTCCTGTAAAACTTTGAGGAGCTGATAAAAAAAGGACAAAAAACAATATACATGTATATATATTCTTAACAAGTTGAAAACACTGAATATTTCCCTGCAAATAATACTGATACCTACGATCAAATGCTCTACTCCAATATAACTAGAAGCAGGTAGTGTTTAAGCTACATAATTTCCCTTAAGACACATACAACAATATTAAAGTATAAGAAATTTCTCAAACATGCTCTGCATCAGCATTCTTATGAAATTTTATCCTTACCATTTTGGCAATAACAAAAACCTGCACAAAACTGGAATTGTGTTCCAGAGTAGTGTACCTGGAAACCACAGCACAAGTCCACGGTCTAGAACTTCTTTAGAACGGGGGTCTGTGATGCTGCGCAACAGGGCTGTTCGTGGAGGAGGCAGGCGGTGCGTGAGCCCCGCCATACATCTCAGGACTTCGGGTGAGCTGGAGCCACTGATACGTACTACAGCTACCCCACATCTGCCATGACCCGATGACAATGCAAAGATGGTGTCGGCATCTGCAAGTCCAGTTGGGACTCCATCACAAGTGGACAAGAGCCGAGACGATGGGGTTTTTCCTCTGGAGATAAGAAAATGTCAAGCTCAGATTATTTATTTACAATAACTAATTTTCTAATTTACAAATCAACACTTTTGCTCTTTCATTGATTCACTTATATCCTGCACTGTTCTAACTGTAGGTACTACAAAAATTTGCACCATATAATGAAGCAGAAACATTAGAGAGATGAGACAAATGTACTGGCATAAAACAATAAAGGAGTGCACGAAATATCTTGATGAACAATGGAAGATGACAACAATAGATGTTTAGCAAATGTGATGTTTTGTTGTATTTTTTTTTACTTATGCCCTCTTGTCTTTTGAAGATTTACATACATGTCTAATCACACTACGTATTTGTATGTATCTCTGTAAGGAGAAGAATACAGAACAAACCTTGTCCGGTGTGTTTGGACCGCAGCTCTCCATATCCCATGATAAACAAATGGACGTGGGAGCATAACTCCAAACAGAAACTAAATATTTATTGGCTATTTTTGGCGTACACGCTGACATTAAACGCTTCATCTGTTACCAACAGGTTAATTTTCAGTACATTTTCCCTGCTTACTTCTCTCTTGATAACCTGAGCAAGTGCATGAACAAACTCACGCAGCTTGTAACTGTTTGGTTTGCCACTCCTTCGCTGTCTGCGATTGGTCAACGTCATCAAAAAGCAAGAAGGTTCTAAAGTTTAATTGGTTTAGAAACAACTCATCTAAAGCGAGTCCCGCCCATTGTGCGTCGTGTACCCTGGTCCGTAATACCATCCTAGCAGGGCAGTAGTTCCGGGGTTCAAGAAAACGATGACTTGCAGGTAATTCCCTCTCAATATGATAAAGCTACGTGGTTAACTAAAGTAAAGTTTATTTAAAAAGAAAAAAAAAGTGTTCTACATAAAATAACGTGGTAAAATAATAGAATAATTTTATAGAACAAATAAAAAAAACTGTCAAACAAAACCTGTACTGGATAAAAGTAAATAAGAATAACAATGTATTATTATTATTATTATTATTATTATTATTATTATTATTATTATTATTATTATTATTATTATTATTATTATT
>JBAMHX010000016.1:6543355-6555689 GCA_037177515.1 Pseudomugil tenellus | reverse complement strand
TTATTATTATTATTATTATTATTATTATTATTATTATTATTATTATTATTATTATTAATAATAATAATAATAATATATTCAATAACTAGTAAAAAATGTCAGCATATCTTCCTTTTATATTTCAATTAAAAAAGATGTAAGATGTTAAAAAATATGCAATAATTTGCAAATTAAACATTTTATTTAAATATTAAACATATTGAAACATCTAAAAAGAAATTGTTTTATCCACTCTTTCCTACAAATAGAATAAGCTACAATATGTAAATGGTCAGTTTTACTTAAAAAATAAATCATATTTTTATATAACCTAATTTTATACAATGCTACTTTTGTACAATTTTGTACTAATTTAGAAAGCACACTTAAAAAATAGAAATTTGTTTAATGTTTTTATAACTGTCGTGTAATTTTGTTTAATTATTGCATGCTTTACTTATCCATCCATTATCTATCGCTTATTCCCAAATGGGGTCGCATAAACCCTTGACAGGTTGCCAGTCCATCACAGGGCAACACACATAGACAAACAACCATGCACACTCACTCCCACGGGCAAATTAGAGTCTCCAATCAGCCTATCCCCAAGGTGCATGTCTTTTGACTGTGGGAGGAAGCCAGAAAACCCAGAGAGAATTTACGCTAACACAGGGAGAACATGCAAACTCCACAGAAAGGCCACCGTCTGAGCCAGGTATCGAACCGGCAACCTGCTTGTTGTGAGGCTACAGTGCCACTGTGCAGCCCTGCTTTACTTACATAAAATCAGATTACATTCAAATGAATCTATTTCTAATTAACATATTTAGGACATGTTTGTGCAGTTGTGAATAGATGTGACCGTCAGTTGCAAAATATCTTCCACATATTTATCTACACATAGATCCAGTATCCTTAAATGCAGTGATGATTGGATTACAAGTAACTCCTTCATGACTGTGTACATGTGCACTGTCTTCTACCATGTCCTCTTTATGGCATTGCTTATCCCGAATAGATATGCATCTAGCACGTATCACAAAATGCCGTAACTGCGGTTTTACTTAGCTTCGTCTCAGCTGCCATGCATTGGGACCCATGGCAAATATATATAAATGGCTAAGAATGTAAATCATTCATTTTGTTACACATTGCATCTTTAAATGTATGTCTCTCCTAAAGTACATTTCAGAGAGATCTTTCCCCATCTTCTAATTCTTAATACAATAAATAGGTATATCAGAAAATATAGGTAAATTTGAGCAAACCAGCATAAATAATACTAAAGCTTTTTATAAATCAACACAGTGTGACAAACATTCTTATGCATAAAGAAACATTTCAGTAGAAACATAATAACTTTCAAAACAGGATGTTATTGTAGGAAAGCAATGTATGTCACCACAGTTATTATTATTGCCATTAATTGTAAACTGCTATACACCACATTAGCTCCTCCTTTTATTTAGATTTGTCTTTGTTAATTTTAGAACAAAAAGGCCAGAGTGGTTTTCATCATGACCCACATACTACACAAGCATGCATATAGCAGACCACAAACGGAGCGTAGACTACATGTGCACTGATGTGTGTCTTCCCCACAGCAGCACCTTGCAGCTGTCTACCAGAGGCTGGTGAGTAAGCAGAATTTCTGCTCACACATGAGGTGCTCCTGAACTGTAGGCCATATGAGGGGGAGGGCTGGCAACCTGCTTGTGTAGCTGCGCAGAGAAATACGGCATCCAGGAGGGACAACCAAGAAGAGATTATGTTGGATCCAGAAGAAACATGGCCTGGGGCTTGGGAATAATCTTTAACCTGGAACCTCAATAATTTATGGACTGTTCTGCTTGTTCACAAAGCGTGACAGCTGCCACCTCACTGCTGTTGAGTACCAACAATACACTTTGCAAGACCTTTGTTAATCAGGTCATGGATCTGATTACACATGATATTCTTTTTTTTTTTTTTTATTAAAGGATAGTGATGTATTTGCTCACACATGCACATCTTATTTATATAGCTTTGCTGTAAAACCAGCACATCGTCTCTCTGAGCCTGAACTGTGCGCGTTTGTTTTGAAGAAAGTGTTTGTTTAAGGTGTAGGCCCTTAACATCGGCATATTGGGAACAAAGATGATGACACATCTGTTGTGTAAATACCTTTTATACTAATAGTTTTCGCAGGTCGTAAATGACAACACAGTAAAGATGCTGAATGTGGAACGGTTTGGGAGGGAGTGACATCCTTCGTAGCAATACCTGTACATCAATGAAAATTTAATCTTTAAAGATATTTTTGCATCAATAAATAAGTTATATGGTCTATTTAATCTTCAAGGACAGGATGGTGCAGTCATGTTCCCTGATGAACAAATCCCTGCTAGATTGCAGATATCTGTCTGTGGATTATTATTATCCAAACTCAGGCTGGTTAAACAAAAGATATGAAAACGTTTTTCATGATAATCTCAATTATTATACTGCAGGTTAGATAATGCTTTCAGATTATAGCCCATATTGGATTTATTTTTTATTTCATTGAAGCCAGGCTGCATGCAGAGGTCACAGACAAGGAAATTGAAGGTCGTGCATGTCTAAAAAACCTCATTATTACCTTAAACGCTGATGGGGAATTCAGTCAGTGGGCTTAGAAACACCTTACCTGATTTTACAGCTGCATTTTAAATGACACAGTCCTTCAGACAGTTTTATAATTTGCTTTTATAATCTGTGATAATACTCAATTATCACCAAGCAATGGCTAAACGTTGGAAGGTGGCTGGTTGTGTGTGTATACATGCGTGTGTCATCCGCCCCCCTCCCCCGCTCTGCGCTCTTTGTCCCTCCTCCTGTCGTCGGAGGAGCGCACTCCATCAACCGCGCATCCTGCTCCAGAGTACCACCAGGATGATCTGCCGCTACGCCTACAACCTTCACTTCACTTTCATACTCATTTAAACCTTCATTTCCGACCCTCACCGGCCGCCCTGCTACACCCATGCTTTGCCTTCCTCCTGAGATGCGATATCACTGCACAATTTCCCGGAGAATATCTTCATCGTGCGTAGCTCCTCGCTGATAGAGAGCATGCCGGACACGGGGACGGTGGCAGCAGGCGCTGTAGCCACGGCGGCGCCCGCCGGTGGCGCGACCACCTCCGGCGATGGCTCGGAGAGCTCCCGGCACCGACACCGACCACAGCAGGGAGACTCGGAGAGGCCAGAGCCAGGCGCTGCCCCGCAACAAAGCTCCTCGGGAGTACTGGGTAAGTGGAGAGCGGCTGCTTTGCTCGGACAGGTGAACGTGATGTTGGGAAATTGCGCACCATCACTGTCCTCGCGGCGCAGCTCTTTTGTCTCCATGAGGACTCCCAGAAATGATCAAATTACACACCTGTAGATGAGGACTGCCGTGCTGCATCTTTACGTGGCAGTAGGTTTGGAAAATGATTGAAATGAAGCCCTCTGCCTATGAAAATGACCTTATTAGACCCATCCCAGACGTTTGTTTTCACATGGTTTCAGTGTGGCCAGTTGGCCAATCTCCAGCTTTCAGCTTGTCACAGTGACTGTGGTATTCTCATGTCCTGTTTGTTCTGTTGCGAGGCCTGTTTATTTTTAAATGCCAATATATTATGATCGGCTTCCAGTTTATTTTTACTCAGTGGTTTTTTTCCCCAGTTTTTTTTCCTTGTAAACAAACGTTTCACAAATATTTAGACTGATTCTCTGTTGTACACTTTAATACTAGCTTTCAGGCTACTGGATAGCCTATGGAGCAGGTGCATCTATTGTTATTTTAATGAGCATTAAGCTCTTTTATATAAATGTGTGGTATACAGCTAATGCTAATGGTAATGGAGTGAATGCATGTTGTATGCTATTCCTGTATTTGAGACAGTTAAATTATATTCAGCTGGTTTGTACAGAAAGAAGACTAAACATGTTTTGTGTTTACAGTCGGACATGGACACTGGGTTTAATTTGGGCCATGTTACAGTTGTTTCTTTATAAGATTTATAAATGATGCTATTTTAGGATCAGATCCCAATATTAGCTCCAATAGGGAGCCTCAGCTGCCAAGCAGGATTGTTTTCTTGCATGCAGGTTGCAGAGGCAGCCTCTGTGTTGCCTGCGAGTACTGCTGCAGAGTGATGCAGTAGAGCTGTGGGGTGTCAGCAGGAGCGATCCTTTCCACACTTCCACGAGGTAACCTGAGCAGGCATTGGCTGACTGGAAGAGCCGACTGATGTCATCCTTCTAGTAGGGCGCTTGAATGGGTCATGGACATGTTTGCGGGTCAGTGGAGCGAAGATTAGTTCAATTTTACTGTGACTTGATTAGCTCGAGGCAGCAGTTGGGCAAAGGGAAGAGCTGGGAATCTGACAATGTAATAATGGTGGCAAAACTAAAACACATATTTAGAGGTACAGATACCTTACTTAATATAAATTTGGAGTCTCAATATCTGGGAATTCTCAATATTTCTCCTTTGCTGATAAAAGGTTATCATTATGCATCCAGCTACTGGCTCTACTTTGCTAATATTGTCTCCCTTTTTTATCAGATCAAAATGTGCATCCAGACGTTGGTCACATACACAATAATGTAAAACTACAGAAGTTGCTTTGTTTTTCTAAAAGGAAGGGGTTTTCAGTGGGGTTGTTTGTGTTTCTGAGTAAAAAAAGCAGAACTAATTTAATTAACATATTTAATTCTATTATGATTGTCACAATGGTTCTGCACAAAACAAGAGGACATGAAATCATACAGGTCAGACAAATACAGCAACATATAAAACTAAAAAAATAAAATAAAATTGTATATGTCCGATATTATTGTTATATTGATCTTATCGGCCGATATATGTAGAAAAATATGATATAGGAAAATACTGGTAATGGTTTTTACTTTTTAGGAGATGCGATTTATAGTTTTCCACATATGTTTGTGTGTTTGGTACAACTACAATATATCCTGTGGCTGTGACATCATCAAACCGCGTCATCCTTTGCAGCTTAAGGAGTTGAAAGTAGAGTCTTCCACATGTTTTGGAATTATTTCAAAGCTTCTGCAGACATTAAATTTGCTGCAAAGTGAAGGATATAACTTATTTACCAGAAACTATTTTGTTTTTCTTTGGGAGGATCATAATATATCAGCATCAGTTAATATTGGTATCAGAAATTGAGAGTTGGACAAAATTGGCATAGATTGGTAAAAACAGCCAATATCGAACATCCTTAATAAAATATAAATTACAAAGGAAAAATATTTAATAGTTTCTATGTTTTTTTTAAATTGAATCATATTTTTTTGCAGTTTAACACAAAGGAGGACTTTCTGTAGTGATATTAAATCTTACTTGTCTCCTCTTTTTTTTTTTTTACTGGAGTGGGGAAAATGTAATCTGACAGATATGGCAGGGATGGTAAATGACCAATTTAACAGGAACGATATCCATCCAAATCATCAAAAACCTAAAGGATTGAGTGTCTTGTTTCACTAAAACTATCTGCTCCTGTTAGCTTGGATTATTAGGGAACAGTTTGGGTACTTCAGTGGGATTACCATATCACACAAGTGCCCTCACACATGTCAGCACTATTAGCCAGCACAGTGGCAGGGCAGGCAAGGGGACGTCTCCATGAGGCTGAGACATTGGTGGCAGTCTGGAAGGATTTTCTTCTCCAGAGCCTTGGATGCTAATTGTCTCCATACCTCCTCCATATTTTCCTAATCTGTCCACAGTAGACCGCAATGACTTTGATCCTCTCAGCCGCCTTCCTTTGTAGCTCCAACACACACAAGCCCACATTTCAAGGATTAATTAAGCGCTCGTCCTTAGAAAATGCAACGTAAAAGTCGCACCAATTATAATATGTTCCCTCGGAGGCCAGCATTGATAAGATTCTCTATTGCAGAAATTAGGTCATGTATTTTCTGGTTGCCCAGTCAGTCTGCACAGTTGTGGAGGACATACAGTGAGATCCAGTCTTGCTCTGGAAAACAATGCAATGGTAATAGTATGCAGCTAGAAATGATACGTTTCCTCATAAATTCCCACAAATCTGATCCAGTTTTGAGTAAAACAAAAACTAATTTCTACATATATCTTTTCATTGTTTCTACCTTTTATCTCCAGGTGAACTTCAATGCTTCTTTTCACTTCAGCTTCCTTTTATCTGGAAAATCTTTCCCTCATAATTACACTTAAATCAGCACTTTGTTGCCAATTTGAACACATTCAGAAATTTATATTGTGACCTTCTAACTCATTATTTTTTCTTTGTTCTGCTTTACAGTATAGATCCGGTCATACATACTGGGAACAGTAATCTGGCTTTGTGTGTTGAATGAGCCCAAAACCATTTTGTCACCCCTGCTCTGGTCTGAACACAGTTCTTTTTTAGTTTTTTTTTCCTGCATGTAAACTTCCTTAACTCCATCCTTCACACTTGGCATTTAAAAAAAATGCTCTTTACAGTCTTCAAAATGCATGAGGAAAATGTATTAAGCAAGGATCTGCACTTTCAGCCTGGGCATAGCCCCCCCTGCTCCCCTCTCTGCACCTTAAGGAAGCTGAATGCCTCAGCTTTGCCTCAGACAGACTTAGTCAGGTTCAGTGTCACACTGGCTTCTTTAAATACAGCTGTGTGAGGTTAGTATTGAGAGGGAAAAAAGAATTTCGTAAAAGCAGAGCTGTTTTGCAGAGCAGCAGGCAGGCCGAGCTACTGGTTTGTTCCCTCCCACAGCTTCATGAAGGGGCTGATGAATGATATGCAGTATGATATAATGCCAACAGCATGTTGTGCCTAATGATTCTCAGCTTAATGCCTCTCTTTGCATCTGCCTCTTTGCTCATCTCACTCTTATTCATTACATGATCAACAGAAGCATTTCCTGTTCCTCTCTTCTCCTCTCATAAAAGCTGAGATGTGCATTAGGAGGAAAAAATGTCTCTTTGTGGGATGACCTTGCTGCTGGTCATATTAGTTTCATCAGAGGGGTCAAACACACAATTAGCAGATTACTTTGATGAGGCATAACATTTCAAGCTAAAATGATCACATTAACTAGAGAATTAAATATGTGACTCTTTGATGAGTAGCAGCTTGCTTTAAAATTGAGACCGTTAAAGGAGCGTATGCACCAGTTAGATGATGGTGAACAGTGCTGCAGTTCTCTAACAATACAGTCGTGTTCATTGTTCATCACTGATGACGTCACATGTGTGTTGTAAGCAGTTTGTTATCTGCATCAAACTTCTGATTCTGTTACCAGAAACTCAAGATTATCTGGTGTTAATGCCGGTTTGACCTTTAGCTGTTGGGAATGATCTGGCCATTGTCTTCACCACTGTCAAAGCTCAGTGTCTCTGCTCTCACTTACAGCTGTTTAGTCACTGTGGGCTGTCAACTATTTTTTGTTTTGCTCCACACAATTTTCAGTTACAAATGATTCCAATCAGATCCACAAAGGGAGTTTTATTTCTAGATTTTCAGTTTTTTAGAACGAGATCAGAGCTACTTGTGGTTTGCACTTTAAGCTGTCACCTACAACCTTTGTGAACCTGACTGACGCAGCCTGTAACCTCGCTCAGAACCGCTTCTCTGTCAAAACGTGCTACCTTATTGTTGACATGTCCCACCCCAGGCTAAAGTTATAAATATATCTGTGCAGAATAGTGCCAACATTTATCGGTACAATTCAGTTATAAAAATAGTTAGTAGATCATTAATACATGTTTGATATGTTGAACAATATTTATAGGTCCTAAGAAATAATGTTACAGGTGTTTAAAATCAAACCTAATAAATTTATGAAGGTACGATGCCTCAGCAGTGTAAATAACCCCATACAAGTATCGTTATATTTATGAAGTTAGGATGCCTCAACAGTGTAAATTATGCCTGTATTTATGAATGCAGAATGAGTTAACTGTATAAATTAGGGAATGTTTTTATTATTAGGCTATATAATAATGAAAAACGCAAGATAGTTTAAATATAAACCTAAAATATCTGTGAAAATACATCAAATATATGTAAATAAAATTAAAATGATTCGTTTCTGTCATGGAATGCAGCTGATGTAAGTCTCACAACACAGCAGACTTAAGGGTAGCATGGATTTATGGGTATGCCCTTAACACCGAAAAGACTTTTTCATGATACAAACATTTGTAGAAGTAGTAGTTGGTTAGGATGAAAACACGCCCAAGGCATAAATTAACTACGTATGAAAGAATTATAGGGGCTGCCATGCAATGAGTGGGTCCAACCAAGATTGCTTGATTTGCATACATTTCAACCTATTTATCAGATCCACTGAAAGGAGGACTCAAATGCCAGGACTCCAGGTAAGTTTTAATCTGGTTTTCTCTTGGACACAACACAAGCAAACAGAATCAACAACCTGGCGGAGAACAAAGGAACCATGTGGGGTATATATAGACTTGGAGGAGCAGACAATGGGATACAGGTGTGACACATTAGAGCGGAGCTGGTAATCGCACAGGAGGGCAGACAGGACCAAGAAGGAAACGGATCTGAAATGAGACAGTGATACAAAATAAAACAGGAAACAGAATCAAGCTCAAGTGTGGTCTCTTGAACAGGATGTGACACTATTTCCAAGTTTAAATACAAAAGTAATTCAACTGGTTAAATGGTTTTGTTTAACATATGTGTTGAGGGTCTCTGGAAAAGCATTTTTTTAAAGTAATTGTAAAATAAAAATATTATTTCAAATCAAACAATTAATTTGTACAATATAAAGATCAGTAGTCAAAGTGTTTTTTAATTACACGTTTTAAAACAATTGAAAAGGAATTGCAATTTGAAATATTAATTCATTTTAAATCCTGTAACATGTAAATCTATCTAAAAGGACAATTAAGTAACACAAATCTCTAATTTGGTTAAAAAATACCTTTTTATTTCCTATATTTAAAAAAGTGATTTCCTTTTTCCATTTCAATTTTCTTCCTTAATGATTTTTTGTTTCTATTTGTGTGACTCTCACAGTTAAACCAATCACAGCTGCTTGAAGATAACCAGCTCACTCATTGGTTAGTGTTGTAATTACAACATTAGACAGCCACACTAGCGCTTCTGTCTTGAATCTCTTGATTTGGCAAAGTAACATCTTGATCTTTTGAAAACTTGATAGAAATTCATATTCTGTGTGCTGGATAGACTTTTCAAGTTTCGACCTATCTGTAACAGTCCCCTTAAAGCTTCTGCACATCGGCATCTGTACTGCCAACTCAGTTAGCGAGGTGTTAGCAAGCTGCTACTTCCTCAAAGGGACATTCAGGACAGTCTGGCAACTTTTCAATAAGGCTGCGTTTTAACGTTTTTATTAGGCAGCATCTAATAACACCTGTTAGTTCAGATTTCTGTGGATAGAAACACAAAATCAGAGATACATTGGAATTAGATTCGTCAGGTCAACTTACAAAAATCATAGATAACTTTACATTCAATCTAGACACTATCAGACACCTTCAACTGCATCCTTCTGTAACTACATCAATACAGATGTCTGTAAAGGTATGCAGACATGTTCAGGTATGCAGACTTGTTTTTGGAAGTTCCAACATATCTGGGTTGTGATAAACCATCTGTCTTGCCAGTAGTGATTCAGCTGCCCCAGATTTCCAGGTTTTTAATGGCGTAGTCATAATGCTTCTTTGCCTCCAGCCAACCAACTTTTAAATCCTTATTTATGCCCTCTAGAAGTTTATGCGTTTCCATTTATATCCATAAAGATTATCAAACTCCGTGCAGCAAATAAAAATGCTTGCCCCGCAGCTCAAAGTATTTCAAAACACAGAAAGAAGATTTGCCGGTTTTGCCCATCTCTTGCTGTCACAGAAACCTTATCAGCAGGTTTAGGCTCCTTTTCTCCGTGATCAAAGCACAGCCAGTGTCCAACCTTCTTTTGTGCTGCTTCTATTGCATTATTGTGAGGAAAAGTAGGATTGGGGTCAATTTGGTCTCCCTGACTTTACCCTCTGTGACTGCACTGACGAGGGTTGGACCTGAATTTTCTTAGTTGCTAAGCACAGTACAATGACCATGGTGAAGAATGCTGTTTTTAGCCTTGGTCGTAGGGAATTGCTCCACATTAACTGTTCTGCCATCTTGGAAAAAAGAAAAAAAACCTGCTAAAGGGTTGTGAAAATGTTACATATTGACACCTTTTCTCCCACAACTCAGAAATGAATGCATCATGTCCATGTTGCAAACAGAGACTGACAGTAAACAGCCCAGAACGTGTGTAATGTAGGCCTTTTTCCTTTTATTTGTTATGTTTCTCTCCTAATATCCTCCCGTGACTCATTTCATTTGGCCACTTTTAGATTGTTTGTTTGGTAGAGATGCAACCAATCCTTCCCATCTTCTTTGTAATGCTTCTGTAATGGCCTGATTTTAATCTTGAACCCAGTAAAAAAAGCACCATCATCTGTTTGTTGGCATGTTTGAGCTTCCTGTAACCATGGATTCATATTTCAGCACCCGTTTAGCATTTTAGCTGGTTTTCACCATGATTGTCTGGTATGTTGTCTCTTGTTTTTTGCCTGTGATGAAAACAAAAACATAAAAAAGCAAAGTGCGTAAGGAAGAGAAATCTGTGCTTGTCATCATCGGCCCCTATTAGAAAAGGGTTTACTTGTGGTGGAGAAAACCAGCCCTTTCAGCTGTCCTATAAGCATAAAGCCCACAGCTGTAGATGACGGATAAAAGCTTGACTGTGTGCGTTTCTCTGAGATCCCACCTCTGTAAATGCTCTGCTTGAATCGCCTCTTTTCAGGCTCCTCATTTAAATGAGTTTTTCTTGTTGATATACATAATAAATGCAGCAAGATCACTTCCCCCTAAAGTATTCATTTTATCCATTTAAAGATGCATCTGCCACCAGGATGTTGCATTATTTTTATGGATCTATTCTTGTTCTCAATGACAGAGCTGTTAGCCTTCGCAGAGCCAAAGATCAGCCACATCATTAATGCTAACGTCACATTTTGAAATATTCCATCAAGAATCAATGCATAAAATCTAAGGAAATACATAGAAATTCAAGTAAAATCTTGAAACGAAAGCAAATGTAATTCACTTAAATAAAATATATTAAAACAGTTTACCTCAAATAGGAACAATCCAATACAATTTTACTAAATTGTTTTTTTTTAACATGTAAAGCACTTTGTGTTTGTTGGCAGGAAAAATTTGTTATAAATAAAGTTAGATCTGAATGACAGACATGAAATAAAAAGCAATCAAACATTAGAGGAAACTGCATCTCTCAAGTGAAAGGAATGATGAAACAGCTTAAATATCAGATTAAAGTGGTATAAGTGTGGTATAAGTGCTAACTCCTAGTTGAACTTTTAAATTAGTAAAAGGTTTTCGCTCCTTATACGCTGCCTGTGCAACAAAGGTTGCAACCTGGATTTAACTAAGCAAACAGGTACAAACCTCCAATTAAATAATTACTGAAGGCTGATTATCTGTCAGCTGACAAGAAGTTTTACCCCAACTTATGCAATAAGTTGCTTCTCATTTCTTAAACAACCATGTTGAAAGACACATCCTGTGTTTGTGGTAAAGATATTAATCTGTTTCAGAAAAGTTAAAACATTGTGAAAGTTCCAGCAGAGAAACATCTGAGAAGATTGCAGAAACTACTAAAAGTGGTGTAAGAACTGTCCTATGCAGTATAACCATCATTTTCTGGGAAGAAATGTTCGGAAAAACATCCTGTATAATAATCGGTGATCACTTTATTTATTATTATTTTTAATTTTTTATAAAAAATTTTGAAACTTGGCTTGTCCAGCATTAAGACAGGCAGATAATGTGCATCTGTTTGCTGTGACTTGCTGAACTACTTTGCTTTGTCAAGAGGAACTGTATGTATATATGTATTAGTTCCTCTTGATAATCTGAATTCTTTATTTCTTTTGGTTTCATCATAGTTCAACAAGATTTCAATGTATTGCTGGACACGATCAGTGATCACTTAAATGATCACTTTTAAATGAATTTCAAAGAAATCAGATTGTTGACAAACGGTAGTATAACTAAAGGTCCTGCTTTCTGTCTTTCAGTTGGTCATTTTTCACAAGGGGTTGATTATATGTGAGGCGACAAGTTGGAGATGCTAATGAAAGTAAACAGAGGAGGTGGGGGCGATTAGCGGGCTGAGCCAGCACCAACGCGTTTGCAAAGCATTGTGGGATTTGTAGTACTAGCTGAGGATGTGCGGTGGGCGGCTGTAGCTCAGGTGGAAGAGAAGTCGTCTTTCAACCGGAAAGTTGTGAGATCGATTCCAGGCTTCGCCTG
>JBAMHX010000016.1:6501761-6527493 GCA_037177515.1 Pseudomugil tenellus | reverse complement strand
ACGGTGCCCACAGAGAATTGTGACGTTCTCATGACATTTGCAGGTCAGAAACTCAAAAGACAGACACACACACACACGCAGAGATGTTTTTGCTTTGTTCAGTATATGTTTTAAATACAGTAAATGAAAATATTTAACTTTAACCATCATAAAATATCTGATGAAATGATAAATGTGTTTTAAGAGATGTGAAATGGGAGCTACCTGAGGTCAGACTTGAACGCTGGTCTGCCGCAGCACAAGGACTGGTGATGAGTGCCCAGAGAGGTCTCACAATGCCTGCTCAAAACATGGTTTACATTTATATTGCCAGATACTCTGAGAAGTGGACTTTTAATTTTTTAATTTTGTTCATTTTCAGTCAGGCGAAATGAGCTTTCCAGTTAATCTCAAAGCTATGAATTATAGATGCACCAATACAACTATGCAAGCTAGTTTGACATCAGCTAACAGCCAGTAATACACACACACACACACTTGTTCTATAAATAAGAAATTCATCTTTCACCTTTATTCTGTTTTTATTTGGCTGGGTTGGAAACAGCACACTACACAAGTACACTAAGAAAGGAGCGAACCAAAGTCTTTCTACCAGTTTACAGAATATTTTTTTCTTACTCTGATTATTAATAACGCAGACCTGAAATTATTTTCCCTTAAAATCCCATCTTAATGTAAAAATTTTCCAAACAAATGTCGCAGCACAAGAGCAAAAACAATTTAATATGGATGTAAACATGTTAATGTTAGTGTTTTTTTCCAAATAAAACATATTTCGTGTTGATGCTCCACAAAACAATGCAAAATAAATTATTTTCATTGTTTAATTGTTCAAAGCTGTAATTAAACTTTTTCTTTCTCCAGGTAAAGATGAATGGAGTAGGGTTTAATTCCTTCAGCATTACCTATTACTTGCAGCAGAAGGAAGCAAAGTAAAAGAAAATGAGTTCTTACTTTCTAGTTTCATTTTAGGAATAACTAGTAATGAACTGTGAGAGCGCACTCCTGATGCAGTGATGCGATGGTATGACAGAAAGTGTGTTTTTATCTTTCATTTCCTGCCATAGACACTACAGATGACCACACATTACTATGGCTACTGAACCACATCCGGCTGGGAATCCCAGAGCTCATCATCCAAATCCGACATCATAAGCACACCAGAGTCTACGCATTCTTCATCACAGCTACATATGAAAAGTAAGACATTCATCCAGAAGGAAATTTATGGAAAGATGTTTGTTTTCACTCATTTATACACTCGACAGGGCTGCAGCATTACATATCACTCTTGTTGTGTTTGATACTTCAGGTCAATATTAAACTGTTGTGTTACAAATTATAATAAAGATAGATTTTTCCATATGAAGGGTAAGATAATATCTTTATTCTGATCAGCACCTGCAAAAATTAGAAATTAGACAGTGACATGAAAATATGAAAATGTTCATTTTCTCAGTAAATGATTTAAACATCTGATTAATAAATCAAAAATGACATTTACTGGCATTACGAAAAGGTTGTTTTGGGCTGGAAAAATAAATGGTAAGGAGGTGTGAAATTGGCTTATTTTTGTTGTTTTATATGTGAGCTGGAAAAAAACAATGAAGCCAAGAGAAAATACTCAGCATGGCACAAGCTGGCCTAGCTCATCTACGGGTCATAATGCATTCAATTAATCTCACACACAGACATTTGTTGCCCAAAAATTACTTTTAGTGAAGCTGAGGCAGAAAATAAGTCCTGCTAAAAACTTTATCAGTAAAGAAAGTAAATTCATGCAAAAAAATTGTTTAAGTTGAATTCAGTGAAATATTTTGTGAAATGGGTGGAAGCTCTTATTTAATGTATCATACTTTGTCCAGGGAAAAGTTCTTGAACTTTTGCGTCTCCTCTGTTTGAGTGAGATCGGCAGGTCTGTTTCGACACTAACTGCAGCAGTAAGAGGCTGCTTTCCGCCACAGACACAGAAATAAGCAACATTAACACGTCATATCTTACTCCAGGTTGACTTGTTATTTTTAAATACTTTCATTTAAAATAAGAATCAAATGGAAATATCTTTGTTGTTCCGCGTTGGTGTGGAGGAAAACCTTCATTTATCATATTTATATACTTAGCTGCAGCTATAGGAGGCACAGCAGTTTAACTCGTATGCGGTGAATCATCAGTGGAATCACAAGCAGAGTTACTCCTCTGCTTTTAGCTGCAGTTTAAAGCCCAGCCAAACTGTTCGGACTGCTTTTTACCTTTTGGATACACTACCTGGCGCTGCAATTTGGTTTAAAACAAAGTCTCTGGAATATTGGAAGTGATGTCAGGGAAATTTTAATCCTAGCACTGACTTTGGGGAAATTCTGAGAAATAAAATCCATGAGGTCGAGATGGCCGCTGCTCTGCCTCATTTCTCCTCCTGACAAATGTTGAGCTTTGTTTGCTGACTGTACTTTTAACAATGCCCCACTCAAACAAAACCATTTGCCCATGAGTGGTTTGGGAAAAGATAGATGGGGAGAAAGAAAGGGAGCGTAGGGAAAGATGAAGCAAATGAAATGAAGAGACAAGCTGCTGAAGAGGACTGAGGCAAAATAAGAATAAGGGAGATGTGAAGAAAGACAATATGCTGAGTGGATGGAGAGAGTGCATTCTGAACATGTGCCAGTAGGCTTTAAATGAAATGTTCAAGAAAACGGATTGCTGTGTGACCCAGTCACTCTCTGCACACAGACACATACACACCTTGTATTTGGTAGCTTGACCTACATTTTATGAGATTGAAATGATAACCCAGAAAATATCCCATCATCTTCACGTCACCTTGGACAGTTATTCTATTCACATGCTGAAGTTGTTTCTTTTCTGTCCCTGTGTTCCAGTTCTGCTCAGATTAACTATTCGTTTGTAATGTTTTCACTGGTGTCTGTCTGTTTGTGTACAACATAACTCCAAAAGTTATGAACGAATTATCATGAAATTTTCAGAATATCCAGAACTGGAAGATGAACACATGGTTACATTTTAGAGGTGATCCAGACCACTGTTTGGTTCCAGGAAGGTTTTAAAGGATTCTTTAACATTGCGAGATAGACACTCATATAGGCACTCATGTGACAGCAGCTGTTTGCTGTTTTTCACTCTGACAAAGATCATGTTTTGCTGAGTCCTAAGATATGCATTAAAATAAGCCCAAATGTCTTTCTAGTCATTTCCATGAGACACACAAAACACTTTATTAATGACATACGTCAAGCCATTACAATCTTTGATACACGCAATGACACAAAACCGTACAATTAAACGTGACAGCAGCATGTGACAGCGTGAGACTGTCTCATAGGACATGGAAATGTCTTAGAAGTGTCTTTTCAACAAAACTATCAATATAACTATCGCAAATGCCAACATTGCTTGACAAAACGTTACGGCATATGGTTTAAATATGGGGTCGCAACGCGGCTCCACCGCCGCATGTGACTCTATAGTGCCCCCTTGAGGTTCCCTGGAGCATTTTTAAAAAAGTGTGCAAATGGAAAAAAATGGGGGAGATTTAGTGTCATTTTTCTCTGGGTTTTTGGCCTGGATGTTTTGACTCAAACCCTGGTAACCAAAACCAGAATACAGTAAGTCAGCGTAATGTGGGCTGTTAACCAGACATCTTAGCTGCATGCTCTGGTTTTTGGATGGGAAAACTCTGGTGCTTGGCAAAGGTTTGCACTCTATGAGTGCTTTCTAGTTTTATTCTGTTTTTCCCGTCTTTGAAAGAGGATGATTACGAGTTCTTGGCAGGTTGTAAAGGCTGCAGGAACCGGGGCTGCTTTTCATGGCAACTCCACCTCACCAAGCCTTACGCAAACATCCTTGTTCTCTTTTTCTTGCCTGACCTACGATTCGTTACTCCCTCCTCAGCTCTTACTGGGCACTTTACAGAGTGCAGTTTGGTACTGCTGAGTTTCATTATTACACATTATGTCTGATAGTTATTTGCTACATTAGCATAAACTTTAGAAGCAGTGTTTCCCTCAGCAATGTTCTGCTCCTTTACAAGGTTAAGTCTGTCCACACCATACTTTTGACTGCATCTCCACATTCAGACCTCTTGCATTTGGCAAGACAGTGTGTAAAAGGTACAAACCTTTCTATTAAATGAGAGAAATTTGGATTCCTGGCAAGAGCTACACATGCCTGAAAAGACCTTATAGTGTAATAAACAGCTAATTTAAATAGATCCAGCTTTGCTTTATTTATTTTCTTTAACTTAGCAGAGACCTTTATTGTGACAATGCATGCAAAGGCAGTTTCCTCTCCAGTGATACCAAAGCTTACATCTCACATTCTGCTGTAATCCATCACGTTGTTGTCCGTACCTCACTGTACCCCCCACCTCTCACCCTACCAAGCACTTTCAGCTGCATGATAGATGGATGTTCCCATCTGCGTGTGGTTTCGACTGTATGTATATGTGAGAGCTGAGTGAGTCGTCGGTCTGGAGGGGACTGAAGGTCTGGCGCGTCATTATTATAGCAACATCAGTACAAGGCCACCTGCAAGGACAGGAGAAAGAAGTGATGTGAAGAAGAGGGTTGGGGAGGCAAAAGAAGGAGGGAGAACACAGACAGTAGGATGAAGGCTGAATATGAAGAGGAACAGAACAGAATGTCAGGAAAAGGAAGAAAACAAGAAGGGGGGGTTGATGGGAAATGACATGATGGGAAAGAGTAATAAGCTTTCAGTTAGTGGAGGACAAAAAGTGTAAACTTCTGCTTTTTTGTGTCAACATTAATGTCTTCATAACATAAAAAAACAAAATAAATTTGCCAGTTTAATATTAACATTTAGTTACCTCATTATAATAACTTAATTCTAATAATTTTTAGTAAACTTAATTCTAAATAAAGAAACTTGAAATGACTTATTAAAGTTTGCGACAGCAGAAAGTTTAATTCTAAAGTTCCTGCTGCATCCAATCAAGTTCATTCAAGAGAAAAAGTAACAAAACCTGAATGCATATATGGAATATTCATTTCCCCCTTTTCTGCATAAGACATGGCTCAAATAAAATCAATGTTTATCTTTCTTTGCAAAAGGATGAAAAAAGAAGAAAACGTTTGCGTTACTGCAGTCACTGTCAGCTCTATTTGCTGCCTACATGTTGTTTTATAAAACCTGCAGAATTAAACAGCTTGAGAATCATCATAATGTGTTAGTTTTGGGCAGCTGGTCACAAAGGGAGCAATGAGAACAGACTGAAGTCAAATTTATATGCAGCAGTCACATCATATATTAGAACTGAGAGGTAAGCAAGAACCTGTAAAACCTGTGTTGATGCTGATACAGTTTGCTGCGAGGTGCTGAGGAAATGGGACTGAGGAAGGCCGTGAAGCCCGAGTTCGGCGGTGGAACTCGAAACTTCTCCTGTGAAGAAGACTACATCTACGAGAACATCGAGAGTGAGCTGTGCTTCTTCACTTCACAGGTCGGTGAACACACACGAGCAGGTCATGTGCCTATGTGGATGTGTCTGACTGGCTCCTTCTCTCGTTGCAGGAGAGGCAGAGCATCATTAAATACTGGCTGGACAATCTGCGTGCCAAACAAGGAGAAGCTCTTCATAATATCAGCTTCTTAGAAGGCCAGCCAATCAGTAAGCAGCATCCTTTACACTGTTGCAAAACACTGTCTTTGTTAATCCATTGGTTTGGTTTCCTTTTATATATATATATATGCTTCTGAATGTTTGTCTGCAGTCCCGGAGTTGAGTGCGAGAGGTGTGATCCACCAGGTATTTCCTCTCCATGAACAGAGGATTCTGAGTCAGTTGATGAAGTCTTGGGTCCAGGCTGTTTGTGAGAAACAGCCTTTAGGTCAGTATCTCAGATGCTGTATGCAAAACCACAGCATGCAAGAAAGAAAGTGCATTTTACACCACTTAAATCAGTCTCTTTGCTTGTGATTCTTTGTTTTATAATAAGTGTCGCAGTAGCAGTATTCCTGCTAATACTGAGTTTTAAACAACTTCCAGATGATATTTGTGACTACTTTGGGGTGAAGATTGCAATGTATTTTGCCTGGCTGGGGTTCTACACTACTTCTATGTTATATCCTGCTGTGATCGGCTTCGTGCTTTGGATGCTAACTGAGTCAGATCAGGTGAGGAGAGAGCTTTTCATGACTGGAGTGATCTAAGAGACAGGAGGAAACTTTTGCATGTTTGTTTTTGGGGCGTCGCAGACTAGCCGTGACATCTGCTGTGTGGTGTTTGCACTGTTCAACGTGGTGTGGGCCACTCTGTTTCTGGAGCGGTGGAAGAGGAGGGGTGCAGAGCTGGCATACAAATGGGGAACTCTGGACGCGCCTGCTGAGTCCCTGGAAGAGCCGCGGCCTCAGTTCCGGGTGAGGGAAGCTAAAGCTCTGATGCTTCTTCACTTTCTTTCTTCACCTCTCCGGTTTTTCATGGCGCTTCATGCTTCTGTCTGCAGGGCATCAAGCGCTACAGTCCTGTAACGGGATGTGAGGAATTCTACTACCCTCCGTGGCGGAGGCGTGTATTCAGGTGGCTGGTCAGCCTGCCCATCTGTATCCTCTGTCTGTGCTTTGTCTTCCTGGTCATGCTCATCTGCTTTGAGCTGCAGGTAAGTCAGCTGGTAACTTCTGGATTCTGCAGCATTCAGGAATTTTTTAATGTAAATTTAACAGAAACAAATAATCGAAGAGTAGATTTTTTTTGCGTATATGCATGAATGTACTTGATGTTTTATCCAGGATTGACCAGTAAAAAGCTGCATTTGTGTTTCTTCAGGAGTTTGTGATGGGGATCAAGGAAATGCCTCGACTAGCTCGATTCATCCCCAAAATCATGCTAGCTATCACTGTGACTGCATGTGACGAGGTGTACAGGAAAATCGCCTGCTGGCTTAATGACATGGGTGAGAGTCAAACAGGAATGATCCAAATTCTCCTGAAGATACTCATCTGCAATTCCTCAATATTCTTTGTAGCTATTTGGTTATCTCTTCTAAAACAACTTTAGTAATGACTTGTAATCATTTGCACAGAAAACTATAGACTCCAGAGTGCCTATGAGAAAAATCTCATCATCAAAATGGTTCTTGTAAGTGAAGTTTCTCACTACTAATCTGATTCATTCATACTTTTCCAACATGTTTTTGCTTCTCGTCTTGTCTGTAACAAGCTGTATTTCCTCCATTTGCAGTTTCAGTTTGTAAATTCTTATCTCAGCCTTTTTTACATTGGATTCTACCTCAAAGACATGGAGCGCCTGAAGGAGGTAAGAAACTGTTTCTGGTGTTTTTATGCCATAAATTTTACTTTTTTATGGTTTACAAAATGTGTAGCAGTGTTGTGTTCCTAAATCATTTGATCTCTGTGTACTTGCAATGGTCCCCATACCCATCCATCCATCTGTCCATTTGTGAAAGATGCTGCTGGTGTTGTCTCTGTTACGGAGTCTGCAGCGGCAGTTCCTGGTCAATTTGCTGCCTTTCCTCATCTGCAAGATCCAGATGTTTATGGTCTCTGTGCCCTGGTTCTTCAGGGCTTTACTCAAGTCCAAAGTATGATTCCTGCTAAGCTTTTCTGGTTTGGACTAAAGACGTATTTCCAGCTTTGTCATCCCTTTGCATGCCACATTGCTAGCAGAGATTGTACAGCCAGCCTGCTTTGTGTGCTCTGCTTAGGCTATTACTGGCTTGGTGATGGCTGTAAAGCTGTTGTTCTTACACTCTGTATTTTGGAGGCTGCTCTCTTTGTAGCTGACAGAACATAAAGTGGGAGTGAAACAAGTTTGTTTATCATGGATTGATAAAGAATTGATCATTCTCAGTTTGGGACAGCTTGCCTGCATATGTATTTTACAAAGATCGTTTATGGGACTTTGCCTGTTTATTTCTTTGGATATAAAAGGCCTTTTGGGTTGTTGGTATTTTCCTTCTGTGCTGCTTGTGTGAATCATTTTTCCTCGTACTTTTCACAGTTTGTCAGCTTCCTTTGCACTCTCAGCTGGAGTGGCACCTCACTAAGATTGTCTGTTAACATCCACAGTTCATCGTTTTTCTTTGTCTAAATAGTAGATTCTCCAAATATTTGCAAAAATTTGTTTACAATGAAAATATTGAATTAGTTATTTAGCTAGCCTCTAATTTACTTGCTGAAATGACTTAAATGCAAGCATGAGGTTCATGCTCTGTTGTGACGGTATGTTTAACTTGGTTGTGGGAAGGGGGAGACCAGCATCGTCCTTTTTAGTTTCTTCCTTGTGGTTTTTTATGTTTACAATATTGTGTGTCAGTAATGTTAGAATTGGAGACAGCTGGGTTAAGGTTGAAGCCTGTAAAATTTGAGATGATGCAGTTCCTAAATGTTTTCTGTTTTTAGAAAATAAATATGAAAACATTTGTGTTACAGTTCGACTTGTCAGACATTTTGCTGACATTTCTAGCAGCTTTGATAACCATTTTACTCAGTGGTAGTTATTTCTGGAAACAAAACGTTATTACATTAAAATGTGATGGGGCTTTGAAACATAAGCCTTTATATATTTATATTTTTCCATGTTATGATTTTGTCATTATAATAATCCAGAATTTGACTTTGTTGTATAAAATTTTACTGTTTCAAAAGCAACGAGTAAGAGGTTTGCAGCTGTTTAAACGGTAATATTGAGTGAATAAGATGGAAAACAGCTCCCTGTGTGTTTCTTCTGGACAAATTTCAGTCACATTCAGATATTTATCATTACCATTACGATGTAATCTACATATTTAACTGTCTTTGTATTTATTTGATGCATTTCCTTAAAGGTGTTTCTGTCTGTGTGTGAAAGTCTCTTTTCTGTCCTGCAGCCTTTTGTCTAACTTCTTGCACTGGTTGCATTTTGTTGGGGCGTTCCTGATAAATGATTTTACAGGTTTTGCTTTGTTATCTCAGTATGCTGACTGTTGCCCTTCCTGTCAGATGCTGGCCACTCTACTTATCATTCGCCAATTTCTTCAAAATGTGAAGGAGGTGCTGCAGCCTTACCTGTATGAGCGCCACAAGCTAGGGGAGATCACACTGAGAGCTGTGTGGGACCTGCTGCTCTCAGTGCTGCTAAAATATGCCCGGCTGGCAGCTGGAAAAGCCCAGACCTCTTCTACTGACCAGACCATGCCAGGACCTGGACAGAGGGGGACCAGGCCTGGACTGGGACAACAAGAACGAAGGTCACAGCATTTAAAGTCCAGATCTGAATGTGAAGAAGTTAAATAATAATGTGGTTTCACTACAAAGGAGGCTAAATGAATAGTAAAACACTGGCATTGATCATTCACACCAGCTGTTACAATATTAGTCTACAAACAACACCACTTGGCTCAAATAGAGAAACACTTGCTCTTCCTCTGCTGTTGTGTGTGTGCTGCACACCATCATGATTCATACTGGTTAGAGACTGAGTAAATAAATCATCAGAGCTCTGCTGTGAGTGGTTAAATCACAGTTTGTCTGACATTTTGCCATCCCTTTAATTCCTCTCAGAGAAAAGAAGTGTTTGAATGGTGGATGTGGAGTGCCTGATGAAGAGGAGGGAGGTGAGAGAGATGAGGCCGACAGCGGGAGGTTCAGTGAAGGAGAGACAGAGGAGGAGAGTTTGATTGACTGCGGTTTGAAGTTGAGGAAAGTCAGCTTCATAGAAAAGGTAATATGTGATGTGCATCATGTCATTCTGCTGCAGAATTTCTATAGTTTCTTGTGATGGTAAATATAGTTACAGCAGTTGTTCTTATCAAGGTGGACAGAAGGCCGGCCTGTAGTGGACTTCCTATGGAAAACAGTTTCCTGGAAGAAGGGAGCCCCACTATGGTTGAAAAAGGAATGGACCCAGCTTCTGTGTTTGAAATGTGCGATGACGACGATGATAATGGCATCCATGATGTGAAAGACTCAGGAGGGGGTGGGAATGAGGAAAGCAATGCTGCTGCTCCTCCTGCCTCTGCTGCTGGCAGCAGTGCCTCGCTACCCTCTGGATCTGACAGCAGCACATCACTGCGTCACAGGAAAAGAGGCCGGAGCGCAGAGAGGGTTGAGCCTAAAACCAAAAGAGAGTCATGGATGGATCCACCAGAAGAGAGAGAGAGTACAACACTTACTCAGGCCGAGATGGAGAGCTGCATGCAGACATATGCTGTAAGAACTTTACGTTTGTGTGTGTGTGTATTTGTTGAATTAGTACCACCATACTTGCTAATATAATTTACCCTGTTTACCAGTTATTTATCATGTACCATTCTTTTTTTTTCTAAACTTGAAAAACGTGATACTTGAGCTTGTAAAGCATTAGCCAGTTGCAGGAAAACAAGCTTTCTGTAAATCTAAAAATAAAATAATATAGACATTTGCAGCTTTTACAATTGGAACAGCATAAAAATTGGACACCTTATAATGTTCCTGATCCGATATGATCAACACTTCATGAGTCCCAAAAGGCTTTAAATCGTCATATGATGGTCATAGAGGGCAAAATAAAGCCACACCAATGTGAACAACAGTAATCTTGTTCTCCTGCTTCTAAACCACAGACTAAACACACTTAACTTTCAGACTGGGTTCATGCTGTGGCTTAATGCAACATCATGTCCCCACTCAGGACACTTTCCAGGACTATCAAGAGATGTTTGTCCAGTTCGGCTATGTGGTGCTCTTCTCCTCTGCCTTTCCTCTGGCTGCCATGTGTGCTCTCATAAACAATATCATTGAGATCCGCAGTGATGCTTTTAAGTTGTGCACTGGGCTGCAGCGGCCGTTTGGAGTCCGCGTGGAGAGCATCGGTCAGTGGCAGGTAAGAATATTTACTTTTACTTGGATTAAGATGTTACTTAGAGAAAGGAACATTTAAAATATTAAAGTGAAATTGCCATATGGTGTGTAGATGTAAAGGCGCCAGGCTTGAAAATCAAATATATTGTCTTAACAGTGGTAACATTAGCTGTAACATGCTTTTTTTCCTCTCTGGCAGACTGCAATGGAAGCCATGGGCCTGATTGCTATCATAGTGAACTGCTACCTGATTGGTCAATGCGGTCAGCTACAGCGCCTCTTTCCATGGCTCAGCCCTGAGATGGCCATCATTTCCATTGTTATTCTTGAGGTATGACTGCTTCCTCCTATATGTTAGTCTGAAGCGCTCAGCTGTTTTGCATGTGTGGGAAAGAAATGAGAAGCAAGCAGAGAGGAGACGTTAGGCAAGGGCTTGTGGGTGCTTCACCTCGTTATGTTATTATATAGCATTTCTACCAAAATTCCTTCCAACATGTAACAATGGAGCTTGAAATGGTGAACAGAAACCCAAACAAAAGCTGTCTTAAAAGATCTTTTGAAAAAATATTAATAAGGACTCGATGCTGCTCCCACAACCTGTAGCATGTTCAGCCCAGTCCTATCTGCTCTGCACTCCACGGCTGTTTATATGCAGCAGGAGGTAAACTGCTTGCAGCTCTGCATCGGCCTAATTTAATTGATTTTCATCTTGTACAGCGCTTTGTGTTGCCTACAGCATGAAAAGCGCTTTTACAAATAAATAAAGTTTGAAGTTTGATAAAGAATTCAGGAAGACCAGAAGAACAATTTCACAGCCAAGTGTTTCTGTGCAGAAATTACTCCAAATAACATTTCAAATCACTGTGATTTTTTTATTGATAGTACATGGATAGTACAAAGATTTTTCCCACCTTTCTACCTGCTTTTCTGTTTCAGCATTTTGCAATCCTCCTGAAGTACGTTATCCACGTGGCTATTCCTGACATTCCTACCTGGGTCAGAGAAGAGATGGCTAAACTGGATTATCAGCGCCGGGAGGCATTTAAGGTATAAGATGAGACAAATTTGTCCCTGAGAAGTTGGAAGTCAAAGTAGAAATTTTGTTTTAAAAATGCTCTAATCTTTAATAGACTGCCTAACTTTTCGCTTGCACATCTGTTTTACTGCAGACCTGAGATGGTTTAAAACTGTTTATGTTTCAGTATGAAATAAACAGTCAGCTATAAACAGCACAATAGAGGAAAGAAATGAGTTTGGCCTCCGAAGTACCACTGCAGACTTCCTACATTAAGGAATTTATTAGATGGGTAGCAGTATTGGATTGGTTTGCTGGGTTACTGCTGATTCTTGTAAACGCATTATGCGGACATTTCTGTTCCCATGCAGAAGCATGAGCGGCAGGCGCAGCAGCACTACCAGCAGCTTCAGAGGAGGAAGAGGGAGGAGGAAGAGAGGCAGAGGCAAGCGGAGCACATGGCCCGCAGAGAAAGGGAGCGGGACGAGAGCAAAAGCGACTCCTCCGGGGATCACCACCACGAAAAAAATCACGGTAGCAAATCTCGCTCTGGGGGTGGAGGCACCAGCACAACGGACAAACCGAAGAGGCCCAGCTCACTGCTGGCCAATAATAATGTGATGAAGCTGAAGCAGATCATCCCGCTGCAGAATAAATTTTCCTCCAGCGGTGCCCGTTCCCCTCAGTCGCCCACTGGCAGTGAGCCCAAACTACCCGGTTTCCTAAGCTTCAAATTCCTAAAGTCACCTGAGAATAAGAAGGAAGGCGTTGCAGCTTCTTCTGCTGGAGCTGCAGCCAGTTACACCACAGCGCCAGCATCATCATCATTATCAGGTAGCAGCTCTCAGGAGCGTTCTCAGTCACCCAGTAAAGCCTTCCCTGGGAAGTTGTTTAACTTTGGGAAATCTGAAGGAGGAACATGTGTGAACGGGGCTCCGCTACCCAGATCTGGAGAAAGTGCATCAGAAAGACAAGCTTCCCGGTCTGACTTGAATGGCGTTCCCGATGAGATCCCTTCACCTGGAGGCGAAGGGCCTGAGAACGGAATTAGCACAGACTTTGATCCAGCTGGTTCTAAAGTCTAGTAGCTCAAGAAAGAGAAAACGTGTCTTTGGTACATCTAAACTGAAGAGTTGATGTGTTTAGCGTAAGAAAAGGTCTGACCCGCCTTCTGTGTTATCACAGGCCGTGTGTAAAGGTACGTGAAGCGATGAGAGGTGACTGTTGCTTTGGGTTGCTCTTTTTTTCTGTTTTTGCTGAGAGACGTAAGCCCTTGTACCATGACTGAAAACACACGTACACACTCCCCTACACAAATTCTTCCTTGTCTGCAATACATGAAGAAATGCATGAGCTGCGTTTCTACTATTTTAAGCCTTTAAAGCAGAAAGCTTTGTTTCTTGATTTCTTCTAGTCAGAACTTGTAAGCATCTCAGTGGCCTCAGACCAGGAAATTACAACCCATTGTGGAGGAAATATATTAATAAATGTACATGGTGGAATGAAACAATTACCGATTGTATATCAAACTAATGAGTTTTTTTTTAAAGTTTCATTAGATATGTCTCATTTTTAGTGGCAAGGAAAATCTTGGGCCCTTCACTTTTGTTATGAAGTGGAAAAATAGAAAAGCAATATCAATCGGTGTTTTTAAAAATTCTCATCATCATCATGGTCATGAACATTATAATCCTCCATTAATAATCATCCCTGATAGATCACCAGCTGTATTATATCCCCGAACGCGGAATGTCGGGAATATTATGGTTTCATCATGACCGCCGCCGGATATCTTTGGTGTGAGCATGATTACTCAATTTCGACAATTGGATTTTGATACTCGGTGTACCTGATTAGGTCCCAAATTTCACTATTTTGTGATTCATGGTTTTCTCACTAGGTGGCGCTTTATGCACAAAACAATCTGATTCGTGGCTATATCCCTAGAACTATTCCTCTAATTGAAATCAAATTAAGTGCAAATAAAAGGTCATGACCTCAGGATGCATCCTGTCCTGACGTCATAACGGGCTGGTTCAAAGTTTCCACACCAGGTGGAGCTTTGTGACTGAACATGTGCGGCTTTATATTATTGTATTGTGTCTATTCGAGGGTTGGGCGATTGGGGCAGTTCCTGGATATACCCCTAGCCATCGCTTCCAACGGCCTTGTTTTGAAAGCAGAGGTGATGTCTGAGCTTTCAGCCTTCCTCCTTTTCCTGTAGTAGATTAGTTGGAAAAGAAAGTAAAGTGCTTGGTAAGTCAAGCTGTCACAAGCAGTATTTTCCCATGAGAAGATGGAAACATATAAGAAAATGAAAAAAAAAAAAAAAAAAAAAAAAAAGTAGTTTGTTTAAGAAAAAAAGGAGCTCGAGGTGATTTAGAGAAAGTGGAGCATAGATGCCTGTTGCGTGCTGTTCTCCATTCCAGCCCATACAGCGACTGGTAAACAGATGATGCTTCATTCCACACACACCAGCCCAAACTGGCACGAGTTTAAAGCAGTGACACTTATCCCCAACGATAGATCTCTTTAGGGGAAACCAGCCTGCCTCATTACATTATGCAAAAAGCTGGATTTTATTTTTTTCTTCCTCCTTTTACAAAGTTAAGATATCTTTTCAACTAGTTATTTCATAACAGACTATCATTTTAATGCGCTTATTTGTTTTCATTTTGCAAAACAAGTTGGATATTTTTTTTATTTAAACACATTTTTTCAAATGGTTTTAACCAAAGTAGTCAGTTAAACCATGATGCACAGTATTATACAAAAGATTTAGGCACTTAGGGGGTGGTGGAGGTGGGGGGTGAAGCCAGTTTTCCAACTGGAGGTTCTGCTCAGCCAGTACCTTAACTGTAGTGGAGGTTACCGGTTAGTACCAGATGAGGTAATAATTTCTGAAGTTGCTACTTTTACTTCGTGGATTCAAGCTGCGTGTCTAATCTGTTCATCTGGTTCCACATCGTCTTCATGACTAGATGTGTGATTAAAAACTAAATATGTAAAATCCCTAAAACTTTTGCAAAGTACTGTGTTGTATAGTTATTACATTATACTGTATGCCTAAATCCATCATCCACCATCAACCAGTATTTCACTTCTGTAGGCTTTCCAGTTTGTGCCAGTTTGTTTGCGTATAAAGAGGTTGTTAAAACAGGTTTGAAATGAGGATTGACTATTAATCCATAACATTAGCCGCTAGTCATCTGAAGACACAAGAAGCAGCAACATTTGGTTGTCTGGCTGCAGCTTTTAAAGGAAATGACACCACTGCTAACAGATGGAAGCACTGAGAGGAAGCCATTGCACTGTACTGTGGGTTAACAGGCAGAAACATTTAACTATGCATTTCCACTTTTACTTCTGGCAAAAACTTTTGGCAATAACACCGAGTTGGTTTGTAAAACAGTAACTTCAGACTGACATCCCTACCTGCATCGATCCCAGTTTCTATGCATTTTTCTTTAACGTCCACTGTGTTTTTGGTTTGCACCATCAGACCACTTTTATTTTGGTGTAAAACATCTACACAGACCCATAATTAAAATAACTTAATCCACCATCTTAGTTGTCTTTAAACAATTCACAAGCTCTAAACAGTTTTTATTGTTTTACATTTAAGCTTTATACGTTGAATCAATTACAAACGCCTACCTAAAGAAGCAGGAAGATCTAATGCAATACAGAAATGGACAGTGCATTATTTAATGTGATGATTTCATTTTACTGTTATTTTTGTTCTATTTGAAGGTCATTGTTCAATGTAAACTGAGAATTGAAAGGCTGAGAAATTTCATATCCTTGTGTCTGTATCCTTCACACAGGCTCATACAGAATGGAGACACAGAGTCATAAAAATGTAAATGTTACCTTGTAGCCGAGTCTCTTAATTTTCTGTATTTCCAACATTTGGGACTTCAGGGATGAATGTCATTGTGGTGCGATAGAGTCCAGTCATCATTTGTAAATGTGTTCAAACAGTGAATAAAGGGAATCCTAACAGAGGAGCAGAGATATGGGGATTTGCTGCAACACAGTGACCTGCAGTTTTATCAAACCTTTCTTTGTTAGGTTCCAACTTATTCAAGGTTAGTTATCTACATACATTAGAAAAATGATTCATGTTTGTCTCATTGCTAATGGCAGCTGCAGGATATCGAAAACTGAACATCTTTAAATTAACTTAATTGAAGCAGCATCGGATTTATTAGGCCCACAACAGCCATCCCTCCAATGAATACAGCTGAAATTAACCACACATTTTTTAATTCATCATCAAAGAAAATGCAATTATATGAAAGAAAAGTCTTTGCTGTGTCAGACAAGATTTTGGGAGCGAACAGGTGAAATTCATCGTAATCTGAACGTAACCTAGAAATTAAAAGTTTCATGGAAGCCTCACTGACAGAACATCACATGCTCTTCCAATGTACAACTGTACAAAAAATATCTTAAAAAAAATACTGGGAAATGGGATTATTTATTTCTTTTAATTTATTTTGTCATATTTTTGTAAAATCTGGAAAATAGTTAATAAAAATCTTTCAAATGCAACAAACGGTTTGGCTAGTTTGTTCTTCAAACCCCCCCCATCCTGAAATGTTATAATATTCAAACTTATAGATGAGATCAATGTTTGTTTGTTTTTTTTTAACTTTACTTGGTCAGAACACATTTGTCTGTTAAATTAGGTGATCAAATTCTGCATCAAAGGTTGCTTGAAGTCTCTAAATTCCCTGTAATCCAGCTTGCTTACTGGCAAATTCCTCAGCCAACAGTGCGATTGTCAGCTGTGGCCTTGGCAAAAACAAGACATTTCAAATACCACACCACATAAACCCAGTTTCAATCCAGTTTTATTTGAGCAAAGCTAAAAAGAACTGATCTAACACACGAGATGGGACAAGGCTTAGGGTGCAGATGAACAGTCTATCAGAGCAGAAGCAGAACATGGTTTTATGCTAGAAAAACGGGGTAGGAACCACACTGTCAACCCACACGGCAGCATTGACTGAGGCAGGAGGCTTCGACGCGACTCTGCTGGGCAGTGATAACGTTTAACAAAAACAACTTTTAGTCTATGTTGCGGTGTAGGACACCAGTACAAACAGGATCTGGTGAACAAGGCAAGATGACAACTGCACTTTCCTGTGCATGCTTATTGTGCATTCTGTGGCTAAAAATAAAACACTTTTACCCCCCCCATGCCCCCATGGTAATCTAAACTAGTTCTCTGACGTAACCCCTCCAGGACAGAGTGAACAGCTAACGGGGCCCTGAGCTGGGGTCCAAATCATAACAACTTGTAAGGCCTCTTGGCTGATAACTTCCAAAGTCACACAAGCTTTTGACACCCCTTTTATTTTTTAACTGGTCCTGGAACAAAACATCCAGCTGTGAAAAGGTCAACATGCAAGGCAAGATAATGTCTACTAGGCATTGGGTTGCTTTTCTTGATTATCATTATATCTAAGGGTGTTACTCCATCGTATGTCCATGGGCATGTTTCACTCAATGAAAAGGCAGCCGCAAACATACTCAACTGGATAAAATCAATTCTAGTACTAGCAACTATTTACACGTCACATAAAGCATTTGTTTCCCTTTTCCTCATACATACTTTTATTTTCTGTCTGTGCTGTTTGCAGGTTGTGCAACTGAAATGTACTCTTACTTTTTTATTTATCGTAAATATTTTCCTTCTTTTTCTCCATTTGCATATTTTGCTAAAAGAACATCTAAAACAGAAAAAAAAAATCACACGTTTACCAGTCTCATTAGCCAGAAGATGGTGCCAGATATACATACACACATCAGACATAAACAACATTTATTCTCTGAGCACACGGCCCAGAATAGAAAGCAGATCTGAATAATTATCTTAAACGTACATTTCAAGGGGAGATTCTGGAAGAGTTTGCTTTACTTTGTGCTCTTTATCACAGTGCATTCTTGTTTGTTTTTTGTTTTCTTGGATGCAAACAGTGGAGAAGTGTTGCAATGCCCCCATGTGGATGCAGTGGGCAGTAAAACTGAGAGGGCGGGCACTGTGGCTGGCAGGAAGCTCGTTGCCATACATAAACAGCTTATAATAAAATTAAAACAGTAACAAAAATTCACAGATCAGAGCAGACTCTCCAAATGACAGAAGACTACACAAGTTAGCTTTAAAAAGTAGTGTGTGGCTTTATCTGTCAAGTCCGCCTCGCTGTCTAATAGTTTTCCGACCATTCACCTATTTCATACATACAACACAATACACACTCACAGCTCAGCATGCACACAAACACCTACATGTATGTTGACAAACAGGGAATAGTCAACATGACCACAAAACCAGTATGAAGTTCCCATATCAGCATACACTGCTTCATATTTTCAGCAGAAATAGTTGTTTGTGAGATGAATTTCCCCAAATCTGTGTGTGGGGGGGGCAGGGAGGGGGGGGGGTCCCTTTCCCAAAATGCATCCAATCTTTGCACAGAGTGGCCACAAGATTCTATTCAGGTAGAATTATTCTTTGTTTATATTGACTACACCCTGTACATGCAAATACACATGTATTCTCTACCTCACACACACACACATACACACACACACACACACACACATATTTTTATGAATCCTCATTCATCTCTTGGCTATCTGTCCTGGCGATCTTCCTTGGGGGTGCTGGACTGTCACCGTCAGCCTGTTCCTGTTCCCTTTTCTTTGCTGCATTCTGTTGGACACAAAAGATTTTGCAGCTGTCAGTAAAATTCTGTTTCTTTCTGTTAAGATACAACTACAGAGAATACTTCTCTTATCATATGATAATTATGTTTCATTCAGGCCTGATATATTCTAATAACTGTGCATAATAAATTCTTCATTAGACTTAAGAAAAGCACAAGCTTACCTTTTTGTCCCACTGCTGATGGAGGTAGCGCAGGAGAATATTAGTTTTCTCTGTTACAATAACTACAGTAAGAAAATAAATACAACATATTATTAAATCATTTCTAAAGTAGGTTGGTTAAGAGAACTGTGTGGTTTTCAGATGATGTTCAGGATCCGGTCACATCTGACTCTGCTCATTTGTTAAATGTCTACCTGTCCTGCACATCTGAGAAACAAAACAGCTCCCAGTAAAATCTGAACACTTGATAGAAAAAAGCTTAAAGAAAGCGATTTGTGGGCTCAATATAAATGCAAAGATTTTGCAGCTTTAAAATCATGTTTGCAAAAAAATCCGTTTGTATTCGTAAATCAAGTTTTGCATTATTTTAAAAAAAAAAAAAAACATCCAGAAAATGATTAAATTTGTTAATGTGCAGAAAATGATTTGTAAGCTTTTAAAAAGATTTGTGTTTGTGGAAAATAATAGAAGTTCTTTTACAAACATCCTGCTTACAGATCCATCCATTCATCCTTTAGACGACACTGTTGTTAATTGGTGCGATACAAATAAAGTTGAATTGAATTCATTTTGTGAAGTCCTTAATCCACTGTCCACAGATGTGAAGCACACAGTGGCACGCAAAACTCTGAGGTTGAGTTTGCAAATTATGTTTTTGTCTTTATGCCTCTAATTAGTTGCCATCCAATCAGATAAACTGTCCAATCAGAGCGCAGACGGCTTCCCGTCCTTCCATCACACTGCAGGATCTTAAAGGAGAGCAGGTGAATTTTAAAGATGGGTGATTGTGCAACCAGAGGCGTTTGTTTATACACATTTACAAACTTGAATTCTTAAAGCAATTTTTCTGTTTTTTTGTAGGATGACAAAACTTTTATTTACAAACGCAAATTCTGAAGTTATTTGTACGCATCTGTCTACAGCTGCAAAATCTTTATGGCTTTATAACAATCTGAGCTGCAGAAAGTACATTGGTGTTGGTTCTGAACCTGCCGTCTGGATCGCTATTAGTACCAAAGTTATAGGCTGATCACTACTCCGGCCTGTGGTCAAGATTTGAGCCCGACTTTCCCCATTTTGAACCTCAAGAAAGCAGGTAAGGCAAAAGTATCTACTCAGTACACAACATGGAAACACCCTGAAGCCTGGCAGAGCCGAGGAACGTCGGGGAGAGTAGGTACTAAAGGAAAGACCTATTCCTTTTAGCCCTCTGTGTTTGTACTACAGATGTTCCAGATATTTTCCACAAAAGAACCTTAAATATAAAATTTAAAGCGATAATCAGATGTCATTTTACTGAAACATCTAAATAAGTATAATAAAATATATAAAAAACATATATAAAAAAAAGTTTATGTCAAAAGACAACAGATAAACCCATACAATTGAAAAGTTAAACTCACAAGCTACTCGTACTCCTTAGACTTATGCACATTAATACCAGCTCACATGACTATAAAATGATTCATTCGCTTTTAATGTTGGCAATGCAAAAACTGTGGTTAAAACTATTTGCTTTATTACCATTTAGTCTTGTGTTTGATCAGCTCTTATTCCTGGCTGACAAAGAGATACCTCTGCAACATTTTATGCATGTAGGATCTATCATGAACAAATAAATAGAAAACAAAGGGATAAATAAAAAAATGCATTTTTTCCTACAAAGAGCTCATTTGTAAACCCAGAATCTGCTGAACTCCAGAAAGCTGTTCCTACTGCTCATCAACACCTCTGTGATTGTGTGATCCTTCCTCACGTAATAAAAATGAACATTTGTAAGCAATAGCTTTTTAAAAAAATACTGTTACTTCATTGTTTAGACTTTTCTCAGACATGCTGTACTCACTCTGTTCAGAAGGGTATTCTCGTGTTGGAAGGTACACAGAGGGCCTTCGATTCTGTACAAATCACACGTTAGAAATAATCATGAATAATTTTCTTATGCATGCTTATACCACATACTAATATGTTCAAATATTTGAATGTAAAATGTGTTTTTATATTCTAGTTGGATACTAAACCATAACAACCAAAGTTAAACATCGTGAAGTGAACGGCACAGTTGCTGTTTTTAATAAGCAACAACTGCACTATGTAAGTAGTGTTAGTTATGAACTACACATAAGTTTTAAGCTTGAATGTCTCAATCAAATTGCGAGAAATGATCTGAATTTAGATATCCAGTCACCTTCGTTACATTTGTATTAAACAGAACAAGCAGTACATCCTTGTAGACTGGGGCTTTTCAACTGAATCCCATGAACGCTGCAGGTTTTCTATGCATCACGGATACAACAGCAAATGAGGTTCTGTACAACATAATAATCTGAGTCAGGTGTGTTAGTGCAGGGATACGCTGAAAACATGCAGAGCTGCAGCCCTTGTGGGATTGAGTTGAATAGCCCTGTTGCAGACTTATAGAGTTAACTGCAGGATTGATCCAGATGTTTGTGTTCTGTTTCAAAACACCCATATGTTTCAATAAACTATTAACCTGTAACATCCATGGATGTCCACACCATCACATTACATCCAAGTGTTAAGCGTCTAACTTAGAGTAGAAACTGTCCTCCTTGTGGACCCTTTGATTTACTGAACTGACTTCATGCTATCCCCCAGCCAGGATCATTTATCAATGTCATCTTCCACGGATATCAAGGGGTTTCTCTGTGTTGAAAAGCTCAGCATTACACTTCCTTTCCTCCTTGGACTTCAAAACATAACATCACCACTATCTTTCTCACATTAGGCTGCGTTTTACCGTTTAAACCAAAAAATGACTATTGGCATTCACGCAGTACCAGCTTCCAAGAACAACATATTGACGTGCTTTTTGTGCTTAAGTCCTACTGTGTTGCTGACAAAGGAAAATTCCTTGTCATACATCAGAGTAAATTTTACTTTTGTTTTTAATTTTGCATAACTTAAATATAAAAAAGAAAGGAACAATTCACACCTGCACAGAAATTTTTTTAAGTCAAACATCTGACAAACATTTTGTTTCCTTCCAAAATAGGATCCTAAATATGAAATTTTTTACTTAACCTTTCCCCAAACCCTTTAGCACATGTTCTTTATGTCATTTATTGGCATTAATGGGAAAGTGTGTCAAACCTTTGACATATACAGTTCAAGTCAACAGTTTGACACACTTTCCCATTAATGCCAATTGTCTGGTCATGTATATATGTATTTCTTTAGTAGTAAGTTGCTTCTAAATAATTATTAGCTTAGTTCTTGGTCATATGCATGTAATTCGTTGTAAATATGCAATTTTCTTATGCTACTTACAGATGCTTTACAAACAGAGTCTGCGTGGAATCTGCTGAAGTTGCTTTTATTGTAGACTGGAAGTCCTTTCAAAAAATCAGCCTGGGAGAAAACAGCCTTATTATTATATAATACTTTATTAAGTACATTCGTGGTAAATACCCTTAACTACCTCCTATCACAGTTAGTTATTGGTGAACATGAATCTAGTTGTCAAAGGTTTCCTAAAATAAACGAACACCTAGAAAGTCCATGTTGGGCGTTTCCTTATCTTAGCAAGATAAATAGTCTAAACTCTGCCTAAAATGTCCTTATATTATCTCAGTTAGATATGTGACATCGTACAATATTGTCACAAAGCCACATTAGCCGGGCAGAGTTGAGGAGCTGAATTGATGCCGGTGTTGCACCGGCTTGGCCCGAACAGATGAGCAGGTGTGGCTACAAGCTAGTTACCACTTAGCCACAGTTAGCTTGTACGTTATCACAGTGTAGATTGTTAAGACTGTTGTTGAGATATCATTTGAAGCGTATCAGAATTACCTTATCCATGATACGGCACAGATGTCCAACGTCTGAACGACTTCAGAGCTTGAATAAGTGTTCGTTGCGCTGCTCGTGATGGCCGCGCTAGCTTAGAAGCTAGTTCACTGAGACAGCTAACCTAACAGGTCCTCAACAAAGAAAACAGCAACCTTCACAAACAAGTTGGTAATTCCATAATATATCCCAATGTTAGCTAAAACAATAATATTAGAATATCAGCAAATAATTCAAACGGCTATTCCATTAGCTTCTAAAGTTGTTTACACAAGAATTCTTCGGCTAGCATGGTGGCTAGATGGTAGCGATGTTAACAAGGCCACGCCCTTAGCGCAGCCATTGGATTACTCTTGCAGACACGTGATGCTTGGTTTGTGATGCAACCAATCAACAAACAGAACAGGATTTAGTCCGTCCCTTAATCATTGACCCTCCGCTTTGCCACATGATGTGCTTCGGTCTGAAAAACATGCTCGCTCCCGATCAGTGACAGTATATATCCCGATTCAACCATATACAAAATATTTCTCCACTCACTGATCTTCACATTCAAGACAGTGGGAAACTGTTCGCATCTTCAGAAAAGTGTATGGAAATTAAAGGAAAAATATAACATTTTAACGAAGTTAAGGTGAATAATCATAAAAGATTGGGTAAAATATAATCACCCACTGCTATGAATCCAAATATTACATTACATAGGGTGACTTCTATCCATCTCTATCGTAATGTTCTCACAATATGCACTTTTTGCTATTAATGTCCAAACATAAACACTGGTTTGTATTACTAACATAAATAAAACTTGAATTGTTAGACTAATAACTACCTCAGCTTGTTGATTTGATTTCTGACTTTCACCTCACCGCACTAGCGAGCTCGGACTTGCAAACAGTTACACAGCAACAAAAACCATGGCAACTGCCACAGCACAATGATGCTGGAGAAAGAAATGATGATAATAACAGAGAAAATAATTTTTCTTGGTGAACTGAGGATGCTATTGTGGTGTTATGCAAATATTAATGCTCAATATAAGAGGTTCTTTACATTTTTGTCATTTTTAAGGACATTTAACAATCCGCTTAAAGCATAATGTCTGATTGGAGGACTGAAAGTAAATGTTATGGACAGAATTTGATCATTTTGAACTTACCCACACTTCTCCATAAATATCTTTCTTTCACTAATTTAGATTTAAATGATTGGTTTACTTTTTGTAACTAAGTTCCCATCATCTTCCCACTGCATCTGTGCAGCAGCAGGGGGCAGCTCTTAACATCCGTATGAATCACATTCGTATCAGTTGGATTAAAACACCCAGAGATCTGGTTACTCCAAAAGACGTACCACTATCCCAACATGGGATGCTCCATGCTGACAAAGGTCTACCTCTGACCCGTGGAAAGACACACAGTGAGCCGGTAGGTAGGCTCCTGGCTGGCCGCCATGTGGCGGCTACCGACAGGACAATCCAGATGAATTAGATTATTGGATTGACTGCTACAGATTATAGCTCTCGCTCTTCTTCGATGCTGCGAAAGAAAAACGGACCAATCTGAACAGATTTTCGCACACAAAGCCTTCATAAAGGTAAGTTTTCAGCATCACTATCATCTATTCTTTTCTGGTTTTGATTTTTTTGTTTTGTTTTTGCAGTGTTGTTATTCAAATAGGTTAATGGAGTTTTGACACAAGAGAGAGTCTGCAGCTCAAAAAGTAAGCTGCAGCCATCTAAATGCAACTATTTAATGTTAATTATAAATCTACTATTATTATTTCTATTATATTAGCAGACTTTGGTGTAAACTAAAAGAGGAAACCTTCTAGCACCTGCTTCACTGACAGCATTATACGCCAGCCACTTACCAGTCTATTCAAGTTGGTTTCATTGTTCCAAGTGAATAGATGAGGCCTGCAGAGAAAACAGGTTTTATTGTAGCCTACTAGATAAACAACTTAAAATAAACTCTTATTTCTTTGCTTTAACGTGTATTTAGACAGACATAGATTAGCTTGGTGATATAGTTTTTGCTGAATGGACATATATGATATTAGGTATGTCCAAGCAATGGAAGAAAAACTACACAAATCAATTTCAATTAAACGTAACCAAGTATAATTTTTGAATTGTTATAGTCACAGATTGATTGGAAGAACATAAATGGACAACTAAATCATTTTTGCATAATACCCTGCAAATGTGTTAACACTATTTATATGATATTATTCCACACAACAGTGTTAAATCTTAAGGACATGTAATTGTAAAACAAACAAAGAGATATAAGCAGCACACTTTAGTAAGCTAGGTCCTCCAGCAATAATGAACCTGCTGTAGCTGCTTTAATCCTCCATTACAGCTTTTGCTTCTTTTCTGAGCACCAGTCCCCACTGTGATTGTGTTATGTAACGGCCTCATACAGCCACTGACAACACAAGCCACAAAGAAACTGCAACAGGAAGCAAACAAAGCAGACAAGAGGGAAATCTTAAATGAAGTCTAAATGAAAAACCTCATGACAGAGACGAACCTCCACCGTTACATGTTGTACCATTGGGATGTTTGAGGATGAAAAGAAATTGGTCTTTCTTACAGAATTATAGATCAAACTCCTATAAATTGGGCTTATTCAGTTAAAATATCTCTAAGGAAATTCGAGACCCTTAAATGAGACAGTCAACTGTCCCAGAAAACCCCTCAGTGATCTGGATCAACTGGTCAGATTTTTTTAGGAGATCTCATTGTTGCAATAGAATAAAGGTTATAACAGTGGCTCAATAATGCAAAACAACTAATTGCTTAATAGCATGCTTTCATGTTCGGCTTTACTGAGGTGTTGGCTGACAGGTGAGACAGTTATGTTAGATTATTAGCCTATACATTATGACAGCTACTAATATGTTTCTTTGCTATAATTGTGTGTTTTTTATGAAAAATGATGCAAAAAGCATTTTGAATCATACTGTTTTTAGTCAATGTTACAATGACAAAAATTTAAAATGAAATAAAGGAATATTTTACCTCCAAATACATTATTTTTGTTTTTTATTATCCCAGTTGGATGAAAGGAATGAAGCAGCTGAGGCTGGGGGCAGGGGTGCAATAAATACACCTCTGTGTTAAAATAGTTCATATAAATGCCGACTAGCAAATTCACTCTTTACAAAAGAGTTTAAAGACAGTAACAGAT